>OZ023327.1:38784148-38859148 GCA_964007535.1 Brachyptera risi
CCAGGTAACTGAGACGGGAGATAATTTATTTCAGATTGCTTTTTGGAAGTAAATCGTAATGACTAACCAATTATAGCAGCCACCTTCATAATTTAAAGGATGGTATTTAACTGTAGATTTACAGTAGTATTATAATTCAAGTTGTTATTGTTTGACAATTCTGTGCTGTGCAGGTATTTCAGTAAATAAATGTTAAATACCTCATGCAGATATTCGATCCATTCAATATTGTATTTGATACAAATAAAAGTACCAGTAAATACAAAGATTCTCGATTCTAGAAAAATGATTCATTGAGTTTGATTTGGAAAATAATTTTTCGTCTGAAAAAGACCTTGCAATTCTGGTATGAAAACCAGAAGAATGAATAATTTGGTAAATTTTCATGATGAAACTAAAAGTGTAACATTTTGTAACCATGGGTTATTTTGATGAAGTTTTGACCTGTAGATGAAAAAATGTAACCCATTAATTTTGTAAGAGGTAAGACCATATATTGCTCAGAAAATCAATTAATTTCATTCATCAGATCAATATATAAATCATACCAGTGACAGAGCTTTGCAATGTCGTGATATTATTATAAAAGAAAAATATGAATGCCTTTAGCATGTCAGAGCTTTAATCTACTCAAACTTTTCATTTCCAATCATATCTCTTTACTCCCTCAGGCTGCAGAAGACTTAGATTTGAGATGCAAATTAGGTTTCTTTCTTCACATCCCTTTCCCGCCTTGGGACATCTTCCGTCTCTTCCCGTGGTCAGATGAAATACTACAAGGAATGCTTGGTAAGCAGGAGGAGCCTCGGTGTAGAGTTCTTGATAAGATGTGTTATGATTATAGAGATGTTTATTTTCCGGAAAATTATTATGCGGAAAATTTTCCACCGATTTATTTCACATAATATATTCAATGATAATGAATTAATGATTATATCAGGAGTTTAAGGACCAAGATTAGGTTATGGGTGATGTGAAAATCTAAAATTTTAAATTTTAAAAAGCGTTGTTAGCATGAGTTTATTCGCTGTACAAACATTGTCCAACCACTTAACCATCCAATTGGATCCTTATGAAAAACTTCCAAATGGAAGTAAGAGTTTTTGGCATATCTGTGAAATAATTCAAAATATGCATAATATAATTACTAACCTAGTTGTTGATTAACAGCAACCTACATAATGAACTTGGTGAGTCAATATAGAGGAGGTCGAAAGTGTGTTTATATGACACTTATGTTGGGTAAATTGATTGATTCTTAGCAATCAGAAATCATTTTCGCAACATTTACAGCTGGAATGAGAACTAAGACAACAGCATTTAGCCAATATTGTTAGCTGCACTTTCTTTTAAGAGCTCAAAAGTAAATTTACCAGCAAAAACATTGACCAAGTTATGTTCAAGCAGTCAAGTTGCAGAACACTATGTGGCAAATCACTCGCACTGACCTTGGCACCCAGGTAATATAAGCTCACTGCTCACTGCTTCCAGCCTGTTATATGTGCTCGTACATATTTCAAACTTTAAACAAAGTGACCTTTGTTGAATAAAGTATAACTTGATACAGAAAAATGTGTGGGAAAATTTTCCTGAAAATTATGCTCTCATAATTTCCCTGAAAATTTTCCATTCGGAAAATTTTCCACACATCTCTACACTCTAGTTATAAACCTATAGTTATTGATAACTGATTAAATTTAGGCTAAGAGGGCATTGAGCAAATGTAATGGCCCTATAATAGCCTTCTCGCAATATATTTCATAGCTAGAAAATATAAAGTTTTTTCAAAGACTTTTCTTACAGTCTTCTATGGCTCTCAAAATTCTCAATTTCACTATTTTTGTACGGTAATACCACAGAACTTGCGTTATCATTCAGCACAATGCCCATGTAATGCTATACAAATATCAAATACTGAACTTAAGTAGTCTAAACACCGACAATAATGACTGATTAGCTCGTAGCTTGAGGTTTTGTACTTAATTTTATTTAGTGCCAAGTTATTTTGTATAGTTTTGTAGTTATTTTGTGTGTAGTATTTTGTTTTTGTATTTTGTATTTTGTGAATATTTGGGTGAGATGATCTCACAGTATTTTGGCTACACTATTCAGAAATAGCTGATTGATTTTGAATAAAGTGTTAGTATAAAATACTAGAATATTCAAATCATTCTACTTTCATAATATATCAAGAATGTTTCAAGCTATTCGTACGTCTTGAACAATTATTGTTCAATACTTCTTCTACACATTACTATTACTTCAGATGTATGATCACCAGTGTCTATTGACTACAGGTTGCGATATGGTTGGATTCCATATCAGTGATTACTGCCTAAACTTTGTCGATTGCTGCCAGCGACGGCTAGGTTGTCGTGTTGATCGGAACAACTTGTTGGTTGAGCATGGCGGGCGAACAGTCCGTGTGCGTTCACTTCCAATCGGCATTCCGTTTGAACGTTTTGTACAGTTAGCCGAGATTGCTCCCAAGGTATTTAAGAATATCACACAACTACATATTGTTAATAAGTGTCATATTATACTGCTAATAGAGTGAAAAAGAGCTTCTGGTTATTTCAGCTTTCGTGAGTGAATGTCATTACTCCCTATTGTACAGAGATTTTGTATTTTGATCAAACATTGACTACGTGTATCACAGAGCTGAGAAAAAATTTCTCCAAACCGATAGACCATTTTCATAATTCAATACACAGGCACGTCACGCCTCCTAGCAGCCGAGATCGCTGGTATTGCATTCTGGGAGTTTTAGTACTGTTCAAAAAGTTAGCCCACTTATCCACAGGGTTAAAGGCGAAACACCAAGATATAAAACTTGCATTATCTCTCATCTTACTCTCTCTGACAGTGTGTAAATCTCTCAGTATATAGTAAACATATAAATATTGAAACTTCTATCATATTATAACTAAATACGTTCAATGTAACGCACAAGAATATAAATCAAATGTGCTAAATAGCATTGGCAGCATAGGACTTTCAAACTCGGGTAATAACATCCCGTTCTAGTTCGACAATCGCCGCTAGATGGCTCATTCTTTTCGAAAATGGTCTATTCAGCATAAAAAAGTCAAATATTTTATATTTATCACGATACACCATAACATGAATCCTTTAGGTCTAAACAATTTGCACTTGCTTCATTATACTTTGAGCTATAAAAGTGAACACATTTATGGTACTCAATCTATTTATTATGAGTAGTTGATGAAATATTTTAATTCACATGATGATAATAAAAACCAATAGGCCTACTAATGCCAAGTTAAAAAAGGGAACGAGTATAACAGTGACTTGTTAATATAAGTGAATCCTTTTTTCAGGTAATGATGCCTGGTCAGAAAATTGTGCTCGGTGTTGATCGTTTGGACTACACAAAAGGACTTGTGAATCGACTGAAAGCTTTCGAAGTATTGCTTGAGAAACATCCCGAACACAAAGGAAAGGTAAATATGTAGACCAATGTCACAGATAGATAGGGCTGGGCCAAGGTGTCTTTGCACCCTGGGAGCCTATACCCAGACTCACTGGACATACCCAGACATTTCCGAATGAGCCACATACCCAGGACGCCCTTTAGCATGAATATTATATAAATATTGAAACTTGAGGCTGTGCGTGGTCATTGAACATGAAATTATAATCAATACCAGTAATCTATACATTAAAAATATATTCTCTGCATCTGCATTTCTAGGACTGCAATTTTAGCTAAAAAAATAGTTTGGGAAGAATTTTACTATTTCTACCATCATAGTCATGTAAGTCATCATAGTCAATAAGCCTATAATTATCAAGAATCATTGCAAAGGCACCAGCATCAATGGTAGCTTCAGGAACAACAGATAATATATTTTACTCCTAAAGAATCAAAATACCGCAAAATTTACACTGCGACTCATACAATAGTTCTGCACATAATCATTGCGTTAACTGAATACCATGTGATAATGGGGTACTTGTAACAAATAATTGAAATTGAAATTTATCAATGTATAATTCACGAACAACGTTTGCTGTCACACTGCTGATAAATATTTAGTGCACCTAGAAATTTTGTACCCTGGGCAGTCGCTTAGCCCATGAACCGGCTCTGCGGGTAGATTAGTTGGTAGCGTTACTTGGAGGAGACTGAATTCCCAATTTCCACCAGGAAGTTTTCCGTGGCCGCTCACGTGAGAAGTGGGGTTGTTCCCTAATAATGTAAGGCCTCAACTGACTTGTCCCACAGCAACATGATGATGAGAAGTTAGACATTTCACTTGTGTATTAATTTTCTTTTCCTAAAAGCGTAAAAAAATCAGCGAGTATTCACACTATTTTTTCATTTCATACGATACTCATGCACATTTAACAAAGTCTAATAACTTTATTATGAAATTCATGAATTTATGGAATAATAATATATAAAGTTGTTATTTAGATATATAGATTACAAATTATGTTGTTATAATAGTTACATTAAGGTTGCCATTCGATTTTGATATTTTCGATCGATTCTATACTGTATTTTAGAACTTCAATTCAATATCGAATTGGAATATTTGATATTAGATTAATCCAATATCGAAACAATGATCAATATCGAATAAAAAAATCATAAATAGCTCAAATAAATAATAAGTCATAAATCCAAAAGACAAAAAAAAGTGTACTAAAAGGGAATACTAAAAGTGAATAAAATTAATAATAGGGCGTTCCCATTGATGTCAGTAATGGAATGGTGTATGGTGATTTCTGACTTCTGAGTACATGTGTGTGTAGAGGAAAGAGCTCAACGTGCTTGAAAATTCAAATAATATGTTCTCATAACTACGAGTATATGATTGTTGAGATTGTTGTTATCCAGATGGTCAATGACTTTCTTCTTTGAAAAACGTCAAATATAATTTTGTATTCCATCATGAAATGGGTGATAAAAGAACTGAAACTGAAACAGTATTACACGATGGAGACTCATGACTTTCAACCTCACATTTTTTCCCATTCAATATTCTTTATTTGGTTCAGTATCGATTGAAAACTGAAATTTTTGATATATTTTGATCGATAATTGATATTAAAGTTCCGATATCGTTTGCAATTTTCATATTAAACGGCAACCCTATTTTATATAGATAAATTACTACCATAGTATTCATTTGTAAGGTGTACAAAGTTTTGAATTTCTAAAAAACGGAAGATATAAATTTCATGAATTCCAAAAATTCCAATTACAAGAAACCAAAAATCAAAATTTCCAAAATCAAAATTTTGAATTCAAAAAGTTTGCATGAGAAATAAAAAATTCCGAGTTCTAAATAACAATTCAAAAACAAAAATTGAGAAGTTGAAATTTTGCAAAGTAAACACCAAACATTCAAGCATGAAGAAGTAAAAAAAATCAACATCAAAAGTTAATGAATCTTGAATAAAAAATGTTTAAATAATATAATCTATCCACAAACATTTTGTTTTCTTGACGTGTTGAGGCAATCTATTGTACATGTTGATCAATTTGACTGATATTTGATCTGAAGCAATGTTTCAAAAAATTATTTTCAAAAAGGCTGGTTAATAAATGTTATTTCACAAATAATGCATTGTTGTATTCACTGACATTCAAATTCAGTACAAATTTCTACATTTTTTTGTAGTTCAAACTTTCAATTCGATTTATCTCAAGAGTGGTTCAACTGATTATACCCATAAACTATATACTTTTATTTCCTGTTTCTTCTAGAAAAAAATCAAGCTCAGTATAATTATGATTTTTTTTATTTGACCTTTGGATCATGATTCATGTGTAATTTTTTTCCACTATGTGAAATAGAATATTTTGCTATCATTCATCTAATTAAAAGCCATTGTATAGTTAGTTATTCAATACCGACAATAAGGTATAATAAAACATTAATTTAGTAATCATCTGGTAGGGCCTACTGATAATTTTCTTTTTTCGATACATTATAGGTGATTTCCTTTGGTTTTTATCACTAAAAAAATAAATAAAACTGAACAAAATGATTCATTAGTTACAGTTGGAGGAAAGGTTATTGAACCACAATATTTATGTTCTTAATTGCAGCCATTTTATAATTATTCATAATTAGAACACAGTACTTTGATCCCATCTCATAGATTAGCATTTTCATTCGTGATCTTTGCCAAATTGTGCAAGAGATTATTCAATATCAACACCGCTATTCGCACTTCTTTGTCTTATTGGACTAACTGAAACCTCTCTCAATAGAATGTCAATGAGCTACTATACAAAATTGATTTCACGTTTATGACTCGTAATCCACTTACGGCGGCTGACAGTCAGAGAAATGGGAATTCCTTTATTTCAATCAATCATTGATACTGTGTTATGACAGAGGTGGATCCAGATCATATTCATGAGGGGGGCAATTTCAGTTTGGAAAAGAAAATGCCATCTAATTACAGTTGTGCAACGGCCTGTTATCGCGAAGCCGGCGACCCACTGTGGCTAAGAGGGTAGTCCCCCTTCTGGCCACGCTGGGAATTTTTTGAAATTACACCCATTTTTAATAAGGGTTAGCATGTTTCAGATGAGGTATGGATGCCAAAATCATTTCACTTATTCAATTAAAAATGGTGCAAAAACCAATATTTGTAGCTGCAGGATCGTTTCGAGTAATTTTAGCGCCCCGGGCAAGCACTCAATTGTGCGTCCCCAAAACTGAGTGATTAAAGGTGAATGCATGGAGGGGGAATCCATGCCCCACAGGGACTTTTTTGAAAATTTCCCTTTTTCAATACGATTCTTCGGGTTTCAGGAAGTACAAGAAATTTCTGGGGATACATGGATTCTTCATTGTGATAACAAGACTGATTTTTCCAAATGACTATTTCAGGCAAATAAAATACTGAAGTAATCCATCATTCATCATCCAATAACAATTATATTTCAATGAGAACATTTATTCCATCCAGTGGTGTAAATAGAATGAAATTCAATTTATAGAATACGATTACTGATAGAAAGCCACAATGAAATGGCTGCCGATAGCGCCCATTGAATTTGGCCACCGGGCAGCCGCCCTCTTTGCTCACCCCTATAGAAACGACCCTCGTTGTTTTTATCATCGTTATTTGATTGATTGATTGATTTAGTCTTTATTAGCAACAGAAAAATACATTCCCACTAGTGCTAATTTAATAAAAGGACAACACATACATGAAAACAAACAATACAAATATATAATGAACATAACACAAACAAGAACATAAACACAGGTAAATTTAAGGTACAATAGTTGAATAATTAAACAGTGAATTATGAAAAAATTGTAATATATAATATATTCACGACCTGAAAAAAGCACGGTAGTGTTGTTTGTCTATACTTGCCAACTAAACCACGTAGGCCTACTGGATCTGACATTTGAAACAGTGAGTAGAATTAATTTTCATTGCAATTATGTACAATATAAAATCGTGGCATAAATAGCCTTATACGATATTCATTTCCTTTCTTCTGTCTTCATATTTTCTTTCTTTCTTTATCCTTTTTTTCGTCGCTACTAACTCATGGGCGGGCGATCGCCCTTATCCCCCCCCCCCCCCCTCCCCCTGTATTCGCCACTGTATAATGAGAAGTACTTGACATATTATCTGATAATCAGGGGCATCAGAACAATTTAAAAGATAGGAGGGGCAAGCCTCACCATACAGAATCCATTATTTTTTTATTTGTGTTGTCCGAGGGGTTTCTAATGTATTTTGAAAATTACCAGATTTAAATGTTCATTAATTTTGAAGATATTTTGTAACATTCACACAGAAGTGTCATATTTCTATTTGTGCCATTAGATATGTGCATACCGGTATTTTGGTCAGTGATGTTTATTTCGTGAAATCCATCTCCTTGAAATATTTTGTGTAATATTTCATGAAAAATATGAAAAGAATGAAACCTTCAAGTGAAATATATTTTCCATTATTGAATTTGTAGTTTAGAGAAAAAACAGAATATTCACCAATATATGGAAAGAATATACAATGGAAAGTATAATATAGATTTTTCACAAATCTTTTTTGTTTTGAAACATATTTAAAATTAAGTTGATCATGCCTTTTTAGGTTGCAGGTAAGCCTATTAAAATAGTCCGTATCAATTCCTCAGTTGTCACATCTCCCACATTGAGTAAGTAGAATACATACATTCAATTTCGCCAATAACAAAAAATGGAGACACCATATTGGCATTAAAGAGGCCGATCCTCAGATGATCAAACTATACGAACTAAGATAGAACTCGGATAATTTAAGAAAAATGTATTCTATAATATTCTAAATATACCTAAATAACTCATATGAATAAAGAGAAATAATTCAGAAATAGATAGGCCCTACAGTAACACACAGATTTTAAAAAATGATTAATTGCTGATTTGCATCACTTTTCAGCTCAAAATTATCGGTAACATGTTTCACAATATTTTCATTCCCAACTTCTGAAAACGTATAGGATGGTAATATTTTCAACTTCTATTTGTTTTAAGTGATAATTGATGTACCATATTGAAATGTCAATTCCTTAAAAGCTGATATTCATACAAAAAAACACAAATCCAATTTAAAGTGGAAAAACACTCTAAATGCAAAATTTTCAAGATATAAACTTTAGTTCCTCGAAAACTGGTTCAAGGGCACCAGTGGTTTTTTTGATATTTTTTTGATGCTATTAGATTTTGTTTCAATGGAAGATTGATTGAAATATTTCAACGCCATATCACTAGTTTTTGTGCTAAAAAAAAAAAATTATTCACTCATAGAATTCTTATATTTTACACATTGGTTACAACGAGAAAATGTGTCTATGCAAAACTTTTTCTTGACTCTCTTCGGTCGAAAGTTGGGGTAAATGCCCTCTTTCCCCCATTCCTTGAGTTTTGATTCCAGTGCTAATAATAGATATTTTTCATTCAAACTTGGAAAACAGTAAATATGTGTTATTAACTTATTAGATGACCAAGATAAGGAAGAAAATGTATATAAATGAAAATGAATTCTCATGAGAATTATTTTTACCTGAGAATTGTTTCTTCAATTTCAATTCATCTTCAAGCAAAATGAAGGTTGGATTTCATATAATGTATAAACATATCAGTCAAGAAAAAATAGTAATTTCCGTTAATATTTTTAGAACAATTTGTTATACCTAATTATAGTCACATATCTCTCATATTTAATATGAATCAGCAACACATTAGTAGTAACTAGACTTCCCTTGTCTATATATTGTGTTTTAACGACGCACTGTAATGATTACTAAGATCTATTGGCGTCGGATGAATGATAAATGAGATGATGGGATGATGAGATGAAGGTTTTTATGGATAGTGGGAAGGATAGTGGGAAGGAAGCGGTCATGGCCTATATTGTGGGAACCATCCCGGCATTAGCCTAGACTACAGAGGGAAACCACGAAAAACCCCTGTAAAGATGGACGGTGGCGGGGATCGAACCGGGTCCGATATGTCCCTTCACCTCCCGGATCACACGAAGCAAGTGAGCTAACCACTCAGCTACTGTGCCGGTCTTCCCTTGTCTTCAGTCTGTCAATACATATAATGAAAAGCAGAGTGGAAAAGTCAAACATTGAGGCTGATTAATAATACATATCGCAATTAATATTAATATTAAACAGGAAGGGGCAAGTAGAGTTTGCACCAAAACAATGCCGTTTTAAACTGGTAATTAAAACATCATTTGAGGATTCTTCATAAATATGTTTTACTTTGTATATATTCAGATGAGATGGGCACATAATAAAATGAAATGTTAGTCTTTTTTGTTCAACATTTGTATGTTTAAAATTATGGTATCATATTTGATAATAATAAATATACAATGATTGCTTGCTCAAAGTAGATAGGGTTCAGTATTGAAAATGGTCTTTCAAGGTAAGTGTGAATAAAGCATAAAATAATTCATTTCAATGTGAGAAATTGAATATTTTCCATTTATCATTTCAACGTCTAAATACTACCTCATCATATCTTCATCTAGCTTCAAAATCTTCATCTCTATAAATTCATATTTTCTTTAGGTAACCTTACTTCAAATCTCTGTGCCATCTCGCACGGATGTTCGTGAATATCAAGAGTTGAAAGAAGAGATGGATCAACTTGTTGGCCGAATTAATGGCCGTTTCACAACGTACAATTGGTCCCCGATCCGCTATATTTATGGTTGCGTCAGTCAAGATGAGCTGGCAGCATTCTACCGAGATGCTGCAGTGGCTCTAGTCACTCCTCTCAGAGATGGTAAAAAAACTCAAACAAACACGTTATATCATAACAAATTAATCCTATAGACATTTTATTAATTGAATCGAACGAATAGAAAAATCACAACACAGTATGAACAAATTTAAAAATGTAGTATAAAATGTACAAGCATTTAAATCCAGAACTGATTTGAACAAGATTAATGGTCAGCAAAATTGCATTCCAATTGAGTTATACAAACACAATAATGAGATGATATAATAACCTCTTTTTGCAATAGTATTCAATTATTCTGTTTTTGAACTTTCAGCTGAGCAATGTACTGCCAATGGATATTGTGTGCTATAGTCTCCAGCTTGATCCTTATTTATTTATTCATTTATTAAGAATCTCTACACGTTGCACTCTATACAAGTGGTCGGTACAGTAATATTTTTTCTTTCTAATTTTCCAAATTCTTTCACTAATATCTCTACTCCTGCTCTCTTAAAAAAGAATACTTTCCAACATCCTTCTTTGCCATACCTTCCACTCATGCCCACCTCTAAAACATACCTCCTCTCATCTAGTTTAATCTTCTCTCTCATCTCTTTCTATCCTCCTCTCCCTCTCAATGCCCTAAACAATGTTATTGTTATTAAATGATTATTTCTTCTTCTATCCTCTAAGGCAGTGGTGACCAACCCATGGTCCGCGGGCGTTATTTCAGTGGTCCGCTGAGGAATTGTATTAATTATATCACTATTTAACATGTGGAAATCAAATGGCCTGCGGGCCAAGATGTGGGTGCATTTAAAGTGTCAAAGACGGGGTAATTCTTCAGCTAGCCGCTACTACATTAATAAAAATAATAATCAACGTTATGTCGTGTGAATCAAAACAGAACAGTGTATCAAAAACAGTACCACTTGCGGGACCGCACACACGCAAAAGGCTAGCTCCACTATACGCTACCGGTGAGATTGGAAATTGAAACACAAAATCACATTAACAGTGAGTGAGTCATTGTCCTTTCGTCACTTTTAGTTTTACTCCAATTGTTGGGACGGCAAGACGTGTTTCGGAGCGAAATTAAGATTATGTCAAAGCGCAAAGCAACCATGCAATAATGAATGTCGATTATTTCAGGAAAAGTGGACAAATATATACTTTTTTACCTACTTCAAAGGCAAATCGGTGTGTTGTCAGTGATTTTGCATTAAAAAAATTTAAATACTATGAGCAAAGGCCTACCATCGAAAACGTAATTTTTTCTTTTTCCCTTTGTTTTCTCATCTGAATTCACTAAGTTCCATCAAAAGTCAACAAAATGCACCTAAAATTAGGGTTTAAAAAAAAATTACCTGCGGGGCTTAAAATGGGGGGTCTTGCCCCCCAAACCCCCCGCGGGTCACCGGCTTCGCACATACTACCCTGTATGTGCTAATCGTTCTTATCAAGAGTAGCATCAAAATAATCAAAATAACCACTGCACGCTGCTGATATATATAATAAATACATTTTTTTAGTGAACTTGTGTGGCCCGCAGTGATATTTTGAAAATTTTAATGGCCCCCTGCCCATAAAGGTTGGTCACCACTGCTCTAAGGTCTCCCATCCAAGTTCACCGGTCTCTCCAACGCTCTTCCAATCTTTCCTTCATCTTCTGTCACCAGTCTGAATTTTCTCATCCTTCTTGTTACTCTTCTTTTGTTATAGGCACTTATTTGTTTTAACTTTTTTCACTGCATTCTTGTAAACTAACTAGTAGTCCAAAAAGGCAATCTCTGAGTACAACGCAAAATTCCTGTAACATATTGGCTAACTACTTCCTCCAAACTGTTCTTCAGACATTTCTCGGTAATGCAGTGTTGCGTGTTACAGGAATGAATCTGGTGGCCAAGGAATTTGTCGCATGTCAAATCAACACTCCGCCGGGAGTTCTGATTGTGTCACCATTTGCGGGTGCTGGTGAAATGATGCACGAAGCACTGATATGCAATCCATATGAGATCGGGGAAGCCGCCGAGGTTATTCATAGGTCAGTATTATTTTATGGCTCTGGTCCTACAACATCAGCAAGGCCAAGTACACTTTCTAGCTCACTTCAACTTGAACCACTTTATTCACCTCCACATGTATTTTCTTCTGTATATTTTCTCAATGCCCCCTTATTTCCACTGTCTTCCAATATTACTGTTTCTTGATCATATTACAACTTGAAAATAATCTTTTCGTCAGGTTTTGCAATCAACATTCACAACACTCAATCATACTCTTCAAACGTCGACAATTTCACGCCTGGTGCGCTTACATTTCCTAGTTATTTCTTCCATTTTAATAAAATGTAATTTTCCAATGACAGAATCACACACTGCCCTATCTTAATAAAGTAAATATAATTTCACTCACCATGTTACGTGTCAGTATCAAAAAATATTCTAGGGTATATTAGTCATCATTGTTTGACATGAGCCTTGTTTGAAACAGAGCATTGACAATGCCAGAAGATGAGCGAACATTACGAATGAACTATCTGCGTCGTCGTGAGAAGATCCACGATGTCAACTACTGGATGAAGTCCTTCTTGAAAGCAATGGGATCGCTGATCGAAGAAGATGGAGAGGACGTTTTACCGACTACTATGCAACCCGTCACTATGGACGATTTTGACGACTATCTTTCCAAGTAAGTGTTGCAAGCAGGAGAGGTCCTTCAATTTCATACACTAGATTCTAGAATATTCCCAGTATTTTTTGTGTGTAGCCCAAATAGATTGTTCAAACGTGAAAGATGAGTATAATAATTTAGCCTAGTTGTTGGGTGCCTCAGTAGTCAGAACTGGACAACAAGAATGATTTTTTCAACAAATAATACAAGATATTGTGAACAACTGGTGGCATTTATTAAATGAACCACTTATTTTTCATGTTTCCACTACTAATTAATTTGATATAGATTGAACCTTCGCTTACATATTATTAGATAGGCCTACTCCAAAAATATCATTATTATAAATAAGTACTTCATAGTTGATAAAATTATTTACTATTAGTTATTACAGTGAATATATATATTACTAAATAATAACATGTTATCACTATTGACATTACAGATAATATCAGTTTATTGTTGACAAAATTTCATCATTTTTAATTTAAAAAAAGCTCTAATATAATTTCATACATGTCCAGAAATCCTGGTACATATTATTATTGCAATCCTGTGAAAATAAAGAGTAAAGACTACACTATACTATAATAACCATGTTTTAGGCCTAAACACTTTCTTCGATGTATTTATTAACGGCACATCAATGGAGATGAGTTTTTCTATGAACTTAGTTCTCAATAATGTGCTTCATTTGCATCACCTCTGCCTCACAAAATTTTAATAAAATTTCATCACTATTAGAAAAATAGATAAAATCGTAACAACAGCATGTAATAGAACGTATGTTAATTTTGAACTGCAAAGATTCATTCACATTCCAGACGTGCAATTAATGTTGTTGCAGTCAATGCCACTTTGTCCAGGCAAATCTAGTGAATCGTAGTTTACCACATGATCAAAGTAGGATACTTTGTGTAAAGTTTAGTTAAATGCAAACTACTCTTCACAAGTCAAATAACAGTATCAATTTTTATTATTAATTCTGTATTTCATTATGTCTCCCAGATACATTGGATTTGGTACCACTCACAAACTTGCATTACTCCTGGATTATGACGGTACATTGGCCCCGATTGCCCCGCATCCAGATCTTGCCATTTTGCCACCAGAGACGAAAAAAGTTCTTGAACGTCTATCGAACATGTCTGACGTTTACATTGCCATAATTTCCGGACGTAATGTGGACAATGTGAAAGGAATGGTTAGTACAGTCATCGACTGAGAAGTCATAAAACTTGAGGAAAAAAAGTTTAAATTAAAAAATCAAATTAATATTATTGAAAATGCATTTATAGTATACTTGCATTTTCAATAATTTTACCAATTGGAATCAATATATATATTGCTTCCAATCAATTGTGATTTGATTTTAATTGCAGTTATTGCTTAACATTAATAATTTTACTACTTATACAAAACAAAAATTGCAAACCTCATGCCTACAGTCAAACAGTCGTGACCAAGCATAGGGAACTTGCAACTGTAAGAGTTATAATAATAATAATACTACATCAGCAACATTATTCCAAAATATTATCAAGAAATAACTATTCTGAATGATGAGCCACTTTTCTTGAAACTGTCATTTGTGTATCTTTAGGTGTTGGAAAAAATCACAGCTTTTTGTACATGGCTCAAGGTCATTCTTCTCTAATTTCAGGTTGGAATTGAAGGCATCACTTACGCAGGCAATCACGGACTAGAGATATTGCATCCAGATGGTAGTAAATTCGTTCATCCAATGCCCATCGAGTTTGAAGACAAAGTGACTGGTCTTCTTAAAGCTTTACAAGAAACGGTAATAATAACAATGATTATTTGTTCATTAAATATATTTACTTCTCACATTGAAATTTCTTTCTAATAATGAATTATACCACAGAATATTAATCAAGAATACAAAATAACCATTTAAAAAAAATTGACCATTGCAGAGCGTACATTATATGGGCTGACCTGTCTTGAATAGATCTAGCTTGAAACTTCCTTTATCAATAAATGTTGCGGATGATTGTTGATTTAGGTATGTAAAGACGGAGCTTGGGTAGAAAACAAAGGAGCTCTTCTGACATTCCACTATCGTGAAACACCGACAAATCTCCGCCCGGCGCTTGTTGACCTAGCTAAACAACTGATCGAGTCTCGTGGCTTCCGAGCTGCAAGTGCTCACTGCGCTATTGAAGCCAAACCACCAGTTCAGTGGAACAAAGGTCGTGCATCCATCTATATCCTACGGACGGCATTTGGCGTGGACTGGAGTGAACGGATTAGGATTATCTATGCTGGTGATGATGCTACTGATGAAGATGCTATGCAGGTAACAATAGGCACTATTTTGGTTTATAGATACAAAAGGATCAAGTAGTTGCTCGCATTTTAAGATCCCACTTAATTTTTTCCGTGAGAATGAAACTACATAGTGGTTCATGCATACTGGTAATGTGGGATTGTGTTTATAGGCTCTGAAAGGAATGGCCGCCACATTCCGTGTCACTTCCTCCCACATCGTTCGCACGGCTGCTGAACGTCGTTTACCCAGCACGGATTCTGTTCTCACCATGTTGAAGTGGGTGGAACGGCATTTGAACCAGCGCGGCGATAATAAACCGAAAGAGGACTTTGAGGATGAGCCACCAGTCATGATTCGTAGACCATCCAAAAGTAGAAGTAAAAAGGACGGAGTCAAAGTCGAAATGTCTTATATGCCTAAACCAAACACAGAACCGGCTAATTGATCTCATTTGAATAATAAACCATATAAATAATTGATTAATTAATTCAATCTGACTTTTTTGATATTAGGCTCATCTTACAAAGTATTCAATTCAATTTTTATAAAATACAATATCGGTGGCCACATTCTTATTAAAAATAATAATTTTTTTACTTGTCAGAAATAAAATGGAGAATATCGAGATGAAAAGTAGTTGATTGCATTTTCAGAAATTATTACTAGATTTTGACTCATATTGTTTCTTTGTACGTAAATCAAGTTTTACTGGCAATTACTGTAATAGATGTTTGCTATAAAGGTCTAAAACTACTGTCCTTGTAACATTTTGTTTTGCTTACATCAAAATATACCCTACCATTTGTATGCATGTTTCAACATGTTCAGATAAATATCTTGACCCTTATTTTACCATAATGTACCTTATTTTAACAATAAACAATTTTCTATCCACTTTTCAGGTGATTTCAAGCCACATTGACACCAACAAGTATTTTGAAATAACTTATAAAAATCACATGGTGAAAAAAAAGGAAAATTCCATTTATCCTTATAAAAATAAACGTATACAATGTTGTAAGAACAATAAAGACTTACATATTCGGCAAATTTTACCAGACTCTGGTAAGCTGATTCTGCAAACCAAAATTACATACTATCTATTTTCTCATTTCTGTAGTTCATGCTGGCATCGAGTTGTGCTGTGACATGGATACGTATAGTGTTTTCCGTGACAATATACCGGTACTAAGTTCAACACTTTCTCACCAAATTTCTTTCCATTTCCAAGTTCTTTCTATTTATCTAGCAATATTTGTTCTTATAAATAATATGCTTGATGATAATTCTGTAATAGTTGTTAAGGGGGTAGCCCCAGCATGAAATTTATTTTTGGCAAAAAAAAATTATTTTCATTTTTTTTGAAGTAGGCCTATTGTTTACGATTATTCGGAAAATTTGTGACCGCAGCTCACGTTTTTTTTCTTTCATATATCAAGATTTGAATGCAACACAGACGGTAATGCGTACTGTGCCAATTCGTATTAAGTAATGAAACTTCAGGTACGTTTTCCAAAGAACTACGTTTTTTCTGACCTGTAACAACATAACTCAAAAACTACTGGTCTGATTTGAAAAAAAATTGTTTCAAAATGTGTATTTTTATTGTCATTATCGTGTGAAGTAAAACTATGGAAATAGTCAGTACATATGAATATCCAGATGTGAATGGGTTGCTCCAAAATCATATATAATCTGTATTAGATATGAAATGATTGATTATATAACTAAAAATTGCAATAGATTTTTTCTGGAGGTTCACACGATAACAGTGTGTATCACGAACAATATCCACTAAAATTCAACAAGATAGATGCATTTTCGAAATATAAACCTTGTGATTTGTGGCTGCATGTTTTGTATTTTTGAAAAAACATAACATTACTCAAATTATATTAAAATTATCATTTTGATTTTTTTCCATTTTTTATTTTTTATTATGTGTGAGCAATAGAATGATGGATATAGTGTGCAAGTTTCAATGATTTATGGTGGTTGGTTGAGTGGGAAATAATTCCTACATTTAGTCCTAATTATCCTATTCCATGCTGTGGCTACTACCCCCTTAAAACTTGAAAACAACTGAAAACACATACATAAAATTGTTGTTAATTTTAACCAATTCACTAATAGTTCATCAATCTACACCTGTAGCTATGCTGTCAATTGACTTTTATATTTTCATAGATTCTTGCCAAAAATTGAAGATTTTCTTGATTCATTTATCGCACAAAATGATTTTTTTCCATACCGATATTGTACTGTGAAAAGAATCCGAGCTTTCAACATCTTGTAAATGATATGGAATAGTACAACTTCATTTAATTTTAGAGCACCATCTTACCAGGCCCTTGCCTGAATTAGAAGAGTTTTTAAAATGATTAGTTACTGTACCAGATCATAGTGGTTTGCTGATTTTCTTTTCCATACTGTACTCACATTTTGATAGAATTCACAAAGTGCCAAAAGGCATTGCAATTTTGTTCTACATCTGTTTTCCGATGCTTCAAGGACAGCAGTATTTTTCTGACAATATTGTTCATTTCAATGTTTCAACCTTTGGTAGTTTTGGCTTCCTACATCAAAATTTCTTTTCAGGAACATGTTTATTTATTTGATCCAAAATTTGTTTATTGGAAAATTGCTTTTTTGAATGAACATTAAAACACTGTCACACGTCCTTCTGCTGTATGACTCATCAATAATTCACATATCTGTAATGTTTAGTTGCAACTGGGTTGACCACTTTTAGAAAAGAGACATCATGCAGATTAGAATATTTTTTCGCAATTTAATTGGAAAATTTGTGATGTCAATTTTCCACCTTTCCACAAGTTTGAGGATATCTAGTGAAACAAATATAATTAACAAAAAAATACTACTAGGCTTGTATTGCCACATGATTGGGAAGATCCATTCAAAACAATGCACATATATCTTTGATAAATATTGTCAAAAAGTGAATTGTAGCTGCACCTGTGCCCGCTCCCATTATCTAAAATTACATCACCACATTTTGCTCACCCATCAACGCAACAAGAATTCAGCTTTTTACTGTAGTGATAATAATTTAATGGTACATGAATTTGTCAAGTACAAACATAAACAGCAGATTAATAAATCAATACTACAGGTTACATTTTTAATTACTTATAAATAAGTTACCCATTATTAACTTTAGCAGACTTATAACGTATAACTGTAATTGTTGGAAAGTAACACGTTGATAAGAAATTGTAGGTTGATCATATTCTAATTTGTTCTTTTCAATAGACAACATGTATAAATATTTTACATTATATAACCAGCAACTCAACATTAACAAAACCGTTGATATTATTTGCTAGTAATTAAAAATTGTTGTTTGGACAAAATATGATTAAATCAATATTGTTTTACACCAGATCTGTGTGCTGGTTTGACATAATATATCGAATAGCTCATAATAACAGTCATTATTCGAATGTCCCTGGGCTGTCATGATCACTACCGATCAATATAGAGCTCGATTAAAGCTGGTTGACAAGATTTATACATTTTACCTTAATTAAATTACATTTTCAACTCAATATGATTTTTGAAAAAATATTTTACTGGTATATTATCAAGTTTGTGAAAAATACATTTCTTTAATATAGATTAAAAAACTAATTTTAAATGCATATCTATGTTGCCCAATACTACTATTTTTCATTTTTTATTTCTTCATCGGTGCAAAATGACCTAGATGAAAAACCAAAAAACCCAAATATTCATTCATTAATTCAAACTGATTTTAGATAGAATACCAAAATATTCATACTGTCAACATTTTAAAGACCAGTCAAATGTAAAGATATGTCTCACCCATACAGCACATCAAATTCACAAATTCACAAATCACATTCAAATTTAATTGGTAGTGAAAATAAAATTCAACCACCAAACAGAAACAGTTGGTGTGTAAATAGTGCTCCAACATTCATTTTCAACAGCCAATAGAAAACATCAACTTTAAATAGGCTCTCAACATTACACCAGAGATCATCTTTATGATATCTTATAATTATAGGTAGAACTAAGTTCATCTCTCTCATAAATCACTTTGTTTTGAAAAACAAACATTTCACTTAGTGGTACACAGCATTATGAAAGTTACTTTTGGTTAAATAACTACATAAAGAATATGATCAATATGACGTCTAGAGATTTGGATATTCATGGGCTTAGTTGGGTTTCAACACATTTGGGAGAAAACCTACGCTCAGGAAAAACACTAGATTTATTGTGTGCGAAAGTCTTGTAGAAGTAATTAATTGGTGTGGAGAGACATTGGAATTTGAGTGGAGTATGACAGGGTTTTCAATTACTTTCAAACCTGGTATTTTCTCTATTCTTGTTTTAGCAGAATAATACAGCACACATAAGAAAATATCAATTTCTTCAATATGAACTAATCAAGAGCTGCACACTAGACAGATTGGAAAAATATAGTTTGAAAATGAATTTCGTTTCCGAGTTTCGTTTCATGTTTACTGTACACTAGACCTTTGACATCCGACCATTACTATGCAAGGCAAATAATAAAATACACACTACAAATACTATAATACTGAACTAAAGATCATATCAACTACTTTTATAACTGGAAAAGTAATGAAGGTACTTTTTTTATCACATTTGGATTCTTACATATTGGAGCTATTTCAATAATAATCATACAAAATTAATCAAATTCATTTCAACAATCAAACTGAAAGCAATCAATATAAATAGATCATAATTTATAGACCTCAATTCATATAAATGATTACATAATCATAACAAATAAAATATTCTCATCCCCACGATCATTTTAGCTTTGACGTGGCATTTTAGAGTCAGGAACATATATCACAATACCGACAATAGGCAGCATAGTGCACACAGTAGTGTGCGCAAGTGCACACACAAGTATAAATCCTCATTATATGATACTTTGTGTACTCATTCTCGTTTGTACATACAAGTACTATTACATAAAATAACAAACTAGATGAGCTAAAGGTGTCTTTGGTTTACTTCACAGATAGTAATTGACTTACTCATCGAGGTTAAACTTGAACGTGTCAATTGGCTACTGAGGGCCATACAACATGATTTTAAGGTAACTGTAACTGTGGAATATCACCAAATGAAGAAGAATTTTTTTTTTCGGTAGAATTGTAATGAAAAAAAATATTGAATTCAACTTTCTGTTGGTTAGCTAAATCTTGGACCATCTTATGAAATTAAAAACAAAATAAGCTGGAGCCAATCTAGAAAGCTTTGAAATAATCACAAGTAGAGCTTTCGTGTTCACGTTGATTATTGTTACTTTACAACCTCATTGCCATATGCATTACTGAAATTAGAATTTACAGTAGTGCTCACATAGAGGCATGTAGGTTTATATGTTTACAACTCTTGAAGATGTGTGTGATGCACAGTCGCAAGATGACCTAATTATCTTCCTTATATTCATCTATATTTGTACAACATTTGGTTGAATTCGTCCATTTTCTTTGAGTTATTTTAGTCTCCTATGGTCCTCTGAATAAATCCATTCTTTCCCACCTCTGTATATACTCTTTCCCATTCTAACCGATCATCTCCCTCTCTCTAAAAGCCCTTGCCTACTCTATATGTAGCTCTGTTCCTCCCTCCAATCAAGTTGTTCTTTGCTTTGAAAAGATTACAAACCCCACCCATCATTTTGCTTCGTCTTTCTAGTTCTTTCTTTATCACTCCATTGCTATTCCTAATGGTTCACCATCTCTTGATTCTTTCCAGTACCCTTCTTGTGGCTACTCTCTGGATTTTTTCTACGGCTTTTTATTGATCTCATGTTGTGGGATAGTATGCCTATCCACTGTATGTTTAATTACTAATTAGAGACTTGCATGTCTCACCTTTGACTCCAATTCCTGTCCCCTTGTGTTGTCTCATAATGAAACTTGGTGATCTACCTCATGATACTAAGTGATACCCCTATAAATGTATGATGATACCCCTATGAAATGTATGATGATACCCCTATGAATGATATTCCTATAAATGTATGTTCCGGGATATTTTCACCTTCTATGTCATCCAGTACTCAATACCCCATTTTGAATTCTGTGATACAGTACCTTTATTATTGTCACTTCTGGACTACCCTACATTTCCCTACATTACGCCCTATTTGGTTTGTTTTGACCCATTGATTAATTTTGCTAAATTAATTTGTAGTCAAATTTTATAATCTTTTCCCTCCATGTTCCTGTATACAAAGCAGTCATTAGCAAATACAGTCGAGCCCGCATATAACGAATTTCAAGGGGAATAAAAATCTGTTCGTAAAAACAGAATTTCGTTATAGAGATTTATTGCTCTTTTTCATAACAGCACTTGAATTTTGGAGATTTATAAAGATAGGCCTACATTTACGACTTAGGCCCTAGTATAGTACTGTATTAGGTGACATATTATCATCGCATCGTATCATCACTTAGTATGTTTGTAGAAAGTAATAGAAAACAACAATGCCCTTTCATAAAGAACTCATCATCTGCCATCACATGACACCACCACTCCCCACTTCTCGTGTTTTATTTCCTAGGTTACAGGACACTATCACGAATGGAAATGAAGGAATGTAAACAAAAAATAGATAAACAAAGTCATTGAAGATGTCACCATCACGTTATTATTTAGCGCGCGTTGAGCGAATGTTTGGGTTTGTCCGTTCCACTTTTCGTGGGACGGGGAGGGAGGGGGGGTGCAGCAAGAGTTATGACCACGTGCTATACGCGTCACCAGCTGCTACGATGTAGCCTACAGTCCGTTCAAAATAAATGTAACCTGAAAATAAATTCACGCAAAATGCTCCGATTTTCGAATATTTTGTTGGAAATACGTAGCTGAAAATAATGAGCAAAATATGCTGTAGTGACAAAAAATTCATAATAACCGAATTTTGAAATATAAAACACTTCGTTATGGGTCTTTATTTAACATTGTAAGGATAGGATATTTGAAGGGGAATGGTAATTAATTTGTAAAAACCGAAATTTCGTTAAAACCGAGTTCGTTATATGTGGGCTTGACTGTAATATGATTTTTTTATAATATCAGATTATAAGTCATTCATTAATAAAAATATTAAATAATATAATTTCAATTATGCTTCCTTCTGGCACTCCTGATGTAATTGCAACCAACCACTTCCAATAAGTCCTCCCCGATTTAGACTTTTTGCGATCTGCTTTGTGAGAAGACTTCCACCCAATTTGATAATGTAATGTAATATGTCCTTCCTTAAGATATACTGATCACAACCTTCAAACTTCTTTTTTGCAGCAACTGTAAGTTCTTTCATCCCTTTCTTCATTACATCTTGTCCATCCCATTGTCTTCCCATATCTTCCAGATTATTTCCCCTACGTGCAAGATCACTCCCTTCCCATGGACTTCTCTTTCTTTTATCTCTTGGACAACTTCTAAAAATCCCTATTCCAGGTCTTACTCCAATGACACATTTTCTATCTCACTGCCCCTTGTACACAAGGGGGTCAAGCTTGCTCCACTACACGGTATATGGGCGTTCTTGTTCTCGACTGGAGGTTGTGTGGTTGCAGTTGAATCAAGCTTGAAAATCAATTTAAAAGATTAAGAACAATATCAATGATTTAGGATGAAAAAAATCTTACGTACCCTCAACCTATGGTCAAAAGCCGTTATATAATATTAAAAACTCGAGACAAAAAAGTAGAATGGAATGGGAATTGAGCCTGTGCCCCCTCACACTGGAAGCAAATACCTTTCCACTACACTGTGAGTGCAGTTGACGGAACATGTGTTTAAAGTCTACTTGATCTACTTGTAACTAGGATGAATCACGTCTGAGCAAGTCCTGGCCTGCAGTGAAGCAAGGTAGACTCACTCAATCTTTGTACCCTGAACTAAAGAGCCACCATAAAGCATAACCTTGTTCATTTGAGCAACACTAGTGATCATCCTTGAACATGAAATGCACTGGGGCATACCTGGCCTCTTACTAGGGGCAGACTAGTGTGGGCGATGATCGCTGCCCAGGTCTCACACTGTGGCGCAGTTTGGAGCCCTCAATTTGTTTAATTTTAGTTATTACAATATTACAAATATTAATTAATTCTATAGTTTTTCTTCACAGGTTACATCTAATAGATTTGATTTTGAAATAGTATTCTATTGCTCAACCTCAAAAATTCATTGGCATTTCACCATTTTCTCTTCGGGTCCTTATTTTTAATCGCCTCCCGGGCTTTTTTCATCCAGTCCGCCTCTGTCTCTTGCCATCAGACATACCCATGAAGATGCAGTTTACTTTATTTTTTAAAAATGAAGCTCAAACTTGAAAGTACAATAGTTTTCTACATGTAAGTCACTGACCGTTTCAATCACGGGGCACGAGCTCGTCGTTCTGCATCGGTACACGTGACACGTCTATGTCTTTAGATCGATGTCGTTAACCACGATCTTTGGAATATTGCTCCACAGTATCAACTAATTGTCTGGGTCAACTGTAGTCTGGCAACAACAGATGTATTGGCTTTCAGTCTGAATTATTGATTCTGCTATCCAAGCCAATTATTAAGAAATTATCAACGTTTTACGTTTCTGTCGACTGAGCTTCGCAATGAAATTTGTTTGTCGAGGCTGACAGTAGTGTATAAATACAGGAGAAGGTATGACTTTATTATAAATAACCTCAAAATTGTTCAGAACAACTGCCAAGGAACTATATCATCGTATACAGACGGCTGTTATACAAAGAGGTGAATTTACATTTTCACTTGTTCAATTCACTCTTGAGCAAGGTGTTGATACGTGTACCCCAGGTTGACAGCGTCAATTAGTAGAGTATCTTGTTTCACGTCCTCGAAAGTCTACGGATGTCCGCATAATCATTATCATTTTGACGTCAACCGCACTTCAACTCATTTTACTTGGGTTGGTTTGAGATGCTTGTCATCCAGTTGATACTTTTGTGCTCTTCTTCCTTCTCTAACGTTTTAGTTTCAAATGTTCAAATATCATACTTAGTGCATTGAGAACATTTTTGCATTATTTATACTACTGATTTGTGATTTCACCAACGTACATCTGAAATAAAACGAATTGATGGTTTCAGAAAGTGATATAATTCATTTGTATTCTTTTATATTGGGTTTAGCGACGCATTGTAATGACCAAGATCTATTGACATTGGTGAATGATAAATGACGTGATAGTAAGATGAGAGGAAAGGTTATTTCTTAGGTGTTTTGGATATTGGGAAGGAAATCGTTGGGGCCTATTGTTAAGAAGCCATCCCAATATTCACCTCCAAAAAAACATGAAAAACCTCTTGACAGGATGACCCTGGCAGGAATCAAACCTCGGTCTCCTGAGTGACGCTTTAGAGTGCTCGTCTTTGGTCTACCCGTCTTAGTGTATGTATCATGACAGTGAGGGACTGAATTATATTTTATATATAAAAATAAGTGAGTAAGTTAGCACATTCAGCTGTCTAGAGCGATCAAAATATCGCCCAAGTATCTTTTTTATATATTACCATATTGTCCCGAATATAAGTCGACCCCCCAAATTTTAGGTCAATAATTGAAGAAAGGATCTCTAGGTACCAGTAAATAGAAGTTATAATAATGTAAGTTCACAATTCAATAAATGAAAACAGAATTGGGAATAATGAGAATGAAATTTTCGTAATATTAGTTAATCAACAGGTAAGTATGTCATCACTTGTCATACACATCAGCACCCATGTTTATTTTAGTCTTCTGTAATTATTGTAATTATTTATTTTATTTTTACTCATAAAAAACTCCCACTTCAAGTGTCAACAAAGGATTAATTGTCAGTGTTAAAGCATGGAGAAAACAAGGGATCATCCAGATCATTTTTAATATAAACTATTTGACAAGATATATTCATGTTAGCAGTATCAGGCTCCACTTGATTAGTAACACAGTCCTCAACCTTCCTTTCCACTGAAAACTTGCCAAGCAAGATGACCTAAGACAGATGCCTGTCTGTCAACAAAAACTAGAAACCCCTGTTCATAATCAGAACTTCTACTATTTATGTCAAGGAAGAGTCAACTGATAATGGAAGAATTTATTGGCATATTAGTTTCCAGTCAGTTATTTTCTTTCATATTTTAGATACATACATTGAAAAGAGAGAGGATGAAATAAAGAATAACCTGTCTATTCTATCTTCTGAATTGAATAAACATATCATATTTTACAGTGTGTGCAGTGTGTGATTTTAGATATACTAAAAAGAGAGAGAATGAAATGAAGAATAATCTGTCCATTCTATCTTCTGAATAGAATGAGAATAGGATAATTTACAGTGTTTGCAGTGAGTGATAATTTACAGCATAGTAGGCCCAATTTTAATTGAAAGAAATGTGTTTTTGATCAATTGTAAGCCGAAATTTGCATATAAGCCCATGGTGACTTTTGAATTTAAATTACGGCAAAAACTCTCGGCTTATAGTCAGGACTAATATGTTACTTATTTCGTATTGTTTTGTCACATGATACAAATTAAAAACAAGAATAATATTTAAAATAAAGAAATCACATTTATTTTTCATGCTTAAATATTTTCGCCGCTTCGTCTTGCGTACTGTCGTTTGTGAGGGACCCTTCCGCCTTTTTCTGTGAGGTTCAACACTTTAACTACAACATTTCGGACCTCCTAGATACATTTTTTGATAAATACTCCACTGATCAGCAGAAATGGCATAAATGACAATTTACCTTGCTTTATAAGCAAGGTACATTGTCATTGGCCATCAATCATTCAATCAATTGTCATTTCAGCTAGCCTGAAAGGACACCAATTTGATCGCTGTTGATTGAAATTGAGTCAGTGAGGATAAAGAAGAGTTTCTAGAGATGCTAACTTTAACTGCTGATTAGCAGCAGTCAACCAATGGGAGTGCCATAAATGTGTGGCATCACGTCTGTCGATTGCTAGGGACTCTGATCTTCAATTTGACATAGCGAAATTGAATTATATGTTCATTCATTCTCGATTGGCTACTTCATTTATTGCACAAAACCAACATTAACTGTGGTGTTGTCGATTGCAGTTGAATCACGATATGTATGAGCATACACAAGTAGACAATCCGATTTAGTTGGCCATCTCATTTGATAATTGCGACGACTGGAAACATTTGTGTGTACCATGCTTACGAATAAGCCAAAAGTATAACAATTTGCAAAATAATGAAAAATAATCATATGTACCTGAAATATTTTCATGGCTATAGTTCGTCTTTTATTCATTCGATAGGAGTGTCAGGTGTTGGAATGTAGTTGAGCATTTCTTCTCGATTTGTTGCCAAAACAGAGTTGTTACGTGGTGTATTCCAAACACTCAATGCTTCTCTACAAAACAGAATAAAGACAATGAATGAGGCAATGTAGGATCAACAAGAAAATAATAGGAAAATACAACTTATGCTGTGCTTCTGCGACTGTGAAATTGTTTCCGCATAGCGAATACCTTGACGATTACGAAATCCCAACACCATTTTTAAAATCGCTTTTTAGTACACACATCTTATCGTTCCATCATGCACATATTGAATCACTATCAACTCACTACTACTCAAGTGAGATGAGGAAACTTCAACCATTTGACATCAAAGTATGTTGGTGTGAGAATCTGTCAGAAATACTTTGTTGTCTGTATCACATAATAACGGATTTCAATGATTTATGAAGAAAAATAGGTAACTTTGAAATTTTCCAGAGTTGAATCCATAACAAAATATTTCTTCCCTGCTGCAGACCTAAACTCAAAATACAAAGCTATTTTCAAGAACGATTGTTGAAGTCACTAGACAAATGTTCAATTCAATTCAATAGCTTGCCAGCTATTGCAATATTTCGCACAAAAAGTTGCAGTCATGCGCTCTGGTGGCGACTACCGTAAATAGAGTTTGGAGGACACAATTCCGCATGTGGCTTCGTTACAACGTTGTTTGTTTGGTCATGACTACTTTTTCGTCAAAAAAGCAATGTGTTTCTGAATGAAATTGTTGTGTACCACAATGTAATTCTGTGGGAGGAAAGGTCCGCGAATGTTCCTTTCAGTTATTCCCAAAATGCAGCAATCCATTCCAATTGATAAAACATTTTAGGTTAATTGCAAATGATAGGCCTACCTGTAACTTTTTAGATTAATTATAAATACTGTACATTCAACTGTAATTGATTATCGGTCATCATCCATTTCAATTGATGAACATTTCAGGTTGATTACAAATAATACGCTTACCTGTAACTTTGTAGATTAGTGGTAATTGTAAATAGCATTCAACTGTAATTAATTATCTGTCATCAACTCATCATACATTTCAATTGATGATAAATTTTAGGTTTTAAAAGTGCAAATACCAGTACTATGTGCCTGTAACATTTTGGGTAATTGTTAATGCTATTTTTGTAACTAACATTTAACTGTAAATAATAATTGGTCATTGTCCATTTCAACTGACGATATGTTCTGGGTAAATTGCAAATATGGCCTAATATACAAAAACTATACAATACTGTTTTGTGTACTATATTATACAGAACAAAAAACCGTATAATTGAATAAACTACTCTTAAAACATGACATATTTTCAATGTTTACCTTGCAATTTATTTCCTCGAAGTGCTTACGTAGTCATAGATAGGCCTAGATTAAATAACAAGTAATGACAATGTTTACAAAAATTCTACACATTTTACCAATACCTACTGGACATTTTTAAGCTTAGGTCAAATGGTGTTTTGAAGTAATATCAATCAACAAATTAAAATGTAACATGGGTAAATTAATTGGTTAATGTAAGCCCTATATAAGTTTGTAATAAGTTACTAAAGGAGTGAAATAATATATATATATATATATATATATATATATATATATATATATATATATATATATATATATATATATATATATATATATATATATATATATATATATATATATATATATATATATATATATATATATATATATATCTCAAACCCAGATAACCAATTAAATTGGGCCAGGGGGTGTTTCCACCAGTTTTTCTTGGGCAGACTTCTCATATCAATCAGTTCCTGCCAGTTCTGACTTCTTCCTCCTCTTCTTCACTACTGCTAGGCCTATCCTCTATTTCTTCTTCTCTTCCTACGAGTTCCCTCCATCGTTCTCTATTCTCCCACCATCTCTCGTCTTCCACTTCTTCCCATTTTTCTCCTCGGTTGACTACCCCGAACTTGACTCCCTCCTGCCACCTTTTTCTTGGTCTTCCAACTCTTCTCTTAGCTCCATTGTTTTCTGCCATCTCAAACATTGCTCTCGGTATTCTCTCCTTTTCCATTCTCCGCATATGCCAGTACCACCTAAGTCTCTCCCTTTCCAATTTAAATGATAACCTTTCCACTCCAACTTCCTTCCTTATATTACTGCTTCTCTTCTTCTCCAACTTTGACACTCCTGCTACGCTCCTTACAAACTTCATTTCTGCTGCCTCCATTTTCTTTTCTTCTCTCCAGTTGATTGACCATGTAACTGCTCTACATGTCAAGATAGGCAAGTAGTACCCATTATAAATGAGTATCTTCCCACTTATTGGAAAATCTTGGTTCCAAATCAGCTTCCTTACTTTTTGAAATAGCCCGTCCGCCTTAGCTATTCTCTTACTCACTTCTAGCTCTACTTTTGCCGTATTACTGACAATACTTCCCAAGTATGAAAACTCTTATACTTCTTCCAGTTCTTGACCTTGCAGCTGTACTTTTTCTTCAATCTTTCTCTTCTCTCTGCTCATCACCATTGTTTTGCTCTTTTCCACGATAATTCTCATCCCAAACTCCTCTTGTCATTTCTTCCCATCTTTCTACTTTCTCTTGCACCTCGTCTCTACTGTCTCCCCATAACAAGATATAATCAGCATATATCATTGTCTTTGACCCTGGGCCTTCCTTCTCTGGTTCCACTTTTCTGATCATCTCATCCATCACCATTACAAACAACATAGGTGATAGGACACTGCCCTGCCTAACTCCACTCCTTACCTCAAACCACTCCGTCCTGCCTCCATTTGTTTGCACTGAAGCCTTGCATTCTCGATATAAACTTTTCACACGGTCTATCATCCCCACATGTATGCCCTTTGCCCTGAGACTCTCCCACACCCTTTCTCTGGGAAGATGGTCGTATGCTTTCTCCAAATCTAGAAAAGCCATGTACACTCTTCTTCCCTCCTCCCACCTTGTTTCTACCAGTTGCCTGACAGCAAATATCAAATCTACTGTTGATCGGCCTGTTCTGAACCCATAGTGCTCTTCCCTTAACATGGGTTCCACTAGCACTCGCATCCTTCTTTCAATAATTCGTTCATACAGCTTGGCTGCCTGGCTCATCAGCGTCACTCCTCTGTAATTCTTACTTCTTTTTCTGTCTCCTTTCTTGAATATTACTGTTGATACCCCTTTCACCCAATCTTTCGGCACTCTTTACTGTTGCCATGCTGCCGCCATCACACGAAACACCCACTCCGCCCCCCACTGCCCTGCTGCCTTCATCATCTCTACCACTATCTCATCTGCTTCTGCTGCTTTACCATTCTTCATCTTTTTTATTGCCTATGCTACCTCCTCTCTTGACACCATCTCCACACAGTCCTCTCCTTCGATCTCTGCTTCCTCCACTTCTTCTACCTGTGTATGTTTTACGTTCAATAGCTCTTCGAAATGTTCTTTCCACATTCTCTTCATTTCTCTGGGTTCTCGAATCAGTTCATTATTCTTATCATACATGATCTTCTGCTCCTCTTTGTCTCTCCTCTTTTCTTTCATAATTCCATACAATATTTTCCTAATAATATAATTACAGTCGAGTCCGCATATAACAAATTTCAAGGGGAATAAAAATCTGTTCGTAAAAACAGAATTTCGTTATAGAGATTTATTGCTCTTTTTCATAACAGCACTTGAATTTTAGAGATTTATAAAGATAGGCCTACATTTACGACTTGGGCCCTAGTATAGTACTGTATTAGATGACATATTATCATCGCATCGTATCATCACTTAGTATGTTTGTAGAAAGTAATATAAGACAACAATGTCCTTTCATAAAGAACTCATCATCTGCCATCACATGACACCACCACTCCCCACTTCTCGTGTTTTATTTCCTAGGTTACAGGACACTATCACGAATGGAAATGAAGGAATGTAAACAAAAAATAGATAAACAAAGTCATTGAAGATGTCACCATCACGTTATTATTTAGCGCGCGTTGAGCGAATGTTTGGGTTTGTCCGTTCCACTTTTCGTGGGACGGGGAGGGAGGGGGGTGCAGCAAGAGTTATGACCACGTGCTGTACGCGTCACCAGCTGCTACGATGTAGCCTACAGTCCGTCCAAAATAAATGTAACCTGAAAATAAATTCACGCAAAATGCTCCGATTTTCAAATATTTTGTTGGAAATACGTAGCTGAAAATAATGAGCAAAATATGCTGTAAAGTGACAAAAAATTCATAATAACCGAATTTTGAAATATAAATCACTTCGTTATAGGTCTTTATTTAACATTGTAAGGATAGGAGATTTGAAGGGGAATGGTAATTAATTTGTAAAAACCGAAATTTCGTTAAAACCGAGTTCCTTATATGTGGGCTCGACTGTATCTAAATTCTCACACAACATTTACCTAGTAAGTAGGGATAACTTCGGTTAACCGAAAACCGGTTCGGAATCGGTTCCAGGTTAAATCAATTCTGAAATGGAGAATCGATTCTTTCTGTGATGATTTTTTCAATTATTCATCACGTTAATCGAGACATTATGTATTATTGATGATTGTTTTTCGAGTGTGTTGTCACAATATGATTTGTATAGACATAATATACTAGTTCACGCGTTCATTATATATTTGTCTTTTCTTCTCCATGCGCAGTAAAACCCAAAATGTGTCCTACTACTGCTTTGTTTCGTCAGAGATGTTGATGGGCTGAAAGATAATCGAATAATATGATGATGCCTAAAAACAAGGAATAAACTCGCGCCTATGTGAGAGAGCGTCTAGATGAAAGTTTTCTCTCATTTTCGACCAAAAAATTGCGAAGAATCGGTTCTGAACCGGTTCTGCAAATCGGTTATCCGGTTCTGATTTTTTGGAACCAAAGTCATCCCTACTAGTAACAATACTATATACCTAACTATAGAGATATGTAAATATAGCTTATATTTTTTCTTTTCATAGCATTTAGAATTTGAAAAGTAGCACTTTGGTGCATCTATTATTTTGAAACATCGTCTTTGTTGCGCAACAACGTTCTGTAGCGTAACAGTACAGTACAGTAAAACCACTGGATAACGTACAATAGGCATAAAAGAGAAACACCCCAATTGATTACCTACGTGGTAGAAAAATAATCTCCACACGCCTTGTCAGCCACCTGCATCTGCAAATACACTTTTTTCCAAATAGACCATTTTCATTATTCAATGCGCAGGCGCGTTCCGCCTCCTAGCAGACGAGATCGCTGGTATTGCATTCTGGGAGTTTTAGTAATGTTCAAAAAGTCGGCCCTCTTATACACAGAGTTAAAGGCAAAACATTAGGATATATAACTTGCAATATCTCTCATCTTACTAACTCTGACAGTGTGTAAATCTCTCAGTATATACAGTAGTAAACATATAAATGATGAAACTACTATCACATTATAACTTAATAGTTAATATGTTCACTGTAATGCACAATAATATAAATCAAACGTGCTAAATAGCATTGGCAGCATAGGACTTTCGAACTTGGGTAATAAAATCCCGTTCTAGTTCAAACGATCGCCGGTAGATGGCTCATTCATTTCGGAAATGGTCTATTACCCAACTAACTTCACCCATTTACACTTCAGTTGAAATAATTGTGGTAAAAATAGCATCTATAATGGTTCTATTCCAAATATAGCGTTTATATCGCCAATACACTGGAACGTAGCGGATTCAGACGTTTGTAGTGCTTTGTTGCATTTTTAAAAACATGATAGAATCACATCGAACGTATTGAAACATGAAGAAATATCATAAAAACATGTAAAAAAGCACTTTTAGATTTCATCACTTTTATGGCAATTGCTATTTTTACATGTCTCTATAACTAACTTATAACATTGTTTAAACAAATGTGGTGAATCATATTACTAAAATAATCTGATCCAAGTTTCAATAACATTTTCTCTACAAATGAAACATCCAAATCTACTTGAATAACTTGGACAGATTTGTCGAAAGATGAATATAAAACAAAATCACTCGTATGAACGTTTAGCATGGTCATTCCAAGTTGCATTACAAGCGAAGTAGCCATAGTAAACACTACGGAGAGATTACCATGTCCTCCAAACTTCCGCCATGTTCGAGTTTTGACAGCTGCCGCTAGCGCATTCTATAGGTACTTTTTGTGCCGAACACAATGAAAACTTATCGATTTCTTTGAGAAACTCAACTACGTACTCCCGCTGCTTCTAAGATGTGAAGGCAAATATCTCTAGTTTTGATCAATTTTTGTTGCCAATATTCCACTCTTCCCCAAATGATTGAATTTCAAGATATCAGCCAAAGCAAAAGTAAATTCAAAGTCATAGAAACACAGCAGTACACTATATTAGCACAGGCATATGTATTGAAATTTACAAGCACAACAAAATTAGGATGAGCTTTCAACTGTTTTCTCGTTTCCTACATATTTTGTGAATAGAACTTCAAAAATGTATTTGACCATTTCCAACATTGACCTGTAGGCACAATATTGGTACAAAATTTGATGTTAAAATGGACATACCTGAAACACCTGTTTGGTAGGTTGACTACTTGATACCAGAGACAGGCCGCCAAGATAGCTGACCAGGTACGCAACGGTCCGAGCAAGAACGCCATTGTACCATACGCCAGCCAGAAGAAATAAGCGAGCATCATCTGCATGGTGATAATCGCGGCAAACGGTAAATCGCGTAACAGTCGATCCACATGACGTACTCGTTTCTCTTTCAAGAGGATCTTGAACCTAGACATGAATACGACCAAATACAGCGAAAGCAAATTCAAAGTCATAGAAGCACAGCAATTCACTACATTAGCCTTAAACTATATTACATAAACATTGGTATTATTACATACACTGGCGACATGCAACGGCATGTGGATAGGGAAACAATCTGGTTAGTACCATGATGTAGTGATACCAACAGACTTTATCTTAATATGGAGAAGGTGTACCCACTCATGTCTTCAGAGTGAAGTATTTCGGAGGTGAGAATCTGCATCCAGGGTCCCATTTGCTTGCAGAGCAACTATCGCTTTTATAACAAACTATACACGGTTCAACAATGCTTTACAATGCCACCGGTACCGTAGCCACTCGTAACTACATTTAGTTCACGAGAGAGTCTGCTAAATCGCGACAGGCAAATGGGACCTTTGGTTCTGGTTTGTCCCTAAGAAAGCACAAATATCGGCCATGTTATCAGCATGGGAGTAAGTGTGTAACCCCTTCTTTAAATTTTGATAAAGAAGTCTTTTAGTATCACTTCATCGTGTTGGTACTGTACATTGTTGAATTTATTTTACCAAGACTGGTCTGCAATTGAAAGAAGAAACTTGTAATTGGGGGTGTATGTGTTTAGCCAGTCATAAAATCATGTTTGTATGTATGTTTATAACTATTGCAGATACGCTAAATGCATGGTGGCAATATTCCATCCATCATTCCATTCATATTGAATGAGCAGGACTCTTACTTTCGAGATTGAAATAATTGAAATGGATAAGTGAAATTACCTTTTCATTCCACTATTTATTTCACTCTTTTGCTTCATGCTTTTGCATTTTTGCTATTCTCAAGTTGAAAAATCATGATCTATGACACGAAATTATTTCATTACACAAGAGAGTCCCTCTACTAGACTAGTAGATTCTAACCAATGGCAACCTGTCAATATGTAACAAATAGGAGTCACTGCCTTTCCCAGTTTATTATCCTTGTAACACTGAAGCAAAGCCATCTGCAGTGCTATGCACAATATTTTACCACCCATTTTGACATTTCACTAGCCAGATGCAGTAGATGCTGAAATTTTCAAGTGAAATGTGGAATGAAAAACGGAATGTGAATAAGTGATTCAAGAATGGCTATCGTTCATTTTCAATGACATCACCATAATTTCGTCTCATTTCACAAACCTAGAGAATAAGGGTCCAGATGTGGTAATATATACGTCGTATGTACTGTGGAGTATTGTCCCAATTTTAATATGAGTGCGCTTTTAGAATAATTACAAGTCCAGTGTAAAATTGATGCAAGACGCAGTCAATACTTCATGCGACTAAAAACATATTATTTGGTGAGTTATTACTCCTGAGTAGACTTTTCCTGATACGTAGGTTGATGGAAGAAATGAATTTCATTCAGTTTTTGTTATAACTCATAAAACAGTATTCTAGATAAACCCCTATAACTATTCTGGAACACTTTACTAATACTGAATATAACGATTCTCTTATTTGTAATTGAATTAATACACACGTAGGCACACTCACACACTACACACGCATATACATAATTTCCAATTTCAATTGTAGACCAGCATTACAATATACCATTTTTGCTTCAAGTTGATCAAATTAACGTCAGTAATACGGTAACTAGAGTTGCCAATCGATATCAAATATTTCGTTCGATTTTCAATATCAAGGTTCCGAATTTCGATCGAAATCAATTAGTTCAATTTTCGATTATTGCGATATCAAAAGTGAATTCGATATCAAATAAATAAATAGCGGGCTGTCAGTCGTGTCTCAGATTGGCCAAATCGCTGACTTGAAAGAACAAGCAGCAAGCCAAACAAACCAGCCTGTCAATAACTTTTATATATGATAGGCCTATAATGTCTGTCTCTGTCTGGGTCTCAACAATATGTCATTATTCAATACAATATGAACTCTGCATGGATCTCATGAATCCACAAGCACTTGACTCCCATATCTTGTTATTTAGGCCTGCCGACTGTCGTATGAATTTCAGCGATAGGAACAATCAATGAAAGGAAATTATAAACTACTGAGGCACACTGAACTATCATTCAGGAGACCAGGCTTTGATTCCCGCCATGGTCAATCATCTTGATAGTGTTTTTTTTGTAGCTTGGAACCACTGTCTTTCAGGTTAATACTGGGATAGCTCTCCATCAACAGGTCACAACCTGACTCCTTCCCACTAACCAAAAACACCTGATAAAATAACCTTCCATCTAAACATCTCATTCACCGTTCACCAACGTCAATAGATTATAGTTATCAGTACAGTGTGTCATTAAGCCCAAAATAAATACCCCCCCCCCCCTAAAAAAAAAAAGAAACAATAAATATATTCAATGAAAATAATATGTTCATAATAAAGTGGTGGATACACTTGCAAGTCTTTGCAAGTAAAAGCGCGAGTATATATATATATATATATATATATATATATATATATATATATATATATATATATATATATATATATATATATATATATATATATATATATATATATATATATATATATATATATATATATATACCCATCCGGACCGAACCGGGTCCGATATGTCCCTCCACCTACCGGGTAAAAAAGCGCGAGTGAGAAGTTGGAAGTGAAAAGTCCATCGCTTCTCGTTTTGGTGTCACCTATTGGTACAAATGGCTCACTGCAAACTAACTGACACACTGCATATGACAGACAGTCGGAACTACAAGTCAGGGTGACAGAAAATTGACAATGATTCTGTTGATTTATTTACTTTTTGTCAATGCAAACAAACTATTCAAAACTCACGTGTGCTTTGTAGGTTACCTTTATATATATTTTGTTTACCCGGTTAAAAATTAATGGAGCGCCCGTGGACTGACGAGGAAATATTAAAGTTATATGATTTATAGGAATCATACCCCGTACTTCGTCTTATCAAATTGAAACATAATCTATAAACAGCAAGAAAGGGGACACATAATGGCAGTCAAATGTTGAAAGTATTATAATCAACGTCAAATAGATGAACCAATCACATTCAACTCTTTGGTTTGGCTTGCACTTTTCGCTCTCACTAGTAGAGCAATGCTCGACTTCTGAAAGACTTTCAGAGAGTCTTTCAAGTCAATCACGTGGTTTGCTGTGCACCAATTAACGACGGTATTGAAGCCGACTTTCACTTCTCACTTGCAAAGACTTGCAAGTGAATCCACCACTAATTGTTGATCAAATACAAAAGATAGAACAGACAGAGATTCTTCATTCCATCATCTCTCTTTTTGAAACATCTACATTATTAAAGAAAATAACTGACTGGGAACTAATCAATTCATCATCGGTAGACATTTCCACAACATTGGAAATCAGTTTAACAGTTTAATAACAGAATTTTCCAATCAATCCACCAACTTGGTTGTTATTGGCTTATAAAACCAAATACCTCTTGAATCAGCTCAAAAAAACATAGATTTTTTCTAAGAGGCAATGTCGGGAAACAGTCATGGTATACTTGAGGATATATTACCTGTTTTCTAAGCAAGTTGCCAATAGAACAGTAAGTGGAAGCTGGAATGTACACATCTGAAAATGAAAAACACGTGAGATATATATGTCAGTAGTTCAAGAGATAAACTGAGACAAAAAGCAATGAAAGTTTGGTTTAAAATTTCATCGTACCTGAATGAAGCCGTAAAGATAAGTGAAAGATCCCGGCAGATATTGCCCCGTGATGAAAGTCCCCCACGCAAATATGATACCGGTATGACCTTCGATCACCTCACCAATTGACCACGGACCTGAAATCATCACACCTGGAAGTTTTTTCCAGTTTGATGTCTGACCACAACCCCTTGTGGGGCAAAATGTTGGGGCTCGTCTGAGAAACTAGTGAAAATATTCATTTATCTATTTATTTATTCAATAATTCCTTTAACCCTCTTCTGACAGAATGGTTAGCAGTTTACAATTATCAACTAACTTACTTATAAATGTAGCCTATAACACTATATGATATTAAGTAAATCCATTGATAATTAACAATAAAGATAATGATAATAATATTTGAAATTATGTTTAAAATAATTTTAATAAATGAAAATAGGTTCTATTAATTTTGAACTCCAATTTTCAGATGATATCAGCTTTCAATAGCTGATGTTTGTTCAATTTTGAAGTTCAATTTGGAAAAACATTCCATTTTAAAATTAATTTTAATTAGGACTATCAAAAGTTCTCATTTTTTCAATCAATTTCAATTTTTAAGATAAGTACAGTTTTGAAAATAGTTCTAGTTTTAAGTTATTTTGAATATTGATTCAAATTTTTTAAATGATGTCAGTGTCCATGAAATCCTCTACGGAGTAGAAAGTGTTTTTCAGAAGATGCATTTTAATTGTTGATTTTAATTCTTTGATTGATTGATTGATGCATTTTTTTGATGATTGTTGGTAATTTATTGAACAATTTTGAGCCACAATGATGCAAGCCTCTCTGGTAAATAGTTTTATAGTGCTTGTCCAGTTAAATAAGACTTTTGTGTCGAGTATCGTGACTGTGTTCAAGGGGGGGAAATTCATGGATATTAGCTTTGACAAATGTTAGTACCTTAAATATATGTGCACGGCAATGTCATAATTTGTAACTCGTGAAATAGTGGTTTACAACTTGGCATTATTGGTACAGAAGTGGAAATAGACCTCCAATTGGATTTCATAATTGTTCTAATTGCTGTCTTTTGCAGCTTAAAAGTATCCTTCACATTACTAGCATTACCCCAGAATTCGAATCCATAGCTCATGACTGAATTTCATTTGTTTGTTTTTTTGCAAATAAAGGAAATTTAACTTGGGGTGGTTAAATAATACAATGTGGCTATCCCTACAGATAAAATCTTCATTTATGTGAATCCTAGACAAAGAAAAACTGTACACAATAATTTTCCTTTGGAAGTTTAGGATAGCTTGAATAGGAAGGTAAATTGAGGATTGGGTTAGTTAGATTAATTAATTTAGGTCAATTTAGATCCAATGGATTGCAAACGCGCATGTTCACTAGTGTCACTACTTCAAGAAATTTGTGAACACAGGTGCTGACAAAATGATTTGTCATTTATAATTTTTATATGAAATATTCCCTACTATAATATTGATTATATACTGTATGTCCAAATAAATCACGGGTGCATTGGTATAAATATTAAAAATTTGGCCATGTTTCTTATTCTTTCACCTTGGATTATAGCTACATAGATAATATGCAACTCATGCTAATTCCTAAGGCAGCCACTCTTCACAGCTAGGAAACATGAGGATGAATTCTTGGATCTATTCAGTTTTGCATGGTAATTGAAGTTCAAATTATTTTGTGAATCAGGTTATAGTGATCCTTGGCGTTTCCTTGATTGGGTAGTGTTCTCTTTTTTAGATTTGTGTGATATATCATATGTTCCACAAAAAATACTTCAATGTAGACAGAAGAAATTCTGCGCAATAAAATTACGTGCAAACTTATATTTGCTTTTCTGTTTTGCAAAGCTCTGGAACGCTGTAGTCTATCCATCGGTACGATAGCATTAATTCAAGATTTCACAGACCACTGGCAGATGTTGATGATTTGTGTTATACCCTATCTAGTGGAGAAACTTGGAAGTGTAGTGGTAAAGTTATATACCAAATAAGTTGAAATAGAGATGGGTTGGTAAAATACTGTACCAATACCCAACAAAAGGGGTTGATTTTTTAATACAGTTTTCGCAAAATGAGGGAAAAATCAACCGCTAGGTGAGTTTAAAAATTAAAAACAATGAATAAAAAGCACGGATCTAGATTTAGAGACTTTGTTGGCTCTTCGGTCGCCTTGCATTTTGAGATACATATCACATCTTGGAATACATAATTATCTCGAAACAAAACTGTTGAATTACAAAGAATGATCAGTTTGAAGAATTGGACAAAAATATGAATCATTCAATGAGCTTTAGAGAAGACCTCCATGAGACATGACACTTTCTCTGTTATTTTGTATTTGTGTATATGTTGCACAGGTTGGATGGTGGAATTTAAATTAAGAATAATATACATTAGGCCTATCACAAATCTTGACATAAATGATGATTATTGTTTCCTTAACAACCCCACCAACAGCTAGGTCATACGGGGGTACGGATGAGCAGGTGATAATGAAACTATGAAGTGATGATAATTGAAAGGACGTTTACCAAAACCCATGCCTCATGCGGAACTCAGACCCACGGCCAACGGTGACTTCAGTTTCTGAAGCGGTGCCTCAGCTGACCGAGCTACTAAGGGCGGCAAACTATTCACATAAATCAGGCCAGACGTTTCAGACAATAAAATTTGAAAAGTGTTCGTTTCTAGATCAAATATCTATTCAAATGATCAATCGGTACAATTCAATCAGAGATGTATAATGGAAGCAGTGAGTGACCACACTTGATGGTTTCAAAACCAAGAGGTGTAGATTATGATAAGGTCTACATTGCCATTTCATACTGATACTTCTTACGATTTATTTATCCACCTACATCTACTTCAATATAATATAATTTATATGCTGCATTTGTCTAGTAGGCCTAATAGAATGAGAATTATAATGTAATTTATCAAGTTACAAACTTACCAACAGTCAGGTACAAAGCGTACATAACCAAGGGGAAGAATATTCTATCAATCGAAGCTAGAATCCATAGTTTTCGAAACCAACATCGATAATAGAAACCTGACATTCTTGGCTTCTTCATTTTTCTATCTAGAAAACAAAACCAAAATAAGTATGGTAAAATTGGTGAGAAAAATATGATCATGTTTGTTCTATTATATTTCATTTATGCAAACAATTATTCTCTGTCTCTGTACAAACAATTATTACCTCTGACTAGTTTGTGTATACATTTTAGAATGCATAATGGTATGACGCACACGAACAGCATGGAGCCAAACAGAAACTGAAACTACAAAGAAAGAAGTCAGTAATCATTTCACGTCGTCAATTATTGCTAAAACAAGCACACATACAAGTACGACACTGACAAATATAAAACACGCTGAAGCTCGAGGCAAACCAAGTTTTGGTTGGATTTGTTTTAGTCTAGTCTCTAGACTGAACTTCAAGACACGATTTTATGAAACATTTTACTGAATTATTTTTGATTCAATTTTTAATTCACATTACAATTTGATTAAACTGTACAGGTGGCAAAGCCATATATATCTGATGAATAATTACCGGTAATAATACGTATTGCAAATTCAAGAAATGAAAAATGGATGAAATCAACATATCATCCAGCATCAACACAAATCTGTTTCATCTTCATCCTTCATCGTAAGCCAAGTACATTCTTCATTCTCGTTCCAAATGTCGTAACTGCCTGCGGTCACTTCACCACCAATCTTCAATAATTCTATTGATGAATGAATATTTTCTTACGTCTGTTCTCCTGCTCCTGTACCTTACCTTGGTCGTATGATACCTTTTGCTAGGTGCTGCGACTTCATCCAACTTTCTTAGAGCTTCAATAGCTTTCAAAGATTGTTGGTTAAATTTAAATTCAAATTTTAAATTCCTAGATTGTATAGGAAAATAGATTTTGGTTAAAAGTAGGGGGTGGGCACTGAATCGATTTAATCGATTCAATTAATCGATTACGCAAAATATTCGATTAATCGATATTGCTATCGAATAATCAATATCTCCGATCTGTACCATATTTTGAAAATGCCGCTTTTCAAATTGCCTCACGTGCGTGCGCAGGTTAGTAGGCCTGCTGGTTATTGATACTGACCTAAAAAACGGAAGTTTGAGGCTATCACCAAAGTGATTCAACTAGTTGCTAAAGATGGCATCTACATCTAGGAGTGGGAAGAAAACGCTGTTTACGCCTCCGAATCTGAGAAGTGTGTGGTTGAATTTTGAGTTTTGTGCTAAGAATCAAGATTCAACTTTACCTCAAATCTTGACTGAAGATTTTGTGTACTGCCAACACTGTGAACGAGAGATAACATACTGTTCTAATACATCTAACCTCAAACAACATATTACGCGATGCATAACGAGAACTTTCAACAACCAATGAGAAGAAAGAATTCAAATTCAAAATCGTGAAATAAGCGGCAAACTACAGAAATACGAAAAACTAACTTTTTCGAAACTTGATGGTTTTAATCGATTATTTAATCGTTTTGACCATATGAAAAAAAAATCGATAATCAATTTTTCAATCGATGCCAATCCCTAGTTAAAAGTGATAGAATGAACAGTATATTATCGATTTTAATACGTCGAGGAACTTATTGTAAAGAATCTTTTGACACAACATGAAGATGACGAATAGCTGATTGTTCAGGTAGATAAAAGGGGTGAGATGAGGTGGGAGGGAAGGGGGGCTGGATGTGCATGAGGTGAAATGTAAAACAGTGACCATGGTAGTAGTCAAAATTTCTAAATATTTTGTGTGTTTTGGTAAATATATGTATTCCATCAACACGCTCTCCACTCTCGATCCATCAACAACAGTAAGCTGCTGTTCATTCTCTCACTTGTACCAATTCAAATTAATTTTAGATTGATATTGTTGAAGTTGGAAAGATATTATAAAGTTGGGTAAGAAAATGTTTCGCAAAGGTTTGTACAACTTTTTGAAAAATCGCTTGTCCAATGTGAATACTGGCAGATGCCACTTGACAGGGCAGAGTGACTTACCAACATACTAAGATTACACATGAGAGTAATGCGAGACAGTAAGCCAAAGGCGAGTCTTGTCTTGTCCAAGGTAAACGGCTGCACGATCGTGGTCTCTCGGCCCGATTCGTCTTTCACATACACCTGACAAAAAGATAACAAATATACGGTTAGAAAACCCGGGACATTTATATCATAAGGTAAAGAAAAAGAAGCAGAGCAATATTCACTGGAAGGGGGTGTAGGGGTCTCCCCACTACAGTTCTGCAGAGAATTTTTTGTATTTGTAGATTTGGAAGTAATTTTTGGGGGATTTTATAAGATCTCTTCTTGAACATTGAATGAAGTGAATTGAATGAAAATGATAGGGAACTAGTTTTCTGTGAATGAAACAGAATAGTTTGAACAAGAATAGAAGAATATGTGAAAATAATTTAGTGAATGGTGATGATTCTCTATATATTTATAGTAACAAGTCAAGTTTTATTTCCATTAATTGTACATTACATATGACACAGTGTGAGCACAAATGACAAGGTATGAACACAAACCCTTTAGGATATATACCATTAAGGGTGTATGGAAAGGTTTTTTACCATATATAACTTATTAAAAAATAAGTTGATAATATAATACAAGATGAATTATAATAATCATAACAAGTTGGTATAATATACTGACATGTATATTATGCACCTTGTGATGTTGTGCATATACTAGATAAACATATTGGAATATTTTAATACTGTTTTAGTGAAATATTAATATTGATAAATACATGCTGATAAAATTTATATAATTATAGTTATAGTTATATTGGGTTTAATGACACACTGTACTGATGACTCGAGATCTATAGCGTCGGTGATTGATATAGGCCTATATGAGATGATAGGATGAAAGATGGAAGGTTATTTCATTAGGTATTAGTCCATTGTGGCCCATTTTTAAGGAACCATCCCAGTATTAACCTGAATGATAGGAGGAAAACCACGAAAAATCTCTGTCAGGATGGTCGACCATGGCGGGAATCGAACTCAGGTCTCCTCAATGACGATTCAGTGTGCTAGCTACTCGACCACTCGTTTCAGTAAATGATTATAATAATAAATTATGATAATGATAATAATAATAATAATGATGATAATAATAATAATAATAATAATAACAATACCATCATGATAATAATATAGTCATAGTTGAGAATAGTGGTAAGGTTTTTAAATTTTAATGAATTCTCTTTTCATTTTCATTGTTTTATATTAATTATCAAAAATGGGACATTAGACCATCTCGGCTGATCTATGCCATGACACTTGCTTGAAATAAGAACAATCTCGGCTAATCAGGAACGAATAGTCACCCCGGACAAAGAGAATGTTTACTTCGTTTCAATAGACAGCTTTTAGAATACTTTTCTAAATGGCAGTCAGAAAGTTGGTGTTTCACAAGTCAGAGTATTTTTTTGGCCTACTTGCAGCTGACGCGTTTACCAGATTCGTTTAAAAAATACATATTGGGATAAAATAAAACACTGAATTTTGATGCTAAGCTTTCGGCACACTAACCAACTTTCTATGTACTCAATCGTATTCATATTGCAGAAATATTTTCAATCGAGTTTTTAAAGCTTTCATATGCAATATAGACACAAGAAAATTTAAATCGAATCATAATGAACTTTAAAATTTTGAAGTTCATGTATCGTTCTTTGAGGGCCAGATTGCAGAAGGCAATCCTGTACAGTGAAACCTCTATCCATCGTTTTTCAAGGGACCAGGAAAATAAAACCATCCATCCAGGAAAACTATCCATCCAGGAAAATTTAACATTGATTATATGGGAGTGGGGTGAGAAAAAATGAATGATACATCCAGGAAAACGATAGATCTGGGAACGATGCATAGAGGTTTCACTGTAGTCTAGAAAGTATCACATACAGCACGCTTTGTACTTACGTGTATTTCATGTAGTCCCGCTTTATAGACCTCTGGATTCCAAGTTGAAACAAAAAGCGGTCCCTTCACATGCAGACACTCCATCCATTCATGGCCGTTAATCCTTACTTTGACGAGAGCAATCGGTGAAAGAGAGAAGGCCAAGATGCTGCAAGCAATCACACCAGTATACAACTGAACAACAATATTTTTATAAATTCAAATATTTGTAGGTGTGAGCGAGTCCATGCTTCTAGTTTCGAGTCAGAGTCGAGTCCCAACAAAGTTTGAAATTCTTCAATTCGAATCTTCACCAAAATAATACATTCGATATACATATGAACTGGGACAATTGTAGATATGTTTAATACAAATACATCATGGGTTCAAAATCAATAATTCTGTGGCTAGGAACACAAGATACGAAAATTAATGTATTTTCATCTTGTTGATTAATTCAGCTATTGATTTTGGAAAGGTTCCAAAATACAAGTCGAGACTATTTTTAGCGCAACCGATTCTGTTGAAGACTTGAACTTGCACGTTTATCTTGTACATCCCTAAATATTAGCTGTAGCCTATAGCCTAGGTTTCAGAATCACAGTCAATGTGTTGTAACTTGAAACTAAAAATCCAAAGACCTGAGTATTAGTCAAGTCTGAACTGAATTTAAATTGAGCACAGAAATATGATGAATGTAGGATTCTCTTTTCTCATACCGTATATGTGTCGACTGAGCAATCATATGAACAGGTTCTCTCGACGGCATCAAGTAGAGTGCATGTTTCGGGTTTGTGACCAGAACCACGGGCCAGGTGCGATGGCGAATGTCCCGAAAGGAAAATAAGCCATGATCTACTGCTAACAGGCGATACCTGAGACAAAGATACAACACCTTAGCAGGGATGTAGTAGGGCCAGGGCACAGCAGGGTGCTGCCTGGTACTATTCAAGTAGCCAGGACAGGTGCCCTGGCTATGTAAATATTTACAACCTGTATAGATTATACACATATCAATTACAACTTGATTCACAATATAAAGGAATATCAAAAGTTTACAAATAAGAATAAAATGTACAATAATTTGTGAGGTATGGTATATGAAGATATATAGGCATGGTGAAATAGTCACAAGTTTCTTTGTTATGCTTACATTAGAAACATCAAATATTTGAACTAAATTAAAATTAATATAGAATATACACTCAGCATATGCTCAAAGGAGTATCACTTTACAATACAAACTAGATGGCAAACAAATTAGATATCAAGTAGTCAGTGTGAATAGTAAATTTACAAGTAGGCTACCATTACTTCAACATGAACCAATTCCAGAAGTTATTAAATTTAATCCAAAAACATGCCGATTAAAAAATGTCCTGCGAGGCTATGTGCCCCCCCTCCCCTTCACTCTCTATAGGATTCTACAAAATATCAAACGCTCTGTACTTCTTTTCTTAGGACTACATTCCTTGACATTGAATATGCAAGTCACTGATGCCTGGTTGATGTTCAAAGCTTCAAGATATCAACATTTCAACAGAAAATCAGTATATTTTATTTCACTGAAGCATAATGACATACTGTAGGGATAAGATCTATTGGCATCGGATGAATGATTATTTACATGGTGGGATGAAGAGGTTTTTCAGATACCAAGAATGACAAAAGGATGGAAGCGGTCATGGCCTGTATCGTAAGATTCATTCCGGCATTTACCGAGGCTTCAAAGAGGACAAGTGGTGTGGAAGTGACTTTTAAAAGTAATGCATCAATTTTCAAGTAACTTTTAAAATAATGAGTTGTTTTCTGAGTACCTTGAATGTCACATGTCATTTCTATATTTAGGTAACGTTTGGGTTTAAAACGTTCCTTTTTTCATGTAACTGTTACAAAAAGTAAGGCGGAACATTGGAACGTTACTTGGTAGTGAAAATAAATGTATTTTGAGCCCGTAAGCTCTGCAAAGAGTGACTTACTAGTATGTCAATATGTTTATTATTTGTAACTTAGTATTGAAATATGGTACTGAAAAGATTATATATATATATATATATCTTTCCCAGATAACCAATTAAATTGGGCCAGGGGGTGTTTCCACCGATTCATCTAGGGCAGGATTCATCTCTCCATCGGTTCCTGCCAGTTCCGACCTCTTCCTCTTCTTCTTCACCACTACTTTCCTCTGCTTCTTCTTCTCTTCCTACGAGTTCCTTCCACCGTTCCCTATCCTCCCACCATCTCTCATCTCTCACTACCTCCCATTTTTCTCCTCGATTGACTACACCACATTCTACTCCCTCCTGCCACCTTTCTCTCGGCCTTCCAACTCTTCTCTTAGCTCCATCTTTTTCCGCTAACTCGAACATAACTCTCAGAATTCTTCCCTTATCCATTCGCCGCATATGTCCATACCACCTGAGTCTCTCTCTCTCCATTTTGAATGCTAACCTTTCCACTTCCACTTCTTTCCTTATCATTCTGCTTCTCTTCTTCTCCAACTTTGACACTCCTGCTATGCTCCTCACAAACTTCATTTCTGCTGCCTCCATTTTTTTCTCATCTCTCCAATTCAATGTCCATGTAACTGCTCCATATGTTAAAATTGGCAAGTAGTATACATTATAAATAAGTGTCTTCCCACTCATCGGAAAGTCTTGGTTCCAAATCAGCTTCCTTACTTTTTGGAATAGTCCGTCCGCCTTTGCTATTCTCTTATTCACCTCAAGCTCCACTTTTGCCGTATTACTTACTACACTTCCCAAGTATGCAAACTCTTCTACTTCCTCCAGTTCCTGACCTTGCAGTTTTATTTTCTCTCGACTTTTTCTCTTCTCTCTGCTCATCACCATAGCTTTGCTCTTTTCCGCACTAATCTTCATCCCAAACTCCTCGGTAATTTTTTCCCATCTCTCAACTTTGTCTTGCACCTCTTCCCTACTGTCTCCCCACACCAGGATATCATCAGCGTATATCATTGTCTTTGCATCTGCCCCTTCCTTCACTGGTTCCACTTTTCTCATCATCTCATCCATCACCAACACAAACAACATAGGTGATAGGACACTGCCCTGCCTAACTCCACTCTTGACATCGAACCACTCCGTCCTGCCTCCATTTGTTTGCACTGAAGCCTTGCATTCTCGATATAAACTTTTCACACGATCTATCATCCCCACATGTATGCCCTTTGCCCTGAGACTCTCCCACACCCTTTCTCTGGGAAGATGGTCGTATGCTTTCTCCAAATCTAGAAAAGCCATGTACACTCTTCTTCCCTCCTCCCACCTTGTTTCTACCAGTTGCCTGACAGCAAATATCAAATCTACTGTTGATCGGCCTGTTCTGAACCCATAGTGCTCTTCCCTTAACATGGTTTCCACTAGCACTCGCATCCTTCTTTCAATAATTCGTTCATACAGCTTGGCTGCCTGGCTCATCAGCGTCACTCCTCTGTAATTCTTACTTCTTTTTCTGTCTCCTTTCTTGAATATTACTGTTATTACTCCTTTCACCCAATCTTTCGGCACTCTCTTCTGCTGCCATGCTGCCTCCATCACACGATACACCCAATCCACCCCCCACTGTCCTGCTGCCTTCATCATCTCTACCACTATCTCATCTGCTCCTGCTGATTTACCATTTTCCATCCTTTTTATTGCCTGTGCTACCTCCTCTCTTGACACCCTCTCCACACAGTCCTCTCCTCCCTTCGCCGCTTCCTCCACTTCTTCTGCCCGTGTATCTTTTGCATTCAATAGCTCTTCAAAATGTTCTTTCCACATTCTCTTCAGTTCACTAGGTTCACGAATCAGTTTATTATTCTTATCATACATGATCTTCTGCTCCTCCTTGTCTCTCCGCTTTTCTTTCATAATTCCATACAACATTTTCTTATTTCCCTGGCTATCTTTCTCCACCTTCTTGGCAAGCTCTACCATTGTCCTCTTCTTCTCCTTCTCAATTATGCTCCTAACCTCTCTGTTCCTCTCTAAGTAATCCAATATATTTCTCGCCGATCTATCTTTCTCCTTCCTGATCCAAGCTTCCTGTTTCTGCCTAACTACCCTCCTCACCTCCTCGCTCCACCATGCCGTCTCCTTTGCCTTCCTCTTCCCACTTGACCTTCCACACACTTCGTTTGTTATCTGTATCATTACTTCTTTAAACTCTCTCCATTCTTCTTCTACGTCCCTTATTTCACCTCCTGGTACTCTCCTCTTGATCAACTTTTGAAATTCCCTTTTAACACTCGCTTCTTGCAGTCTCCATATCTTCAATTTTGCTTGTTTTCTCCCTATTTTTCTTGTGGCGTGCTTTTTGTTCCACTCCTGTCCGCCCCTTATTGTGGCCACTATGAGTCTGTGATCTCCATCCAATGCCACTGTTGGATTCACAGCTGTATCACTAACCCATCTTCTTACCTCCCTACTCGCTATAATGTAGTCGATCACAGTTTTCTTTTCTCCATCCCAACTGACGCGTGTTACCTTTTTATCCGCTCCCTTTTCGAACAGTGTGTTACATATGATCAATTCTTTTCTTACACACATCTCTATCAAATTAATTCCAACTTGATCTCTACTCCCGTATCCAAATTTACCCAACACTCCTTCGTAGCCTTTCCACTCCTTTCCCACTTTTGCATTCAGGTCCCCTATGATTAGCACCCTTTCTGCCGTAATGACGTTTTCTAGTTCCTTCAGAAAATGTTCCTTCTCTACCATCGGTCTTCCCGTTTGAGGTGCATATACTTGGATAATCTCCGTTGTCTTTTTTTCCATCTACACTGTCATCTTCATTATCCTATCGTTCGTGTTTTCCACGCTAATAACTTCCTCTTTCATCTTCTCATTCACTATAAATCCTACTCCGTTCTTCCTTCCGTTCCTCCTGACCACCACAATTTATATCCTTCTCTCAGCTCCTTCGTCCCTTTCCCCTTCCACTTAGTCTCACATAGACCTAAAACCTCCAGCTTCTGATCCTTCATAACGTCAATGAGTTCCTCTATTTTTCCATTAAGCGTCATAATATTGAGTGTACCCACTCTAGTCTTCATCTCTCCTAGTGTTTTTCGCTTTTGTCTTCTATATTCTATACCTTCCTCAATTTTGCCTGTAATTGTGACTATGTTACTAGTGGCCACCCTTACTTCCTCACTGCCCTTATCCTGACTAGAAGGCCTAGATTGTCTCTTCGCCGCCATGTTCTTGCTTCCTTGTGTTGCTAATTCCCCTTTGTCTTCATTCTGCTTTGGCTCTTCTTGCGTTGGCTTAAGAGTTATATTGTGCTTCCGTACACCCACCTTGTCCGAAAAACCTTTTCTCTTTCTCCACATTTCACTACAGATTTTCTTAGCCTTGTTCCTAACATTTCCCCTCTCGACTTGGTCTTATCTGGCATGTCTGGCCTGGTATACATCAAAAGTGCGCCATTCTGCTCGCACACCTCTCTTACTACCTTGTTTAGATGAAGTCCTGCACTCTTCTTCAATCCACACACATAAACTTTCACTTCTGCTCCATATACTGTTCCCACTACTTTCAATAATTGTTCGATCTTGTCCCCGATTTCCAACGCGCCCCTTCCTTCCTCCCGTTCTCTGCTTCCTACATAGAGTACTACTCTCTCAGGTTTTTCTGTCCGGGCCTTCTTCGATGATAAAAAAACTTTCTACTGACATAATGTCCTATTTCCAGGCAGAGTAACTTTTAAAAAGTTACTTCCACAACATTGCACAGGATACACACAGATATTGAATAATTACCAACCAAATGGTATCGAGGAGAACCGCGAAACCAACAACGACCTACAACTTGAAATGCCACAGAAAGTAAAACTTTAAATTGGAAATGCATTCACAAAAAGCTGTCACCAAGATAATAACATTTGCACCAACCTAAACATTTTTGACACTGCTCGGAAAACCTGATGCAATTCTGTAGGCCTAGGCTAATAAATACACTAGTTGCTGAGAAGATCTGGTGTGGTCGTTATAAAAACACGACTGATGACACATGGACTGGTGGCTAGCAGGCTGAACTGTGATTCAGGAGACAGTGGTTTGATTCCCACCTTGTGGCTTCCTCTGTTGTTACGGTAATACTGGGATGGTTCCTTAACAACAGGCCACGATCGTTCTATTACCACTATCCAAACCACCTAATGAAATAACCTGTTATCTCATCTTCGTACTATCTCATTAATCATTCACCGACACCAATAGATCTGTTATTACTAGAGTGAGTCGTTGAACATAATAATATTAATAAAATAGATCAATTGTAAAGAAATATCTTGGTCCTTAACGATCTCCAACAAGTGGGTTATATGGTCTTTCGATTTGTCAACTTTTATACACTATGACTGAGTCCATGATCTCCCCCCCCCCCCCCCCCCCCCCCCCCTCCACCGCCATAACAATACTCTACACGTCTAACTGTGAGTGAACATAATACTCTTCATTAGTAAATCGATTGAAAAGATTCAAAGTGAGTTACTTGTACAAAGCACGTTATCACCACCAAGCCAACTTACTCTAAATTGTTGTTTCCAAACCTCATCCTGAACTCACGATCACTAAATCGGGGCAGATGTTGGCCCTAAACTACTTTCTCAATAGAGTCCTGAATATAATGGACAAATTGAAAGGATATGATTGGAAAATAATAATACAATGACAAAGAAAACAAGTTCATTGTACTTTTGTTTAATTTATGAATTAGTACGAAGTTATCTTGCATAGAAGAGTAGACTAGAGATATAAATGTAGAGTATAAATATCCCAGTAACTAGTGCTCCATGAAATATTAGGGATTAGCAATACAAGTAGCATTACCTTTCCATTTCTTCTTAAACTAGGCCCTATACATTTCTAACCTTCATTTTTATACATTTGTTTTTCACAGCATTCCATGTGTAAAACAACTCAGTAGGCCAACAAAACATTGAAGAACTTGGAGTTTTTTTTTATACGAACAAGCTGGGGGGGGGGGGGGGGGGGGGGCTATAGCTTATAACTTTCCGGGCGCATATGATATTGGATTTCTAAAAGAACTATGTAGATTAAAATGAGATTAAATAAGATTGAAACAAATAATTAAGAGAATGATAAAGATACAATTGAAACAGCACAAATAAATTATAACTTCTGCATTAAGAAAGTTCTACAGTATACCAAAGAAGATACAACAGTCAATCAAGTATACTTTCGAACTTGATTTATTCATTCTATTTGGTTACCCATAGGAAAACAAAAATAAACAATAAACTCTCATAGTTATCGTATAACTTACATTCGGTTGTCTTTCCAATCAGCCAGCTCGAGTTCTAAGAAGCCAGCTCGTTGTAGCGTGTACATGTTAGGCACGGCACCGCCTAACATGTGGAAATGACCGCACAAATATACCAAGCTATTCGAGTTCCTCCCAATGATTGATCGTATCCCACCTTCGCCCGGTGCCAAGATGCAAGATGTCGGATAGTGCCCAAACCAGATTGTATAATTCCCACCATTGCGGTGGCTCTCTTCCATCAGTTGATCAATGTTACTAGCCTCGCTGTGCGTTACAACACCAACAAAGTTAAAAGGCCTACGAGGGCCAGGTTCTAAGCAGGCGTCCACTGCCAAGAACGAATAAGTCTCCCCACCGTGTCTTGATTGATACAGATATGATTTTGGATTGATATCACCTTGAATTGAGAAGTTTCGATAAAAGTTCTCTTTGGATTCTCTACTTGGCACATTGAAATTATCTGCAACAAAATACGACACAGATTTGTACACAGGCCTACGAAATACACACCACAAGTGTCATTCAAATTGTAATTAGTATGCTATGAATTTGAGACTCTAGATAAAGAACATGAATTTAGCAACCCAGAAGCACTAAAAACTGGGTTGGCTGTTTCAAGATAAATATGGAATCATAAGGTCCCAAGAAAGTATTATTGAACGCATGATACACACCATGATTTCCTCGAGTATCAAGCCACACGGTTTTGTTGGTCACCTTGCTTTCTTCTAGTACTGTCTTGTAAATTCTCCACTCTTCTACATACTGACGGGATCCCATGTTATCAGCCGTTTTAGCATCTGTCAAGTCACCTGAAACAATGCATTCAATAACACACTTGATGCTACTTGAAACTATTTCACTTCTTAAATTCTATGTTCAGCTGACTTGCTCCAGCTTAAGGTCTAATTTACATACTTTTACTTCTGCTTTTGACTTTTAGATTTATTTATTTTGGGTTTAGCGACACACTCTTAATGCTGAGGCCTCCGTGAATAACGTATAAGAAGATGGGCAGATGAGATTGAAGCTTAGTTTATTAGATATTTTGAACAAGGGGAAGAACGCAGCTGTGGCCTGCTCTTGAGAGAACCCTTTCCCTACTAGTAGTTGCTGAGGGAAACCACTAAAACTTCAGTCACGACGTCCAGCGTGGCAGAAATCGAACTCCGGTTCCTGAATTCAACATGCTACCAACTGATCAACCCAATACAATTTTCAACTGTTATATATTGTTCATAGACTTCCAGTGAAAGAAACTAGGGATCACTTTAAGATGTTATATAATACATTCATTAGAATATACGCAGTGTAACATTTTCATTGTCAACGTAGAATATAAGCAATCGCAGTGGCTTTCTGTCTGAATATATTGTAGTGAAACTGCTTCATACCATTTAGAAAAATATCTTAAAAGATACTGTTGATTCATAATAAACATTCATAATAGATTACGTGTCATTTGTACCTATATAACTGTATGCGGTGGGGTAAAAATTGATGGTACAAATATCGAGTGTTACTGTTACATGTACAAGTGATTTTTACAAATTTGTTATTATACAATTTGAGTTATTAGCATTTTAGACAATTAATGTTTGCATCTTGTGATGTATTTGTAAATTTTGTACCATGCATTATTGAAGTTTTACAATCATTTATATCTGTGAAATCACCCTGGCGGGAACTCTTTTCCCTATGCAGACTGGGGGCCCCCGACTTAATATATTTTATTTAGTCCAATGAAAAATATGAATCAATTTTATCTACAGCTAAAGAATAAACTACACTTTTATCCATAATACCATTTTTGAAAGATATTCTACCAAGATACTCCACGGTTACGGCACAACAAATCTGACCCATCTCTATTACCCTCGCCTACATGTACAATTATTATTGAGTCATCAACGTCAGTAATCCGGCTGCCAATACAGAGCTCGGCTGTCATGGCCTACAGCGTTTATAAGTACTTCTACAGGGTGAGGGGGGTAGAAAAGAGCAGAGAAAAAGGAGAGAAGAATCAATTTTATTTCAAAGTTCTTTAACTTTGCATGAAAATTCTCAAGTATATATCTTATGTCTATGATAATACTGTGCTTACCAGAGGCCAACACTACTTGAGGGTTTATTGCCGATAGTGTCAAATCACAGAATTCTCGAAACTCCGTAACACGGGTTGGATCATGAAATATGCTGATGTGGATATCTGAAATCTGAAACAAATCTACAAATTTCATAGCAGCAGCAAAAACACATAACCTACTTGCACTAATCATCCAATCGATTTGCCTCAGCTGCTGAGAAATAAAAATAAAAAAATGGATCATTCTATTAATAGAACTATCTTCACCCTCACTCTACTATTAATACTATGTCATTGATACTGCTTTAAATATTCTTGGCAAAATTTGATGTTGAACCAATCAAATACATTTCAATCACAGGGAATAATGATAAACAGATAAAAAAGGAATAGTTGACTAGCGTGGCAGTGAAGCCAAAACCGCAGGTGCAAGTGGATGCGCTGATAGAGATACAGTTATGCGGAGAAAAACAAGGTATCGCCCGACAGCGAATAACCTACGTGCTGACGATTGTCACGCAAATCGCGAATTATGTTAGAGAGTTGCAGATCAACAGCTTGATCTTGAAATATAGAATTGAGTAGAGTGAGAAACTGAAATAATGCGTTGCATCTCGACTGAGTCAAACTGGTATCGTCGGAGAAGAGGCCAAGACAGTCTGCTACGAGGGTGTTTTCTCGTCACGCACATGCCTAATACTGAACTTGTAGCGAGCCAAACGCATTATCCACCGCGCCAACTTGTCAGGGCGTTTGGGGAGAGCTTACTAGCCATGACAACACCTTGTTGTTAGTTTCTAAGATGAAGGCACTTGATTCCAGATAAGAATGGAACTTTTCTACTGGGTAGACAGCGCTCAGTGACTAGTACACACTAGTCACATACACACTGTAGCGAGTGCTATTAGCGTATGCTATGGGAAAGTGCTCCCCTTTCGAGGATTGTTGTAGCACGGCATCAAGGCCAGCCTTGCTAGCATTTACTGACAAGATGGACTCGGCATCAAAATCGGGAAAATTTAGGACATGTTGGGGGGTATGGCGTGTTTGAGAGTTTCGAAGAATTTTTTTTTTCTTTCCCTCAAATAGAAGGAATATTTTTTCTTAAATTCAGTCTATTGAGAGTAGTGACGGACGCAAGAGAATATTCCAGCTAGTGGGAATATTCTCAGGAATATTTCCGATGTTCAAATAAATTACCAAATATAGGGCTTTTTTGTTTTCAATCTAATAAGTTACCAGCACTGAAAACTGCGTTATTGGGTTGACAGCTGTTCTGAAACTAGCCATCGAAGAATATTTGCAAATTGTAAGGCTGTGTAACAATAGGCCTTTAATCATAATCTCAAGATTGAAAGATCATTGGGATGTTTTAGAGGTTATTTTAAAGCTGGATTGTGTGGAGCAAAAAATCCAAGCAATCATGGGTAGAAAAAATAATATATTTGGTCATAGCTTGGAAGTTGACAAAAACGATGATGAATAATTATCCAAAAAAGTCTATTTTCTACCCTAAAATGTCTTGGTCAATATAGGCCTGGGCTTGTACAAAAAATAAATGAATATTTGTAGTTTTGTATTCATTTTTGTTAGTGTCTTCCATTTTTTGATTCTATATCGAGTGTTAACAGGCAAAAACCAAATATTCCCTAAAAATTCTCATTTTGAGAAAATTCCCGGGAATGTTCTCAGAAATATTTCCTTAATTAAAAATTCTGGGAATTTACCCATCACTAATTGAGAGGTAAGGGAAGAGACATGAGTTGAGAAGGTGAGTCCAAACGTTAACAAGATGTACAATCAGAACAATATAATAATTGTACAATCTTTCATCAGTCTTATTGATATCAATGTAAAATACATCTTGCTATAATACAACTTTGCTTTGTTTATATTTTCTGTATTTAGTTACACTGAGAGAGAGATGGAGACAGGATAAATTTTGTTTATGCGAGTATTATACGTCGTCGTTTGCTAACCTTCCCTCATCGAAATTATTCAGTCGGCAACTGCATTGAGAGGGTAAAGGGGGCACCAGCAACAGTTTATCAGTGATCAGCTGTTTATTGAATCTGCTGTTTATTGTCATGCAAAATACTTCGTTGATGCGAGCGGGGGGGCTTCGGGGCAGAGAGAGCAGGAGAGTGACATGGGCAATCAATTTTGTCGTTTCAATATGTAAAAACTGCAACTATAGACTCAATCTTGGCAAATGGATTTATAGCAATGATACATATCGGTGTATAGTCATTCATGAGTGATATGGCACGAGGTAGTGATGTTAGCATTTGACCCAAACAAATACTAGAAAGATAAGCAAAATGAAGAGAAACACTGAGGTCTTAAAGAGTGTTAGAAGATGCTTAATTGTGTCTTTTTTGTGTGCTTACATTTTGTGACAATTTGCATTTATTTCAAGACAATAGCAGCGGCGCGTGACTTTTCCCCAGGCTGGGGCAGAATATTACGACATTGTTTTATAATGTTTAATATTCTCACAATTGAACGTGTTTATTCCTATTTTCACAATATTCTATGTTGTTGGAAGAATCTTCCTATTACCATCTACTTTATTATCCACTGAATTGAAGATGTAAGTAATAGTATAACTGTAAACTTTGAGTAAACTGTAAATGTAGAATGATCAATCTTTTCACCTACTGGTAATTGATTTGTTTGTCTACAATTAATAGCCTATACATAAGTTGATCATCAACTCACCACCATAGAACAGCCTATGTGTATAAAAAGTCCATTCTCCTTTTTTTTTTTTAATTAAGAGAGAAAAAATACCTTTCGGATTCGGCTGTGGTTATTGGTGCCGCACTCGCACTTGTACACATTTGACACAATTTTTAAAATTGATTGATTCAAATTTTAAAACTCAACAGTAAAAACATATTTGAAAAAGAAAATATTTAATGAACAACACTCTGCAGAGAGTTATACGAGCTCTTCCCATTACAATCGTATTTGATAAACTGAAACAAGCAGTGCACTGGTCATTTATTTCTATACTCACAAGATACATCCTGCATTGAATGAATAAACTTTATTTACTTGGAATACATACAATAAAGACAGTACACTTGACAGCACAAATATTGGGATCGTTTTTCCAAGTCCTTCAGTCAACATTTATTTCTTGTGTAGTAGCGGGTTCTGAACTAGTTTTAGCCATCAGCTGATTGGTTGATTAAATGAGTTGCCTGAATCCCTACCCCTTGGAAAGTCGTCACTCGTGTAAGTCGTCACTCAGAAAGTCGGTTCTTATATTTAATTAAATGTATTAATTGCATCTCTACTCCTAGGAATGTCTGTTCCGTGGAAACTTGTCCCCCGCTGTTTAAATATACAAAAACAATTACTGAAACTGGGTTCTGTGGAAAGTCTTCCCCACCCAAGGTCGTCACCAATAATATTACATCTCTCGTTGCCGCGAGTGTTTGGGCTGAAATCTAAATACACGTGTTCATATATATAGTCGCTTCACAAAATTATTGGAACAGATTTCAGTCGTAACACTCGCAGCAACGAGAGATGTAATATTATTGGTGACGACCTTGGGTGGGGAAGACTTTCCACAGAACCCAGTTTCAGTAATTGTTTTCGTATATTTTAATAGCGGAGGACGAGTTTCCATGAACAGACATTCCGAGGGGTAGAGATGCAATTAATACATTTAATTATTTATAAGAACCGACTTTCTGAGTGACGACTTAAACGAGTGACGACTTTCCAAGGGGTAGAGATTCAGCCATCCCGATTAAATTATTGTTTTCATATTCCGGACCTACCCCTACACGTGCTTTCGACATGTGCTCTGCTATGCGATATATTCATTTTGTATATATTCCAAAGTCCAGACCTGATTTCTCGTAGAACTGGTTATATATGCTTAGGCCTACTCACACAACATTTTGTCTGCAGGACCAAGAAGAGAATCCAAATAGATTTTGCGTTGTAGTTCTCCGTTAATATAGTTATACCCGACATTATACAAGAGTCATCCTAATTTTTGCGTGATTTAAAATCAGATTATTACGTGAAACCAAATTAGCATGAAAACGCGTTGAATTCTTGACGCTCTGTATGATTCTATATAATGAGCCTTGATCTATTGGCGTCAGATGAATATATACATTCTGAGTTTCAATTCCATAATTGATCATTTTCATAATTTTCATCATTGATCATAGATAATTTTATTGATAGTGTAGGGAATTCCTGAGGTTGATCACTCAGGGGAAATTCCTAGCATAAGTCAGACAGGGAAATCCTGCAAGGGACTCTCCATCAATCATCATGAATCTAGAATCTTCTACTCATGAGCCTAGAATCTTCTACCCATCAATTTAGTATATAAAGACCAGGAAGGCAACCTGCAAGTAAGTTGCCAGTTGACAGTCATCATGTGAACATCACACTTCATTGGGACAATCAGAGGTCTCGATTCACATTCATGTATTCTATTCATCAGTGTAAATAAATATAAAGTCAAATTAATATAGTGCTACTTTTAGTGTCAGTGACAATCTAACCTCGCACCATCACCAAACACACTCCACAATAGTTTTGAAGTTTTGAGTTCTGAACTATTGCAGAATGATTTGTGTTTCACTTCAAATATACTAACTTCATGAAACAAATGTTTCAAATAACAACTATTTATGCTTCAACTCCATCTCTCATTGTTTAGTTTTCAGTTTAAATAACTTCATCGACCATTATTTAAAATTTTAGACATATGAATCTCATTAATAAATATAATTGTGAGGTTTTACATCTTCATGTAATACTTTGCCTGCTCTTTCATATCACAACAATCATATTATCAATTTGTATTTTCTTTAGTTACCGTAGCCATTGATCTCTATTGCCTGATAGATTTGTATTTGAGGGACCTCAATTATTTGATTGAAGAAAATAATCACAAGAAATTTGAGACATGAATTGAACGTCCAACACTAAATTGACGACTTGGGTTTACCCGCCCATCTGACGTCACGCGTCTGCTGACAATTCAATATAGTGGCAATTGGGGGATTCAGTGTACTTTTGACATTTGATACCATTGTATTTTGACTACGTTTCTTTGCATTTATTTGCCACTATGGTGAAATATTGTTGTGTTCCTGGGTGTAAAATTAATGCTCGATCACTGGGAATATCATTTCATTCGTTTCCAAAGACGAGAAGCGAAAAAAACTATGGATTTCTAAAATAAGACGTGATGAAAAATGTAATCTTCCAGTATCATCTTCTATGCATGTATTTTCTTTTCGTTTCACACTATTGGATGCGTAACAACTACAACATAATACCAAAGCTATTAGTAGGTCTAAAGACTTGCCATAAGAATAAATATGCTCAAAGGTAGGGCCTGAGACTAGCTGAAAAAAAATCTAGCCTCTAGACCTGCATAGGCCTAGGGGGCTAGTCCTGACCTAGGACTCAAATGAGACTTGTCTAGCCTTTACCTAAATGAGTTTATGCATAGGTCTAAGGGACTAGGCTCATCTAGGACTAGGAAGAACCTTGACTAGCTATCACTTGAATGATTTTTTATTAAGCCTACTTGGCTAGAGAATAACAGAAATGTCAAAATTTGATGTATTATAGGTCCACAAAATTGCTTGGCTTTGATCAGCAAGGTGCTAGTTGCACTATCTTGTGTGGCCCATATCTCTTGCACATAAGACGACACATAAAGACTATAGCTTTTTTTTAGTAGGCGCTAGCTTCCTTCGTCTTCTCAATACTTTAGAACGACATTCATACCAAAATTGTTGAAAATGAATAATGATTTACACCAAGAGAACTCTCGTAAACGCGCTAACGAATCCATCTTTATTCCAAGCAACTTCCCCCAATCACACGCGTACTGCCTGTGCGAGAGCGTACTGTAATAAGCCCCGCCCATCTGAAGTCGTTGATTATCCCACTCACTCATTTGTTTCATGCAGCTCATCTCAGAATGATTCACTACCACCAAATATATATTGGACAAAATCTTTGAAAATTTAGAGTGAATATTTTCATCTTATTCTTATTGTCACTTGCACTTCATGTGCAGCGCAACAGTATGGAAAAGTCAAACAAAAACTGCAATTTGATCTATTGTTTGATAGATATTTGTTCTATTTATTTTTCTATTTCTATTTGTGATCTATTTGTTTCAATCGTTGTACGATATGAAAAAATCAACATTATATCTAGATTTATTGTGTACTATGAATCATTTCAAATGACTCAAAAACCAAATATCAACAATAATTCAAATAAAAAACGATTACAATGGGAAGGAACGTGACAAATTGGAAAAATCAGCAATTGATTCATTTTATTGGTTTCTTATGGAATGTAGGCCTATCTCTTCTTATGGAATCCTAAAGAACCGTAAATGATATATTCTAGTGAAAATGATTAGTTTTCTGAATTTCCAAAGATTTTATCAATTTTCTTTGAGGCAAAATATATTCTGGCAGGGGTTATCGACTAGTACATGAAACACCAGCATAGATCTCAACGTGTCCAATAATCTCCATAGTGAACGCATTATTCGAAACAATTATTGAACCGATAAAAAATACCGCGAGTGCATTAGCCTACATGGCATTTGAAGTAAAGTAAAAGATAGAACAGAAAAGTATGAGCTTTATTTTTGAAATGAAAATTTGTAAAATCTGAACTATTGTGAAGTGCACCACTATTATCAGGGAAAACATTGATAAGGAATGTTATTTTCATAAAATCAGTTTTCATACAGAGCTTAAAATTACTAAAACCAGAATCTTCAAATGGAACCCACTGAGAATATATGAAAGTAAAATGAAATGTGTTGTAGTCCTTCATATGGGGTGGAATCCATTCTCACAAGAAGAGACATCAGGTATCAATATCGTTCGATTTAGCACATTTCAAGCGATATTCCAAATACGATACTTTCAAAATAAGTGTCATGCATAGGCGCATGGCACTTCAAGTGAGCTTTGCCTACTTTTTGATGGTGCAGATCACAACATTCAAATTGAAACATCACACACAGTGTCCTCTGGAATGTTGCGATTTTGATTGCAAAGGGCGTACCGGTATGAATATTTTCAGTTCCAAAACACTTTTGTTTTATATATATCTATATATATATTTTCATTGTCACAAGAAAAGAATGACAGAGACATACACACTAAAAAATATCCACAAAGCCTTTGAAAGGCTTGTCTGTATAGAATAATGAAATAATATATCGAATTAACCAAACACAAACAACTAGTGGTGAACAATAATAATTACAATATATACTACATTTTGTCAACTGACAATTAATAAATGGAAACAAGTTAAATGGTTTATATAATTTTATAAACGAGTTGAATGGTTTATATAATTTTAATGATTTGAACAATCTGAATGGCAATAAGACCTCGAACATCACATTTTTTTGTCAAATCGGCGATCTTTCATTATATCTCACTCCGTTCACAGATAGAAAAAAGGGACACAAAGTAGCAAATATCAATCGATTCACCACACTTCAAGCAATGATTTCATGTACAACTATACAACTATTGACAACTATTGACCTCTATAAGTGTCCCGACGCCTAGAGGACGTATCATATATTCCGATGAGCCAAATCATAACATTGAAATTGATATAATTAAAGGACCAGGATTCGGATCGAATATAGTTTTGTTGCAATGAACGGGAAATTGTATTTCAAGTTGAATGAGATGTTTCAAGAAAATGTGTTGTCAATAGAGTGGCAATAAAACCCTGCTATTTCAATTTTTATTCACGTATTAGGAGAACTCACGTTTTACCTATACGTCTCAATTTCTGGCACATGATTCAATATAATCTTGAATTCACTCGCAAACAAATGGTCGACTTGAATTTCTTCAGAAATAATTATAAAGATCGTTAGAGTTACATTATCATACATTGCCTGCCGTGTTCATATACTTGCTTTCCAAGTCAAACAAGGTTATACCATAGAGTAATGAGAAAACCTCTATAATTTATGGTTATACGTAGTATTTTTTTTCAACAACAACTAAACGTGATACAAAACCATTATTTCCCGATCAAGATTGTTCGGACGGGGCACAACGAGGGCGATCTTACCAATCCGAAGAATAATTCAAATATATTAACCCATTTAACAAATGATAAATCTCAAAAAGGTGATAATTTCTGGGATAGTTAAGAATTCAATTCAAACATTCACGTTGTGGAGAAACTATTCTCTATTAATATATAGAAACATGATTATACATAAACTTGCTTACGTCTTCATTGACACGCCAGCTAGGCCTATAATTGTATGGAGGTGTAACTGATATAAGGCAGAAACTTGGAATAAACTATACGATCATTCACCAATATATCTCTATAATTTATTCTCAATGTCAATCGTATATTATCTATTCCAATAAACAATGATTTTCTGATTTCATCCAGAGTGGACTCTGTTGAATGAGAACATCATGGAATAAACATTTGATGACACCCTCATTGCAGAGTGTACTGAATCGATTGATAGTGATTGATATATAGGTATATATTGATATATTCGTGTTAGTTTTCTCTGAGAACGGAGTAAAATTGTTGCCGATAAATTGCTGACTGGATGAAAAAATACTTGACTTTCAAAGTTTTGTTGACATTTGGATTGTTTAAACCATTGTAATATTTTTAAAATCATTTGTTTGAACTCAAAATACTTTTCTTCGTCATTTTTGATCAAAAACATATGAATCCGATGAATACTTCGTGAGATATTTGAATTTGATTATTGTGATGCACCCTCGAAAAGTGGGTACGCCCATTTTCAAAGTGCCTTGGCTCTCGAGCATGACATGTATTTGAAAGTAATATATGAAGAATATTTGCTTGCTATGTGCTGAATCAAATGATATATTATACCTTTTGTCCAATCTTGTGAAAATGGATTCCACCCTGAATGAAGGACTTCTAGTCTATTAGAGCTTATAGAGCGAAAAGTGCAAGAATGAATATATCATATTAATGGAGATTCATTATTATTTAGTTCACTCCGCAGGTCAAATTATCAATGAATCTGACACCAAGAGAGATTTGAAAATCAATTAGAACTCTCAACCTTGGAAAGAATATCAGGAGAAAAACTTTTCCTCTGCAACTTGTGACAAACAGCAGTAGCAGACTTCAGTTCATGCCTATGAATATGACGAGATAAAAATCAATCTGCATGATGTCATAATTTCAAGGTAATGTCCATCTCCATAGGAACGAAATTCAGCAATAAACAAATGAAGAGAGCACAAGAGAATCCTCGTGGACAGGGGGGTCCCATGTCATATAATGTTATGATAATCAACCCTCATCGACCAATCACAGAGCTTCTGAAACAGGTATGAAGGCCACTACTACCTGTTTGACTAGTATTCACTTAGGGACTCTGAAAATGAATCCCATTTTTTGTGCTGTTAAGTGTACATGAGTATTTGGTGGTAAATGTCCCAATATCTTAATTATGGCCTTAACCTAATTCTAAATCTAATACTCTTTTTCTGAAGGTTTTAGCTGATGGCCAGTCTTCAAATACCTTTTGAGGTAACATGTTCCAATCTACGACTCCTTGAGCTACCATTGAATTCAGCTTTTCTTTCGTTTGTCTCTTTCTCTCAATCTTGTATCTATGATCTAGCCTGCTAACAAATCTAGGTGCTCCAAACCTGTCTCTGATATCTTTCCATGCCTTTTCTCCATTGTATGCTTTATACATTGCCACCAGTCTAGCCGCCTTCCTGCTCACAACAAGCGTTTCCCACTTGAGTTTCCTTACCATGTCTGTACCACTCTTGAATTAATAGCTGGTTTTTCTTAGAATCACAAACGTTATACTTTACTGCACAAAGGCATTGTATAGTTGACAGGGATGAAGACAGGTGTATAGAGACGACAGCTAGATCAGTCTACGATGGACACTCGTTCATCTTCGCAAAAGTTCGTCAAATTACGGACAGTATGAAAACTGCCCTGGCTGCAATGTTAAAAGTCTTATCTTCCCTCTCACTCTATCCGAGAAATAACATTGTTTCCATGGCCCGTGTGACGTCACAGACAGGGCATGCCCCAGCTGTGACGTAGAAACTACTGTATTTCCACTTGTAGCAGATACCGTTTTATAGGGCTACTTTAAGATATTCTACATGACGAATGACGAGGTATTTCAAATGAATTGGGAAAATAATATTTAACATGAAATAATTATTAAGAATAAGGAAATATTTGTACAGACAAATTGTCAAAAAGTACAGCCAGGGCAATGACCTGTTTGCCCTAGTGGAGGAACCGCCACTGCAAGACAATATTATTTGCCCAACGTGTTTTTCTTATGGGGATTTTCAAAATTTCGAAATGTTTCTTTGTAAAAGTGGTCCAACTGATTGCATCTCAAAACCATAGGGATACAGTATTGAGTTAGATGATGACATACCTGTAATTAAAAAGAAGAAGAATATTGTACCAAAAATATTTCAAAGAAAGTATACTGTTGAACATTCACCTGGGACTTGGCAAAGATTGAAATATAAACAATATTTTGGTAATGTTTTTCTTGCCTTCATCAGGGGATGCGCTGAATGTCCTCAATGTCGAAGCACCTTAAAACCCTAATATTCATTCAGGTAACAACTGACAACCAGACTCAGAGAGTGGACAGCTGATAATTCAGCAAAAATATTGGCACCAAGGTGGAGAGAAGAAGAACCAAGAGAAAATAACCCTCTGGTGGTGACATATGACGATGACAGATGATGACATAAGTGCACGTCAATTTTTTTCCGTTTTTTCAAGTACAATTAAATTGAGTATTCACTTCGCTCATCTAATGATGATTTGGGCTACAATTAACCAGACTTATCTGAAGGGTAATCAACAAGTACAGTAAAGCACGGGCACTTCGCAAATAAAATTCAAGGTAAACAACGGCTTAAACTGGGATTTTTACAGGCGTATGGTAAAAGAGACATCATTCAGGATTGAAACACGGATAAAGTAGAGGTAAACGACGAGTTGAATAAGGATATTCTGGGAACAAAAAAGAGACAGAGCAGTACGGTAAAAGAGACATCATTCAGGATTGAAACACGGATAAAGTAGCTGGTAAACAACAGGTTAAATAAGGATATTCTGAGGTCCATTTTGCTGGCACCTCCAAATCGAAAAGGTCGAATTATTTTTTCGCCAGTCGTTTGTGCTTGTTTGTGTTCGAAACCGCATCGTTTGTGCTCAACTCGTTTGCCCGCTAATTAGAATTTAATTTGGGGGTGCCAGCAAAACAACAGCACCCCCGAATCAAAAAATTGACTTTTTTTCGCGTCAATCGTTTGTGCTTCGTTTGTGCTCAACTTGTACACCCGCTAATTAGAATTCAATTTGGGGGTGCCAGCGAAACGACAGCACCCCCAAATGAAAAGTCGACTTTTTTTCTCGCCAATCGTTTGTGCTTCGTTTGTGCTCAAAACCGCATCGTTTGTGCTCAATTCATTCGCCCGCTCATCGAAGATTAATTTGGGGGTGCCAGCAAAACGACAGCACTCCCAAATTAAAAACGGCCTAATTAGACCCCCAGAATGGGAAAATAGATTTTTTTGTCAATCGTTTGAGCTTGTTTGTGCTCGAAACCGCATCGTTTGTGCTCAACTCGTTCGCCCGCTAATTAGAATTCAATTTGGGGGTGCCAGTGAAACGACAGCATCAACAAATCAAAAAATCAACTTTTTTTCGGGCCAATCGCTTGTGCTTTGTTTGTGCTTGTTTGTGCTCGAAACCGCATCGTTTGTGCTCGACTCGTTCGCCCGCTAATTAGAGATTAATTTGGCCAGCGAAACGACAGCACCCCTCAAAATGAAAACAGCTGAATTGCACCCCCAAAATGGAAGAAACAAATTATTGTTTCGCCAATCGTTTGTGCTTGTTTATAGTACCTCTAAATCAAATTCTGATTAGCGGGTGAACGAGATGAGCACAAACAATGAGGTTTTGATAAAAGATCGAAGTGACTTTTCGGATGAACCAACTGTTGTGATTGTCGTGATTGTCTGAGTCAGATCATGTATTTCGTATCTACGACGGTTCAAGTTTTTTAATCATTCATATCTGTGAAATCACCCTGGTAAGAACTCTTTGCCGCAAGGAAACTGGGAACTGAGCAAATGTAGCATGTGCGTTGTAAGATGAACGAAGATTGATATAGATTTTTTTTTTATATATTGGGTTTTAACGACGCACTGTAATGATTACTAAGATCTATTGGCGTCGGATGAATGATTAATGAGATGATGGGATGATGAGATGAAGGTTTTTATGGGTAGTGGGAAGGATAGTGGGAAGGAAGCGGTCGTGGCCTATATTGTGGGAACCATCCCGGCATTAGCCTAGACCACAGAGGGAAACCACGAAAAACCCCTGTAAAGATGGACGGTGGTGGGATCGAACCGGGTCCGATATGTACCTTCACTTCCCGGATCACACGAAGGAAGTGAGCTAACCACTCAGCTACTGTGCCGGTGATATGGATTGTACTCGAAAACTCCACACACCTTGACTCCAAGTCTATATGTCAGAAAGAAAAGTATCAAGTCCACAAAGCCGTGAATGACGGTGCCATGGTACCATCACGATGTAGTGATACCAACCTATTTTATCATAATATTAAGAAGGTGACCCAACTCGGTTCTTGAAAGTGAAATATTTCCGGGGTCAGAATCTTGAGTCCAGCGTCCCGATTGCCTGTAGCGCAACTATCGCTTTCCTAACGAACTATTCAAAACAGCAATGCTCAACAACGCAATACACGGCCCAGTAGATTACGAGAACTATATATTTTGTTATAGTTCAACAATGCCATCGGTAGTGATGGAACGTTGAAAATTTTCAGAAAATTTTCAATTCATTGAAAATTTTCAATGCAAATTTATTGAAATTTTCAATGAAAATTTTCAATGAATATTTTTTTCATGTTTTCTCTTTCACTTTTCAAATGAGGCTTTTTTGGTTTCATACTCATTTCCTGTTTGATGTTTCCTGGTACTAAGTTCTTTGTTCTTTGACTTTGTCTGTATAGAGCTGTACCTACATAACCTCACTTGTTGTCACATGTTATAATTTTATAATTTTGTATCCAAATGCAAACTGCAAATGCATGTGGTGCTTCAGAAAATCATTGAAAAGAGTGAATTCAAACGCCAACTTCTTCTGTAACAATGAACTAACAAAAAAAAATCAATTTGATTTTTTTTGGGAAAATTTTCAAGCTTTTGAAAATTTTCATGAAAATTTACATCACTAGCCATCGGTACCGTATAGCCACTCTTGTTTATATCTAGATGGGAATTCGCTGAATCGTGATAGGCAATCAGGACGATTGGCTCTGAACTGACCGCAAGAAACCACAAATGCCTTCCATGTTATTAGTATGGGAGTTGGGTCACCTCCTTTATATTATTAGATGAGTGTAAGCAAAGACTCCATCCCACTCTAATAGGGCTTTGACTGTGTTTTTTTTGTGTGTGTGTGGGCACTGCACAGGTCGCAGGAGTTGACTGATAGACATGAAACTTTTTTGTAAACGCAAAATTATCCAACTTGAAACTGTATAGTTTTTGGTATGAATCGGTCGGACCAATTTTGAGAAATATCATCTCAAAATTTCTAAAAACCCCATAAGATTTGGCTGGGCAAGAAAATTTGGAAAATAAAATCTCTTCAAATGAAATGAAATTTTCTCTGAATGTGTATCATACATGAATGATACACATTATTACGATTTTGTATGCAATTCAAACCAGCCGTTTTGAGGAAAATAATCAAATCAACTGTTTTTATTCATCAAAAATAATATGGAAATGAATAAAGATTTAGGTTGCCGAGATTCACTGCTTTTTTAATCCTCTTCTTTAACCAACTGTAACCATCCCTTCGTTGACGTCTTCCCATTTTTCAAAACGCTTTTGATCGATTCAATGCACTGATGATAGTAATATGATGATAATGTGTGATATAATTATGATAACAACCATGTGTCAACTAGAGCAATCACAATAACAATGTGTAAATAATCCTGAAAGAGAAATCATTCTCTGGGGCAGGCATCCATTTACCTGCCTCTGAGTCTCCAGTGATATCGTGTATCTATTACATGGTGCATAGGCCTACGTTCCGGGAAGATTCCAAGCGACAGTCCCCCGTATCCCACACCACTAACGCACGGGTGTTTCAAGCCTTCATCTCTCGTGTGTAACTTCTATCCTCGAAAGATGAAAATTCCGAGTGACTGTCCCCCGTATCCCATACCACTAGCGCACGGGTGGTTTGGGCCTTCATCTCTAGTGTGTAACCTCTAGCCTCGATATATGAAGGTTCCGAGCGACCGTCCCCCGTACCCCACACCACTAGCGCACGGGTGTTTCTTCCACTTGTCAAGGATACAAAACTACCCCTACATTGCTTGCTTAGTACAAAAACTAGTTACCGGCACAAATTCTCGCATGGTCGGTGCTTGTTTCAACAATCCCAGATAAAATTCGACTGATGAATTAACCACAAAACATGCATCTCGCGTTACATACATCATTTGATTACTCCTCAAGATATTGTATCGTTTATGGTATCGTTGTGTTCGTAAAAGAACCAACTTCAGACTCAATGTAAAATAAACGGCCTAATCGCATGCGTTTGGCATACAAGACCAGGGAAAGTCACCTCATTTTTTGTTGTGAATCAAGGTGACAAAAATTAATTATTTGTGACAAAATGGTTGAGAATATACTGATGAAATTCAACTCAACTGGTAGAGGAAGAGTCATTAAATGAATGGTCAAATTTTCGTTTTCATGCTGAATATCCACTGTTTGTGGTGTCCGTAACGGTTTAACGTATTTTTCAACTAGTTTTTCCAAAATGTTATCGGAATTTTTGACTTTTTTTTCCTTTTCAAATTTTTAATATACTATTGATATTCAAACATCAATACATCAATGAATAACAAAAAATGTGATACATTTATGTGGGTGGGTTCCCCTTAAGAATATCCATATACTCAAAAATCCCCTGCGGGGCTCTGCTGGGGGACTTCCGTCCCCTAGGCCCCCTTTTCGCGAGGAGCTGGTGCCCAGCTGGGCGGTCATTTTATTTATGTAATTTGTAACCTGTGCATCCCCCCAATTCACAAATCCTAACGACGTGCACACCCTGCATAAAATATATAGTTACAGTACATTATAGCCTAGGTACCACATCAGATGTTCAAGTTCATTGTACAGTATATGCAAGATTCTTTTGATGCTTTCCAATTTATATTTTGAAAGCGCTTACTTTTTTCAATAAATGAGAAAAATGCAGCAAATCACATACCAATTGCTTTGATTGTAACTCTTTTTCACACAGCTATTATATCATTGACACAAGTACCTAGTTGAAGCTCATAAGAAAGATTATTTGTCTTAAATAGATTATGTAAATATTCTACTGCGATAGAAGGATAGTTATATATTTTATCGCTTAAAATATGAATATTGAAAAAAAAAACGCCTCCGGCGACTGGGACTATGCCTATCTACGACCCCATTGTGGCTCGAGCTTCGCCCTCGCTGTAGAGGCCCATTTGAATGTCATTGCCGCCGGGGCCTTTTGGACCCAGTCCGACACTGCCCCTTCACCTCCCGAATCACCCCTGGATTCCTACTTGGTCTGTGTTTCAACTCTGAATTGTCTCTATTTCGTTCATAAAATGTCCTTGTTTCAACTGTTGTTTGTCCCTACTTGGTCCGTGTATTATATGTGGCCCAATATGCCTACATATTAAAATAACTATTGAATTATGCCGTGTTAATGTGATGCATGCAAAAGGAGAACATGATTTTTGAGAAAGAGATGAGCAACTAGATTTTTTTAGCTTACATCTATCTGATCATTAAGATGTAGGCTGCCCTCAAGAACCATGTTTTCCTTTCCGTGCGTCATAAAAAACAGCATAACTCAACAGCTGATTTAATGGTGCAAAATTGGACTGCAATTAGTTAAATGTAAGGGTAGCCCAATTACTAATTAACACGGAAAACAGGGGCAGTACATGACAAGGTAGTTTTCTGAACCCTTATCTGGTATGCCATGGATCGTCATCGTCTATTTGGGAGCGAAGAACTCTCTCGAGTCTTGATGGTGACATCTCCTGCCATTTGATAGTAGAATCACGTAATCCACCCCCAAATCATAGAACAGATTGTCAAACAGATTTCACAAATACCTTGTTGAGAGTTCTTCATTGCACTCCTTATCATCATTTTAACTCAACATGTACAAGTGAGAGACAACAATGAACACTGAATGTAGCAATGGAATACAGTGTGATGACTTAAAACCAGTTAGGCCTATTCACCCCCATTCCACCCCACTTGCTTCATGTTAAATGGTACATTCCTCTAAGAGCGAGGCAATAAATACTTGTCTTTACCCTAACACAATAACGTTTGACATTCCAATGTCAAACAATCAATTCTAAGAATCGGAAAATTTCTCCAAAGTGCGTGAAAAGTCGCTATTTTGTCTGAGAAAAGTCACTATATTGGGCATATCTGTGAAAAGCCCTCGTCAATGAAAAGCTTCCTCAGGGGGCGGGCGATGTGATGGTCTGTTCAGTGAGAGATATTGTCCGTAAAAAGTTTGTAAATTATCCGTACTTTGTCCCTTGAAGAGACAGAAAAGACATGTGGTCACTATATTGTCTGTGAAAAGGCTTCTGATCGGCCGTTAGCCATTCAATGTCATTCAGTTCACGTCTTGTGTTTCGGCTGTGATTTGGCTCTATTTGGGCGCTATACAGTCGCATCTTTCTCCAGTCTGTTTGCCTATCTATGGATGACCGTGTTTAGTCCCTGTTTCAGCCGTGTTATATGCCAATTTTAGTTAATTGATCAGAACATTCATGTTTAAGCAGATCACCCATCATTTACATTGTCATATAAAAGGATTTGAGTAATTAATAAAATGCATATGCCCCCTACATTATTATGCCCATTCAATTTTCCTATTGAATTTAACACGATACCCTATAATTATGTTGGGGCCTACTATTGAATAGTGCACTGACGCTAAATAATCGAAAATTTTCATAATTAATTATTATACCTGCAAGAACCATATTAAATGCTCTGATGTATCTCCTATGATATCCAGAGCCTCAGTTTCTAGTTGATTTTGTAGGCCTATATTTCCTTGACCTGTTGTCTCTTTTCTTGACACCTCATTTTCAGTCCTAATGTCCTTTACGTCCACAGATATTAAATTTGATAAATTAGCTACAAACACTGAAAATGTTAGGACGAAAATGATAAAAACAAATGCTTTGCTAGACACTGGCATTTTTTATTTTTTGAAAACTGCTATTGACAGCAAGACAGCAGGTGGTAGGAAGGGATGGACAGTGTATCAAGCTATTTAGCTCCAAACCATTGCCCAAACCATTCCAAACTAACGCCCCTGCGAGGGCAAGGAGCACTATGGCAATACACTATTTCGACACCTCCTCGATAGCCGTACGAATGGGTAATAAGAATGACATTACATACAGGTGTTTCACCATAGGTTATGAGACAGATGAATTTTCCATCTTTTTATTTTTCCAGTCATGTTGTCTCGTTTATTTCACCTCACGTTCGGATCATTTAGGTGTTCAACTTGCCGACGGAATGTCGAAACAGCGCCCGGTATCACTCGCGGTTCCAATGACGTTTCGGCGCGGTTGTACGGTTATACCGCGCACTACAAAATCGAGCACCTATAATGAAAGATGTTATCAACAAGTATTTGTATTTGTATTTATTCAACGATTTATATGACAATGATATTGAATACATAAAAAATATTAGTATATACTACTGGCATGAACCAAGTCAGATATATAAAAGATAATAAAAAGTACTGGTCATTTTTCCCAAATAGCACATTTGAATATACTTGAACCACAGAATAGCCAACATTGAACCTCAAAGAGATTACCACAGTCCGTCCGTTACATTGAATGAATAATAAACACGCAATCATACTAGCGTTAATTGTGTATGTTGCTAATATTTTTGTTTCAGAATCTCTGGAAAAAAACATTTGCGTCGTTTCTAGCAAGGTTGTGGTCAAAGATAATACTATAGTTCGTTGGTTGTAGTAGTTGGCTGCACTATTTTTGATTGGCGGTAGCCGCTTGTTTGCAGTGCCCAGCGTGCCCAGCTATACGAAGTATAATATATGAAGATCTTTGGTGCCCAGTGCCCTTTTATCCTCGCTTTAATCCACTTTTTGATCAGTGCCACAGGTGATTTTATAAAATGTCAAAAACCAAATCGTCAGCCTCAGATGAACTCTTGAACCAGAAAATACAACGGATCAAAGAACAAAATGAAAAGATCAAACTACGACACTTGGTAAGTAGAGTGAAATATGATATAAAAGTACGCCTAGGGCCTACGCTTAGATCGCACCACATGGCATGAAGTCGGTTAGCCTGGGCAACACTATATAGGCCCTACTCAATGGCCTGGGCCACGAAGTAGTAGGCCTATATTGACCTACTAATATTTTAGGCCTAGGCATTGATTTTGTAAGGTAAATTCAAAAATGAAAGGCTGGCCAAAGATATTACTATAGGCCTGGTAAGACTGTCCCTATTCTCAAAGTAAATTGTGCAAACAAGGACCGAAAACGTTATTCGCATAGTAAATTGTGCGACAAGTACCCGGCTCTGTTCCGCCTGCCGGCGGTATACGCGAGGTTGGTACACCAATCTAACCTCGAAAACTTGACCTACTGTCCGCAACCCGGCTTTGTCCACATAGCTCGCGAGTTTTAGGCCGTTTTGCCATTTTTTGGACATATTTTCCTTTGTGAATGACTTTTAGGTTCTTGTTCTCAAAGTATTCGGCCATTTTTTACTTCGCGAATAGCGTTTTAGGTTCTTGTTCGCACCGTAAATTGTGGGAACAAGGACCGAAAACGCTATTCGCAAATTGAATTGTACGACAAGCACCCGGCTCCGCGGGGGATACGCAGAGGTTTGAACACTAACCTAACCTACTGTCCGCAACCTGGCTATGTCCACATAACTTGCGGGTTTTAGGTCGTTTTGCCATTTTTCGGCCATGTTTAACTTTGCGAATAGGGTTTTAGGTTTGTGTTCTCAAAGTATTACCGTACTGTGCGAGTAGAAACTTCCTAAATTCAATGGCCTAGGTAGGCCTAGGCATTGAGTTCATAGTATAAACTCAATGACCAAGACCATTGAGTTTGTAACAGACTAACATAGGCCATGGACTGTATTTTAAAGAAATGCCTTTATTGTAATGCCTAGGCAGGGGCGGATTGGGGGAAAAAAGCAGCCCGGGCAAATGCACAAAAGCGGCCCACATTGCATCGGCCTTTTTATTGATATTGCGCCCTCCCCCCCCCCCCCCCCCCCCCTTCGACCAATATACAGTTATAAAAGTAACTTCTTTCTTAACAAACTACTTTTCGCAGCAATCCTGTCAATAATGTTGTCGTTGTCCAAATGTGTTGATATTGATTTTTTGCTGGCCATTAACATGAAAGCTTCAAGATGTTCTTGTGTAAGGGTGCTGCAAAGTTGTTGTTTTTTTACAAATTTGAGAGTTGAGAAGCTTCTTTCACACGCTACTTGTGTCGAAGACAATGAGAGTAACAGTTTATATGCCAGGAAAATGGTCTCATAAGCTTCACTAAATAAATTATACCACTTAAGAAGTTGGAAAACGCACTGGGCACAATTTTTACATGATCTGCACGAGCGATTTGCAGCTGCACTCTCGCTGTTGTTGCGATTGCTGTCAATAATCCCGTCTTCAACGTTTCATCGTCATTATTAGCAGAACTCACTGCAGAAGCATATGTTTCGGGCACTGTTGATTTAAAAATTTTCCAGCTTATCGCCAAGTTTTGAAGCTCATTTTAAAGATTGGTGGGTGTAGCTGTTTTTTCAAATTTAACTAAGGGACCACTTGGTTTTTTCAACGAGTTTTTAGTACAATTATTGATCATGTCTTCAAAATTTTTAGGGTCTAGACAGGCAAAGTCAGCGTACAAAGCACCATTTTTTTTAACCTTGACTGCATACTCTCAACCGCTTCATATAATATAACGTTGTGGACTTCAACTTCATACCTTTTCTTTGCCTCAAGGATAGGATCGTCGGGTGTTCGTTTCTTACAATCAGCTCGCCGCCGTCAAACTCAAATATTGGGTAAAATGTTGTCGACAACCACTGTTTCGCACTCCGATTCCGAATCGTCGCTAACATCACCAAGTTTTCCATTTGCCCATGACACAAAATTATTTGCGGCTACTTGTTATTTCTGCCATATAACTCTGCATAGCAACGTTATTCGCCGAACCATCCCAAACAAATCCGGCCGGTGGCCCGCGACCCACTCGTCTACTCAGAGCAACGTTTCTGTGTAATTTTGTTATTAATATTTTTGTCAACGTGGCCTTGGTACTTTGTAAAATTGCAATTTTGCCACTTTTTCCCGAGTAAATCATTCTGTTAAAAAGGCGGCACAAGGCGGCCTATCAACAGACAACAGGCGGCCGGCCTGATATACCACGAATCATGCGGCCCAAATTCAAAGAATAATAATTCATCTAACCTCCTCTATTTGAATTAAACCTACTGGCTACTAAGCGGCCTTTGTGCCTTCAGCTGTATTAAAAATAATCATAATTTCATCAATGACGGCGGAAAAAACAATAACTTCAATTATTATATATTATGCCTGCCAGTTGTATTGAAGTTTTCGTAATTTTTAGGAATTGAAATTATTTTTAAGTTTTCAAGAATTTATAAGCGGCCCAAATTACGTCCAGACCGACCGGCCCACCGGGCATTTGCCCGGTTGCCCTTATGGCCAGTCCGCCCCTGTGCCTAGGTTAGGCCTACCAGTATGTCAGAAAATATGGAATAGGCCTACCCTGTGTGGTAAATTTAGGCCATTTATAGTAAGCCGTGCATTTGATTTCACGAAGTGTCTATTCGCAGAAAATATTTTGCTTTCAAGCACCTGTCGAGGCCTACCTAATGCCCTATTACTTACTATAAATAACGGAAAGCTGGCGTTAAGTCAGGCAAAAAAATTATACTAGCGATCTTAGCGGACAGGACTGACCCTGCTAGAAACTTGCCAGTCATTAATTGTTGTCAAAAGTCAGTCACTCTCAAACTCATTTGATTTTTTCTCAATAATTGAGGTGGGAAGAGCCATTGATTTTGTACACAAATACAATGGTAGAGCTTAGCGAGGAAGTCAGTCCTTGCCACTAGGGTGCCCTGAAATTCTTGTCACAGTTCAATAACATTGAAAGTGGGCAGAGCTTCCCATTTTTAAATAGTAGGCCCAAGGTAGGCCTACTTGATTAGGGCCTACCTATTGGCACAAAACATGTGTAGGCCTACTTCTTGGAAGCTGCAACGCTATTTTCAGAAATATTTTTCGGCCTGATAGGTCTAGCACCAGTAATACTATTGGCTGAAAAAAACGTCACACGAATATCTCTGCCGCCAAGAACTGGAAACACTATTTGCAGAAAAAATCGTTTCTGCCATGTGGGATCTGGAATA
>OZ023327.1:38864148-38972181 GCA_964007535.1 Brachyptera risi
TAAAGTTTGTGATAAATAAAATATTATATTTATTTTATGAAGTTAGTAATTGGTACGTGTATGTGATAGTTATTGGGAGTAGATTAAGGATAGCTAAGTTTTTACCAAATTTCTTCCATTTTACACTTGAGTTTCCCCCCCCCCTCCCTCCTCGAAATGTAATCCTGGCTACGCCACTGGTGATACCCATACCGTAAAGTAATCTGATATGCCAACATAAACAGTCTTGTCAAATGTTATTAACACACTTCGTATTTCAAATGCTTTGACTGGACGATTGCGTGTTTCCCTATGTTTTACACTGACAACCAACAGTCTCCCTATAATTGTGACCATTCTATGTGGTTCTTGGTTGTCAGTTTATGTTGGCGCTTGAAGTGTGAACACAGATAATCGAGCTGTGGTGTGAGTATGGAGGCAGAGGCTGATGATCATCACTAAGCGTCACAAATTGATAAAAGACGAATAAAAAAAGACGATTCAGACCTAAAAAATTGATTATTCCGATCGATATCCAATATCAACGTTTCGATATCGAATGGAATTCCTAATATTTCGATATTTTCAATCAATTTTCAATAGGGCACATTTCGATACCGGTATCGTTGACATTTTCTTGATCGATTGGCAACCCTGGTTACTTTCTCCTACAAATTTCATGTTCTCTGCTATGAAACAGATTTAACCACTTGCACCTCCATGTTTTCTCATCACTTTTTCACCCAGTATTATTATCATCAGATATATACGAAATCTTTAATTAATGAAAAAAAATGGAGCATCGATGCTCTGTTAACATTGTACTATATATATATATATATATATCTTTCCCAGATAACCAATTAAATTGGGCCAGGGGGTGTTTCCACCGATTCATCTAGGGCAGGATTCATCTCTCCATCGGTTCCTGCCAGTTCCGACCTCTTCCTCTTCTTCTTCACCACTACTTTCCTCTGCTTCTTCTTCTCTTCCTACGAGTTCCTTCCACCGTTCCCTATCCTCCCACCATCTCTCATCTCTCACTACCTCCCATTTTTCTCCTCGATTGACTACACCGCATTCTACTCCCTCCTGCCACCTTTCTCTCGGCCTTCCAACTCTTCTCTTAGCTCCAACTTTTTCCGCTAACTCGGACATAACTCTCGGAATTCTTCCCTTATCCATTCGCCGCATATGTCCATACCACCTGAGTCTCTCTCTCTCCATTTTGAATGCTAACCTTTCCACTTCCACTTCTTTCCTTATCATTCTGCTTCTCTTCTTCTCCAACTTTGACACTCCTGCTATGCTCCTCACAAACTTCATTTCTGCTGCCTCCATTTTTTTCTCATCTCTCCAATTCAATGTCCATGTAACTGCTCCATATGTTAAAATTGGCAAGTAGTATACATTATAAATAAGTGTCTTCCCACTCATCGGAAAGTCTGGGTTCCAAATCAGATACCTTACTTTTTGGAATAGTTCGTCCGCCTTTGCTATTCTCTTATTCACCTCAAGCTCCACTTTTGCCGTATTACTTACTACACTTCCCAAGTATGCGAACTCTTCTACTTCCTCCAGTTCCTGACCTTGCAGTTTTATTTTCTCTCGACTTTTTCTCTTCTCTCTGCTCATCACCATAGCTTTGCTCTTTTCCGCACTAATCTTCATCCCAAACTCCTCGGTAATTTTTTCTCATCTCTCAACTTTGTCTTGCACCTCTTCCCTACTGTCTCCCCACACCAGGATATCATCAGCGTATATCATTGTCTTTGCATCTGCCCCTTCCTTCACTGGTTCCACTTTTCTCATCATCTCATCCATCACCAACACAAACAACATAGGTGATAGGACACTGCCCTGCCTAACTCCACTCTTGACATCGAACCACTCCGTCCTGTCTCCATTTGTTTGCACTGAAGCCTTGCATTCTCGATATAAACTTTTCACACGATCTATCATCCCCACATGTATGCCCTTTGCCCTGAGACTCTCCCACACCCTTTCTCTGGGAAGATGGTCGTATGCTTTCTCCAAATCTAGAAAAGCCATGTACACTCTTCTTCCCTCCTCCCACCTTGTTTCTACCAGTTGCCTGACAGCAAATATCAAATCTACTGTTGATCGGCCTGTTCTGAACCCATAGTGCTCTTCCCTTAACATGGGTTCCACTAGCACTCGCATCCTTCTTTCAATAATTCGTTCATACAGCTTGGCTGCCTGGCTCATCAGCGTCACTCCTCTGTAATTCTTACTTCTTTTTCTGTCTCCTTTCTTAAATATTACTGTTATTACTCCTTTCACCCAATCTTCCGGCACTCTCTTCTGCTGCCATGCTGCCTCCATCACACGATACACCCAATCCACCCCCCACTGTCCTGCTGCCTTCATCATCTCTACCACTATCTCATCTGCTCCTGCTGATTTACCATTTTTCATCCTTTTTATTGCCTGTGCTACCTTCTCTCTTGACACCCTCTCCACACAGTCCTCTCCTCCCTTCGCCGCTTCCTCCACTTCTTCTGCCCGTGTATCTTTTGCATTCAATAGCTCTTCAAAATGTTCTTTCCACATTCTCTTCAGTTCACTAGGTTCTCGAATCAGTTTATTATTCTTATCATACATGATCTTCTGCTCCTCCTTGTCTCTCCGCTTTTCTTTCATAATTCCATACAACATTTTCTTATTTCCCTGGCTATCTTTCTCCAACTTCTCGGCAAGCTCTACCATTGTCCTCTTCTTCTCCTTCTCAATTATGCTCCTAACCTCTCTCTTCCTCTCTAAGTAATCCAATATATTTCTCGCCGATCTATCTTTCTCCTTCCTGATCCAAGCTTCCTGTTTCTGCTTAACTACCCTCCTCACCTCCTCGCTCCACCACGCCGTCTCCTTTGCCTTTCTCTTCCCACTTGACCTTCCACACACTTCGTTTGTTATCTGTATCATTACTTCTTTAAACTCTCTCCATTCTTCTTCTACGTCCCTTATTTCACCTCCTGGTACTCTCCCCTTGATCAACTTTTGAAATTCCCTTTTAACACTCGCTTCTTGCAGTCTCCATATCTTCAATTTTGCTTGTTTTCTCCCTATTTTTCTTGTGGCCTGCTCTTTGTTCCACTCCTGTCCGCCCCTTATTGTGGCCACTATGAGTCTGTGATCTCCATCCAATGCCACTGTTGGATTCACAGCTGTATCACTAACCCATCTTCTTACCTCCCTACTCGCTATAATGTAGTCGGATCACAGTTTTCTTTTCTCCATCCCAACTGACGCGTGTTACCTTTTTATCCGCTCCCTTTTCGAACAGTGTGTTACATATGATCAATTCTTTTCTTACACACATCTCTATCAAATTAATTCCATCTTGATCTCTACTCCCGTATCCAAATTTACCCAACACTCCTTCGTAGCCTTTCCACTCCTTTCCCACTTTTGCATTCAGGTCCCCAATGATTAGCACCCTTTCTGCCGTAATGACGTTTTCTAGTTCCTTCAGAAAATGTTCCTTCTCTACCATCGGTCTTCCCGTTTGAGGTGCATATACTTGGATAATCTCCGTTGTCTTTTTTTCCATCTGCACTGTCATCTTCATTATCCTATCGTTCGTGTTTTCCACGCTAATAACTTCCTCTTTCATCTTCTCATTCACTATAAATCCTACTCCGTTTCTTCCTTCCGTTCCTCCTGACCACCACAATTTATATCCTTCTCTCAGCTCCTTCGTCCCTTTCCCCTTCCACTTAGTCTCACTTAGACCTAAAACCTCCAGCTTCTGATCCTTCATAACGTCAATGAGTTCCTCTATTTTTCCATTAAGCGTCATAATATTGAGTGTACCCACTCTAGTCTTCATCTCTCCTAGTGTCTTTCGCTTTTGTCTTCTATATTCTATACCTTCCTCAATTTTGCCTGTAATTGTGACTATGTTACTAGTGGCCACCCTTACTTCCTCACTGCCCTTATCCTGACTAGAAGGCCTAGATTGTCTCTTCGCCGCCATGTTCTTGCTTCCTTGTGTTGCTAATTCCCCTTTGTCTTCATTCTGCTTTGGCTCTTCTTGCGTTGGCTTAAGAGTTATATTGTGCTTCCGTACACCCACCTTGTCCGAAAAACCTTTTCTCTTTCTCCACATTTCACTACAGATTTTCTTAGCCTTGTTCCTAACATTTCCCCTCTCGACTTGGTCTTATCTGGCATGTCTGGCCTGGTATACATCAAAAGTGCGCCATTCTGCTCGCACACCTCTCTTACTACCTTGTTTAGATGAAGTCCTGCACTCTTCTTCAATCCACACACATAAACTTTCACTTCTGCTCCATATACTGTTCCCACTACTTTCAATAATTGTTCGATCTTGTCCCCGATTTCCAACGCGCCCCTTCCTTCCTCCCGTTCTCTGCTTCCTACATAGAGTACTACTCTCTCAGGTTTTTCTGTCCGGGCCTTCTTCGATGATGCTATTACTTTAGCTAAATCCTCTGCTCTCGCTCCGGGAACACTCCACGCACCATAGCCGCTGTCTTCACAAAAATACCTTGCCGTCGTTCCATTAATATCTCCTATGAGGAGTGTATGTATACTGCCAAGTTGTCGCTCCACAGTATGTCTCCGTTGCTCAGCTGGTTGCTGCCTCGGCTGGTTGTCTCGGTTGGTTTTCTCGTCTGGTTGCTGTCTCGGCTGGTTGTCTCGGCTGGTTGTCTCGTCTGCCGGCTGGTTGTCTGCAAGTGTATGCCTCTGTCGATCAGCTGTTTGCTGCCTGATATTGTTGTCTCGGCTGGTTGCCTCGTCTGGTAGCCCCGGCTGGTTGTTGGCAATCGTTTGCTCCGTTTCATTGCACATCTCCCCTTCCTGCTTCCGCTGCCCTTTCGCCTTCACAATCTCTTCAGCTATCTGTATCTCTTCCTGTATTTTTGTTTCTTCTTCTCGGCCCGTCTTGTCGTCCCCCTTCTGTGCCACTTCCCTCTCCTTCTGTTTTATTTTACCAATTGTATTCTCCAATTCCTTGATTCTCTTATTTAACCAAATAAATGTAGCCACCACACCTTTAACAACTTTCGACTTCAGAACTGTGTTTCTCTTTCTTCTCATTCTTCTCTTCTTTCCCCCTATTCCCCCTTTACCTACTATACCTAGGTAAATTTATATACCCTATAAAAGGCATCATTTAGGCCAATGGACTATCTATGTATATCCTTATTTTCTTTTATTGTAAAGGAAGATATTGGCCTATTCAATATTGCTATGTTTACTATGCCAAAACTTGTTTGCATAATCCTTGCAGTTCATTACCTTGGGACCCTTATTTGTTTCAGTGAAAGTAGTTTTAGCATTTGAGAGCTGATGGTGTTTGATGCTGTGTTACAGGACCGAAATAGGAAGACTGGGATCAGTCGAGGCAGAGGCATTCGAGAACGTGATGACGTTTGGATGAAGGAGCGGGAGAGGATTGATCGAGAACGGCTTGATCGTCAGAAAACCGCTGATGGTCAATGGTGTCGAGAATGGGATACTGAGAAAGACTCCAAGGAACAGTAAGCCTACTGCAAAACTTCTTACATTTTTTTTGTTGAAAAACATTTTCAAACATCATCTGGAAATTTTTTATTTTTTTTTGTTGTGGCATTTATTATCATTGAGAGTTCTCGTTAATCTTGACCGGTCTAACTTACTGGGTTAAATTAGTCTAGCTGAAAATACTTTTCTGAGGTCAAAATGATTTATTGTGGGCTTGCTGGTTTTGGAATTATTCGTCAAGACCTTGGTGCGTCACTGCATAAGTATTTTTCTTCTTGAAAGTTTTGTTTCAATCGTTGATTGTGTTTCGTTTTCAGCTAGGTAGATTTTATGTTTGTCGTCTTGGAACAGTTGTGTCCATTTCTTTGACTTTATTTTAGGGAGGGCCTATCAACGTTTAGTTATTGAAAATATAAAAGTAAATATTCAGTTTTTGTGTTTGATAATACTACTCCTCTTGGATGATAGCTCACTGATTCCATTCTCGTTACTAAATTGTCCCTCATGTTACCTAACCTACAGGCTTCAACCTTGGAAATAGCCTGCCAAATGTTGCCATGGGAATGTAAATAATACACAGAATAACTCGAAATCACTCATAATAAACATCCGCTCTGCACTACCCCCAAATAACCTGACTCTTAGTACGGTCCTTTAGGTTATTTGACAATAATCGTTAGGGCTGTGCAAGCAGAATTTCTTGAGTTCGAGCGAGTTTCGAGCTAGATTGTCTTTTTTTGAGCGAGTTTGAGTACTATTGTAGTTTGAGCGAGTTCAAGCACAAATTAAACTTCGAGCGAGCTCGAGCGCAATCTTAGCTAGACGAAACGAGCTCAAACCCTTGTTAATCTGAAATGAAAGAGACTCCCAAAAAATGATTTCGATTTATAAAAATTTGGATTATCAAACACGTCCTTCTCCACTACTACCATCACTCTTTCCGGGTTAGAATCACAGCAATTTTATATTGCATACGAGAGAAAGCTGTGCTACCAGGCGAAACTACTTGGTGAGTTGATAGAAACCGTAACCGTTGCCTCAATGAATGTGTCTCGGCTAGCTTCGCCGATAGAACCCGTGATAGAAACCGTTGTCAAGGGCCTCAGACTCGCTAACTCCTACAACACACGATCATCAAATGGCGCGTTTCCATTGGCGCTCGGCCGTCCCGATTTGCTCGACAAGACGCCTGATGAGAGACTCGCATGCGTGTCTGGTGATGACTACGACTCAGCAGAAATCACTCGGGAGTCAGTCCAGTGCCACTGACAGTGAGATGATGCGCATTGTAATCATTCAGCAAGTTTATATGCAAAATCAAAGGAAGAAATGCAAAAACAAAACTTTTTCATAAGTTTCAGATACTGTATATTCAATCCCAATCTGTTGAATGATAAAAAGATAACAAGTTTATTCTTCCACTCTCGCTCGAAATAGTTCGAGACTCGAAAGTATTCCGAGACTCGAAATTTCAATCTGGGAGAAAATCTTTCCGAGCAAGTTCAAGCCTTGAACTCAACTCGAACTCGCTCGAAAATTTCGAGACTCGCACAGCCTTAATCATCATCCCCATCGTATTTAAAACCCATATCGATATAGGCCGAGACGAGAAAAATAGGCGAGGAACCAAATGGCGAAAAATGTCCACAAGATCATGGCATTTGTTTGTGATTTATGGGGGTGTATGCTTCCAACATTCAGTGCTCAGTTGGGTTGGGTTTTATAATAGTGTGCCTTTTTCCTTGCCTTTTCCTACTCGTTTTGGACGATTTTTTCCCGTCTTCTTTCCCTCACCTCAAATGTCTACCACCAAGACGCATGGATCAGTCGCTAGTATACTGTACTGTCGTTGAGTAGGCCTGAATTCGATTCCCTCTTTGTTGAACCTTCCAGACCAAAGTTTTTTTTGTGTGGTTTCTCCAGGGTTCATAACTCAGCTGGCGGTAGACGACCTGCAGGTGCTCGTTTCACGCCTGGACCACCACTCTATGTAAAACCCGCCTCGCCTCGTGTTAAAAGTCGAGTGGTAGAGGTTCCAAACTACCGCGAGCAGGTAAGAGTGGCAGAAATGTCGAATGTTGTAAATGGAAGAAAAAGCACATTAGATGTAGTATTATCGTATCTTATTATTTTTTTATTTTTTTACTGTCACAAGAAAAGAATAACAAATATATAACACTCTCAGAAAGATCTTCAAAGCCTTTGAAAGGTTTGTCTGTAGAATAATAAAATAATATACCGAATTAAACAAACACAAATGACTAGTGGTGAACAATAAATAATTACAATATAGCCCACTACATTTTGTGAACTGACAATTATTAAATGCAAATCATGAAAAAAAAAATTACACTAATTTACAGAAATACTGCTTACAAAGAACAGAAATATGAAGAAAAAAAATCGAAACAAAGATTATATGCGTGAAGATAACTTGTAAATATAAAACTGTTGAAACGCAATAAAAATACTTGGGTTATCTTGCTTGCATATAGCCGTTCGTGAAGCATTGTGCTTGTCATCTTATCTCGTACATGTATTGAACCTCGTGGTGGGTTTGCAACAGAGTGATGGTAATGTGTTTTTAAACTTTAGGCACGTGGTCGCCGCGACACTGAGACGCAACGCTTCGTTGTCACGTCCGACACATTCTACGGCGGCAGGCCAACATCGACATCAAATGTCTGTCACTCTGGCAACGATTCCAGGCATGTCTTTCTGCAAGGTATAAAACAAACGCCTATCGTCACTATTCGATTATATAATAATAAAAATAATAATAATGAATACTGCGTGCTATTTGTGATATTGGCCTTTTTCAAGGAGAAATTTTCTTCAAGTGATATCATTATTAGTGGACTAGTGAATTCATATTTCCATTTCTCATACAACTTCAAAATTCTGGCACTTAATTTTCTAATAAAAGAAATAATATTCCTAATATTAATAATGAAAAAATGATAAAATAGAGGCCCATATTGCCCATTCGGTATTCACACTTTTTATAATGTAATTAATTAGTGTATATTTTCTATTTCTCTCACTTTCCACAAAGTGTTCACAGAATCACTTTTGACGACTACCAAAACTAAGGTTGATATGCAGGTGATATAATAGTGATAATTCAGTGAATATGATAGTGATAAGATAATATGTGTCATACGTTTTTATACAATGTCATATCGTTCTAGAGGTGAAACGTAAAACAAAAATATCCACTAGGATCCTAGTACTTAATGGCCTACTTAGATGAGTTTGAAATGGTTTTCAGGATTGTCGAAGTACGACATTAATGAGTCGACTTCACGCACAGATATTTCTCCCAAAGAAACCGTTCAGCCATCATCCAACGGGTACCTTTCCGCGGAAATGGATTCTGATGACTCGTGGGAGGATGATTTAAGCAGCGAAGAGGCGCTCACCGATAAAACTGCAAGGATGAACAACATTAAAATCGAAGTTGACCTGGGTCCTAACAAACGAGATGCTGTTCCAGTGGTGAAGTACAATTGATGAAGGCAAGTTTAGTCGAGTTGGCAACAGATTTGACTGTTGAGACAAACAGAGAACATCCAGATTCAGGCTTGACAAGTAACTGCCCAGTCTAATAAAATGACTGCTCTATTGGAACGGTACAGGTGTTTGAAAATGGCGTAATGATCTTTTGTTTTCCGCATCTGTATTTGCAAATTTCAGTGTTAGGTGATATGTTTTTTTTTTTGCCCAATGTCATGCGGGAATGAAGTTTTATGAAGTTTCAAAAAGAAAAACAGTAACTAAGTTAACAAGTAAACCATTGTTGATCCAAAATGGAAGGGACTTCAAAAAAGTGATTTCGATTAATAAAAATTCGGATTAATCAAAAAACTCCTCTTCAACATGAATCATCACTCTTCCCAGTTGAAATTGAGTCAATTTTGATTGCGCGTGAGAGAAAGCTAGGCGACCGGCCGCGAGTACTATTGAGAAACCGTCGAAGGATCCTCAATATCGGGTTCATGTGTACTTGGCTAGCTTCGACCGTCAAATGGCTCGCTTCAATCGGCGCTCAGCCAAACGAATGCTTCGAGCTCATAGTATCGTGGTTGTCAAGGTCTGACTCATACCGCACACGCTCATAAAGCAGTAAAAAGCTCACACGTCAAATAAAAAAAGACAGAATTTGGAAAATCATGCTTAATTCATGATGAAGCATTACAAAAACATGTCTTTCGTGCATTATTCTGCAGTTTCAGGTTGACTGCGGTGTTCTGAGCAAATTTAGGCATATTTCACATATTTTCACGACTTGGTAATTATATTATTCAATTGAGAATTTTTTTAAAAATGCTCATATTGTTGTAAACACCTTTATTTATTGGGTACTACCCACCTTAAAAAACACTTCCAACTACCCAATAATGGGTTTCTCTACAAATCGTAATTATTGTCATATGAATAATGTTACGTAATATTACAATACCAACCTCATGAAACTTCTGGATTTTATGTGTTATTCTTCACCTGGTATAATTATCTAATTTTTCATCTGTAATGATATAGTAGAACCTTGATAGTGCGACATTGAGGGGGAAGAGGCTGATTGTCGCCGGTATCGTCCCAATTCAGTGAAATCCCGATTCGTCGACTTGCTTAAAATGCGGTAAAATAAGTAGACGAGTTGGGATTTCGATGAATCGGGATTTCACTGAGTCGGGATCTCGATGAATCTTACCAGTCGATGAATCTTACCAGTCGACGAATTGAACACCTACGTAAATGGCTAAAAGTCGATGAATCGGGATTTCACTGAGTCGGGATTTCGACGAATATTACCAGTCGATGAATCTTACCAGTAGACGAATTGAACACCTACGTATTTGGCTAAAAGTCGATGAATCGGGATTTCAATGAATCGGGATTTCATCGAGTCGGGATTTCGACGAGTATTACCACTCGACGAATCGGTCAGCTACGTAAATGACTGAAAGTAGACGAATCGGGATTTCGATGAATCGGGATTTCACCGAGTCGGGATTTCAACGAATATTACCAGTCGATGAATCTTACCAGTAGACGAATTGAACACCTACGTATATGGCTAAAAGTCGATGAATCGGGAAGTCACCGAGTCGGGATTTCACTGAATCTTACCAGTCGATGAATCTTACCAGTAGACGAATTGAACACCTATGTGAATGGCAAAAAGTAGACGAATCGGGATTTCACTGAGTCGGGATTTCATCGAGTCGGGATTTCGACGAATCTTACCAGTAGACGAGTCTTGCCAGTCGATGAATTGAACACGGGGAGGGTCTCTTACTTTACCATCCTACATGGGTGGAACGCAACGTAGGCCTACCTTGGGTGGAATGGTTTCAACTGATGTTAGGGGGAGGGGGAAAGCTTAACATTCCTTCTCAGTCGGTCTGTGGTTGAAGCTCTCACTCTGTCCATCTATCCTTACCCCGGACACGTCAATCATCTTGAGCCCGTGGATCTGTAGGGTCGTTCACCTTTTCTTTTGTTGAAAAATATTTACATTCTGACTCACAATCAATTCCTCTGTTTAATTGAAGTGAGCATTTTGTTCTAATTACATATTTACAGAATACGAAATAGCATTGCAAAACTTTTTTGAATTTTTAATCTAGTCAAAGTATGATCGAAATGACCGAGACGCATGGCCGAGTGGTAACACACTGAACCACAATTCGGGAGACCAGGATTCGATTCCCGCCATGGTCGACCATCCTGAAAGGGGTTTTTCGTGGTTTTCCTCTGTCTTTCAGATTGATACTGGGATGGTTCCTTAACAACGGGCCATGACCGACTCCTTCCCACCATCCAACACACCTAATAAAATAACCTTTCATCTCATCATCCCATCATTTCATTCTTCATCCACCGACGCCAATACATCGTAGCCATCAGTAGAGTGCGTTGTTAAAACCCAATATATATATATATATATATATATATATATATATATATATATATATATATATATATATATATATATTTATAATTGATCAAAATAGAACTACAGAAGTCGGAAGTTTAATTTATGTCATCGATATATATATATATATATATATATATATATATATATATATATATATATATATATATATATATATATATATATATACATATATATATATATATATATATATATATATATATATATATATATATATATATATATATATATATATATATATATATATATATATATATATATATATATATATATATATATATAATATGTATATATGTCTTTCCTGACCGAGACAGTAACTTCAATTACAACCCTCAATATGATGACAACATGATAGTCTCAGCACACAAATCAAATAACTTGATTTGCCATATATTTTGGTTTGATATGATTTCAAGAGACCAATTATTTGTTGCAAATTACAGTCACCATTCACATCTTTCTCAACTGAAGCCTACCACAGCATAGCGAGAATGGATGATAATAGTTGATTGAGGACAATTATTGTGTTTGGTCACTATCAAATTCAATGAGAGAAACATAAATTTCTCATTGAGTTTCATCAAAGAAAAAAACAATTTTACCGTAAGCCTCCTTGAACTAACGATATTTTTTGTCCGCGCTCCACAGGTCAGATGAGATCACAGATTTCAGTGAAACTTGGTGTGCACATACCATCTAACTTTACCATCTAACTTTATTCTGTATAGATCTGGAGCTCTGCCGTTGAACTCTTCTGAGAAAAACAATTATTTATTTTTCTCTCCAATCTTTGGAATGTTGATGCATTCATCCAATGGTTCAATTGGCTCATAAACCCTAATTGATGAAGTTTTTGAGCTTTGAATCTTTTCCCCCATTTCTCCAAAAACGTTTTCATGCTTTTCAAGTGTGTTTCAATGCAATAATAGAAAATAACAGCTGTATGAGCAGTTGCATGCCTTGAACATATTTCCATAATTATTGTAGCAATTTTAGCTTGCTATACGACCCACGCCACAAGCTTTCTCATTTGAAAAAGTCGAGCTTGAAGCTTGGTTATTTTTAAATCATTTAGTAATTTTATTTTCTTCCTCTTAATTATTTAGAATGTAGGCCTATAGGTGGTTATTTTCATTATCCTACAGATCATTATTATCATCCGTTCATTCGTACTCCCGTATAACCTAGCTGATGGTGGGGTCGTTGAGCAAACAATTATATCATCATCATCTTTGCTCAAGATGTATTGTGGGTTATATTGAGGGGTATTTCGAATATTTTTCTTCACACTCAGATTCATTCATAGATTGATTCATAATATTATTGAAACAAAAAACTGTGATATCGCCACCAAAAACTGTACGTGAACTAAAAACCTGGACTTGAGCTCGAGTCCCGTACAAGACATGAGTTTTTGTAAAAAAAATCCTTCCACCTATCATCACTTCATGGTTTCACTATCGCCCGGTCATTCGTACCCCCGTATAACCTGGCTGTTGGTGAGGTCGTTAAGCAAAAAATTAAAATCATCATCATCTTTGCTCAAGATGTATTGAGGGGTATATTGAGGTATATATCGGACATCGGTTCGACCTCCGCCACCGTCCATCTTTATAGATTTTTTGTGATTTCCCTATTTAGTCTAAATAGGCTGATGCCAGTATGGTTCCTATAATATGAGCAACGACCAGTCCATTTCCTTCTTACTATCCTTTCCATATCCAAGAAACCGTAATCTCATTGATAATTCATTCGACGCCAATAGATCTCAGTTATCATAACAATGCGTCTTTAAGCCCAATATAAATAAAATAATAATAATATCAAATGCAATCACGACAAACGTCTCTCGTTCATATGTTGTCAAAACTTCTTTGATCTACCAAGTTATTATGAATTCCTACAAGCAAGAGGAAGTCTGTTCGCACTCATTGGCTATCACGGTCACGTGGCTTCTAAGATATCCAACCAAAGCGGATGAAAAAGTTCACAGAATTCAAATTTGAAAACTAGCTAGAACTAGAAAGGGTACATGTAACTGAGTTGTGTGAATATAATGTGAATGTCGAAATTAGGTTTGAAGTAAAACAAACCTTACTATGATCTTATATCTTGGGCACGGTACTTTTTATCATCGAAACATTTTGTGTTTGATACATTTGGCAGTGGTATATTTGACTCAATAGCCGGAGAGCAGAATATATTATAGGCCAATACTGATATTTTCATATCTTTCAATAATTCAACCCATCAAAGGTCATCCACGGCAGGAACATTATAATTGAAAATATGGTATTATTATATTTTTAATTGAACATTGAACTATGAAGAAAAAAGAGGAAAGAATGAAACGGGATTTCGATGATCGAATATTTTTATAATAGAAATAATAGAACAAATGAGGAAAGAGTGAAATACTTAGAACTGAATTTTGTTGAAATATCAAACATTTCACACACTCGATATTGCTCACTGAGAATGTTCATCTCGCATTTTTGGCTACCGCAGTTTGCGCTCAAGCTATAACATGTGTCTCAAGGATTATGAAAAGTATATTTCTGGATGAGCGAAGCGAAGACTCAATTTCACTATGCTCGAAAAAAGTAGGCCCACATGCTACATTTTTTTATGCAAATTCGGTTAAAACTTGACATACACAAGTGTCCTCATCTAATTCGATACTGTTCAGTTTTGAGGCACAATCGGTTGCACCACTTCTGAGAAAACCAATTTCTAAGTTTTTAAATAATCCCATGAGAGTATAACTCACAGGAGAAAATTCGTGAAAACTATTTCCTCCGAAAGAATTCACATTTTCGCGGAATTTTAATATATCAATGATACACATTATTCCGCGAATCAGCCGTCTTGATGTAACGAAAAATATAATGTGAAGTTTTTAAATCACTCAAAAGTTATCCTCAAAAAAATACCAAGCCCAATCCAATCAACAAGTGTCCCTGATTAATTCAAAACGATTGAAACAGTGCCTTCTTTTGTACTGAAGAAATTAATTAGAATGAGTAAATGAATTGAACAGGAAGGCAGTGACATAATTGTTTGGGTCTCGAGGTGAATAGTTATAATCAACCAAAGATTTGTTGATATTTTCTAGCTCATTCATCAACGCGGAAACACAAAACGCGTTTTCTTAGTTCATGATCATTGAGACACATATCATTATTGCTTGAGCGCATATACAGTGGTTTGAACAACATTATAATGATTCCTTTGTGGATTCCGTAAGAAGTAGGATTTTTCCCTAAAGAATGATTTTTTCAATTTTTCTCTTCTTGGTCATTTTGATTGAGGGTTCTCATTCATTTAATTTTGATATCATTCAATTGGATGAGCGAAGCGACGACTCAATTTCGCCATACCCGAAAAAAAGTGACTTTTTTTTTTTTTTTAGTTCGCGCTCCACAGGTCAAACTAAAATTCAAAATCAGTTGAAACTTGGCATACACAAGTGTCATTATCTAATTCGATACTGTATAGTTTTGAGGCGCAATCGATCGAACCACTTCTGAGAAAACTCATTTTAAAGTTTTCAAAAATCTCATTAGAATAACCCAGAGGAGAATATTCGTAAGATAATGTTCATCTGAGACATTTCAAATTCTCAGGGAATTTTAATATGATAATTATACACATTATTCCGAACTTACACTGTTTTCAACAATTTATTCTTCGAGCATTTCGTTCCTCCAGAATGAGAAAACATGCAATTAAATTGCTTACAACCATATTGAATTGGATTCATTATATATATCATTTTAACGACATCTTCATGATATTCAAATTGCTTTTAACTTACTTCAAAACCGGACACTTTGGCGAGACGGGGGGACACTTTGCCAAAATCAGATGAAAAATTTGCAAAGTCACAAAAAATGCTTCGAAATAGCGGATTTATATTTTTAGTATGTGAATTATCTTTTTGAAGTCATTCTTTATTTTCACAATTGCCCAAAAGCAACAAAATTTATAAATTGAACAACTTTTGTTGCGTAAGTGTCCGTTTTTTTTCGCTAGTGTCCACCCGTTTTGAAATCTGAAGTTTTTTTCGCCCAAGTGTCCGTAGCCCAAGTGTCAGTGAATCGCTCAAATTATATCTTCGATTTCTCCGTCGATTGATCTCTGTGGAGCCGTGGACTATAATAAATGATGAATAAATCGACCAATAATGACCTATTTTCGCAAAAATAGCTCCTAACAAATTGAAGAAATAAGAAAGGAATTGATAACGCAACAAATTATGTCTATTAAAAACGTATTCAAGCTGGATATGCTATTAATCACGATAGAGAACTTTATCACGTGATAATTCCGAGAGTTTCAGATCTTGGGCAGGACTGGTAGGAAGTTATTTTGATGAAATGAATGTTTTATATATTAATTCTGTTGTTTCATTTCGGCTATACATTGACCATTATTCGAATATTAAAGACGGGATTTGAATATCATTCAGTGGTGTGTGATTATATAATCAGAACCACATGGTTGATTGTACTATGAGAAAAATCATCCATCGATGAGTTCCTGCATGTTGATTTAACAAAGCGGAGGTAATCCCTTTTCTTGCTTAACAATAGGTCTAGAGCGCAAGGTGATTGACGTGTCTTGAGAAAGCGTCTATAGTGACAAAGTAATTCGGTGTGTATGCGGGTGGGGCAAACAGGCCTACAGTTTTCAGTAGTCTTTTAGATATTTCATACCTGATGACTGCGAAAGAAATGTACGACAATAAATGAATAAATGAATTCATTTCTTAGAAGACACGACGAATACACCATGAATATTCAATTTTTATTTACTTCCCTACAAGACAATCTCACTGGGAGCTCAAATACTTGTGTGACCATTGTATGAAGTGTTGTATGTGATATGTTACAAAATGAAAAAAATAAAATACAATGGATCGATATATCGGGCTTCGGTTCGATCCCCGCCACCGACCATCTCCACAGTTTTTTCGTGGTTTTCCTCCGTCGTCTAGGCTAATGCCGGGATGATTCCTACATTATAGGCCTCGACCGCTTCCTTCTCACTATCCTTCCATCAACCAAGAAATTTACATCTCATTAATCATCCATTCGACGCCAGTAAGCCTATAGGCCTATATATCTTAGTTGTCATGACTATGCGCCGTTTAACCCAATATAAATCAAATGAACAAAAGATTGATATCAAATGCAATTATAACACACGTCTTTCATCGTTCTTCGTTCGTATGTTGTCATAAACTCAAATGACTTCTCCAAAACTACAACCGGTAAAGTGGGGTGACTTTGACCCCCTGGTGTGACTTTGTCCTTTTGTTGGAGAAAGTTTCATACTGCCACAAATGAGAAAGTTTTGATTTTATCGTATCTATTTTGATACGTATTTTTATTTTGATATGTATCTATTGAGATACAAAAAAAATTGATACGATAAAATTAAAACTTTTTCATTTGTGGGAGTTTGAAACTTTCTCCAACAAAAGAACAAAGTCACACCAGTGGTCAAAGTCACCCCACTTTACGATATATGATTTGTGATGGTATTTCGAAAAACACCTGATCATCCGTGATAACCTTTCATCTCATCATCCCATCATCTCATAACATTCACCGACCAATATAGATCGTGGTATTTAGCAGTACAGTGTGTCGTAGAACCCAATATAAAAGAATGAATCCAAAAGAAAGCACGAAGTCTGTTCGCTGGTATTGCACACGAACGTAGCCTGACTCTATTGACTATCACGGTCACGTGGATGGCATCGCTTCTAAGATATGCAATCAAAGTGGATGAAAAGTTCACAGAACTCAAATTCGAAACTATACGTAGTCGACAGAACTTGAAACCAAGTTGTGTGAATACATTTAAAATGTAGAAATGATGTTCAAATTGAAGTGTTAATGAACAGACAGACATGATCCCATGATTAATGCATTGTACTTTTCACCGTGATAGTATGGTATGCTCGGTATTTTTGTGGTGGTATATTTCAGCCAATAAACAGAGAGCCGAGTTTATTATAGGCCCATATTGATATTTTCATACATTTCCATACTGGCTCATCAAAGGTCATCCACCGCATAGGTTTACTATTCGAAAATATTCTCAACCAATGATATTGAAATATGAAAAAAACGAGGAGAGAACGAAAAGGGATTCAAATAGTCGATTATTTACTAATTTCACTTAATTTCTATTCCAGGTATAATCTTGGTTCTATATATTTATGTGTTCTGTATAATTATCCTGATATCCATATCTATAACTATCTCTGGATAGTAATAGAAAAATGTTGCCGAAATTCACAGCTTTCTAGATTCAATACTAACCGAATGAAGTTATTTCACATGAGTCATGGTGTATAGTTTTCTATTATACTTTGTGATGGATATCTTGCTCATCTTACAATGCATATCTGCGTTTGCCTGGTATCAAAAAACGGTGGCATAGTATACATACTGGAATAATGTTTCTAATAAAGTTTATATAATAAAGCATTCATCATAAATTCAGTTAATTTCACATAATTTAGTGTCTACGTTAATTACTTATGGTACCGAATATTTTTTGTCATTAATTTTTATTTTTTGTTAGGGTCAATCACACCATATGTTGATACAATATGGAAATTCTAGAATTAGTTTCCAATTGGTTGCCTTATTTTCATTTTCATGCTCATTATCATTTAACCTATCGAAGTGAATTATGTTTTAATATGAGTTTATTAAATATTAGCATAGTAAATCACAGTGTATTTTAGTGTTTTGTTTTTCATCGTTTAAACCACAGATTAGCCATTTATGGCTTAGTGGACGAGAGTTCAAACTGTATTACTTTATTGTATAATTTAATTTGTGACAATAAAAAAAAAAAAAAAAAAAATTGCTGAATAAATCGATCACGCCGAAACTAGCCCCTATGGAATCTGAATTACAGGAACGCTCACTACAAGGCAAAGAATCTATCACAGCTGAAATCATGGTCTACATAGGTAGTAGAATTGTAGGCCTAATGAAAAAAAATTGAAATCAGTTGTATGCATTTTTCTCACTATGCCAGCATATTATACTGGTGATCTTCATTCTCTGTTGTTGTTTCATTTGAACTGTTTTGTTGTTGGTGTGAATCGATGATTTAATATATAATTATACATCATTTCACAATAATTGTAGTAAGAATTGGGAAAAAAACCTTTTGACTAATTACGGGACTGGATGCGTTCAGGTTTCCAAACATAAAACAACGATAGGACATTCCTCATAGTTCATAGGCACATCGCTAGTCATGGTATCCCAAAAATTTGTTGTCAAAATCCTCAGTTTTCACATAGTGGGTTCCAATGAAAATCGACAAAAAATCAGTCTATACAAAAATTTGTTCCTGGCCCTTGTTTCTTCCCCTTTCCTCTCACCACCTTCCCCCGCTAAGACAAAAGTTAGATGGGCCATGCCCATCCACCCCTTCTCCCACCCCTTCTCCCACCGCTGTTTCAACGCCAGTGTGCGTTCTACAGATTATTCCCACACACTTGAAACACACCATTCAGAATGAATGAATGAATATCAGGGTTTTAAGGCGCATCGACAGCGAGGTCATTTAGCGCCTCAGGCCTAAGTCAAGACGAAGACACTTAATACAGAGACATATTTTTCTCATTTGAGCAGTAGTGTTGATTGAAGTACTCACTACGCTCGTGCGATCGTAATTGAGCGATGAGACGAGAAACAATGAGAAGTAATGGAATATAGAATATAGATTCACCCTTCTTCCAGCGGTGTAATGAGGACTGTAAAATGATCGAATACGATGTTTCTACATCATATTTATCTACGTCCTTATCTCATGTTAAAAACGTTTTCTCAGATCATATTGTTAACCATGAGCCGGTTGTACCAACTGATAATTGATGTGAAACATTAAATAATTATGCATGGTAAGAAAATAACATGCGTAACCAAGTGTAATAACCGATTTGTTGGCTGATTGATTGTTCAATCAATTAAGTTACTAATGATTAATTCTAGTTTCTAGTTATTAAATTAGTACACCAATCATTGCCTATATTTCACTTTTCACTAGTTATAACCGACTCTGTAGAAAATGGAAAAAAAGAGAAAATTATGCCCACTTTTCCATCGTTTCTTGATTCACTGATTATTTCATCGTGAATTGGTCGAAAATTGAAAATAAAAGCAGAAATAAACATTGCACAGTTAATTTATACTCATCAAGTACAGCGTCACACAAGTAGATATGATTATTCAAACTTTTTTTCTATCGCAGCTGGATTTTTAGTGACGTTAGTCAAGAGTTTATATCAATTATATTGTGTTGAACAGGTAAGATCTCCGGACAGATTATTGAGAATAACTCTCACAAACATAACGCCGTATCTCGGCCGCAAATGAGTGAATTTCTCACAATAAAAAAGTAAATTGCTCAGATTTTCATTTTCAAAGAGTATATCCGGATTATAATGATCTGAATCCCGTGATGCAGATTTTAGTTTATTTCTACAATGATTATCGAACTTCTATTGTTCTCTAGATTCAGGTAATGCATCCCTTTAGCCGTTATCCCTCGAAGAGGATCGTACCTCTCATTTCAACTAGGAGTGAAGTAGAAGGTGGGGTGGGGTAAGGGCTGACAGATGAGCAAACGCTCTTCATTGGTCAGATTCTTGTAAGGAGGCGTGAACGTCTATGTTAGATTGAGTCGACGAATTGGGAATTCACCGAGTCGGGATTTCGACGAATATTACCAGTCGATGAATCTTACCAGTAGACGAATTGAACACCTACGTATTTGGCTAAAAGTCGATGAATCGGGATTTCAATGAATCGGGATTTCATCGAGTCGGGATATCGACGAGTATTACCAGTCGATGAATCGGACAGCTACGTGAATGGCTGAAAGTAGACGAATCGGGATTTCGACGAATCGGGATTTCACCGAGTCGGGATTTCGACGAATATTACCAGTCGATGAATCTTACCAGTCGACGAATTGAACACCTACGTATATGGCTAAAAGTCGATGAATCGGGATTTCACTGAGTCGGGATCTCACTGAATCTTACCAGTCGATGAATCTTACCAGTAGACGAATTGAACAACTATGTGAATGGCAAAAAGTAGACGAATCGGGATTTCACTGAGTCGGGATTTCATCGAGTCGGGATTTCGATGAATATTGCCAGTCGACGAATTGAACACCCACGTAAATGGCTAGAAGTAGATGAATCGGGATTTCGATGAATCGGGATTTCACTGAGTCGGGATTTCGACGAATCGGGATTTCGATGAATTGAGACAGTAGACGAATCGGGATTTCACTGAATCGGGATTTCACTGAGTCTTACCAGTCGACGAGTTGGGATTTCGATGAATTGGGACGTAGCCATTGTCGCCATATCACGATGGTCGTACAATCAAATTTACCCATCAAGTTTACAATCGAACTTGGCTTGCAAATTTGAAATTGGCATTTCATAATTCGAGCGCTTTTTGTTCCTCGATCTCTAATTTATAACTGGAAAATTGTTGTTCAATTCGAAGTGTTTCTTCCGACACATATACAAGAAATGCAGTGTTTACTATTTATACATTTGTTTATCTATGCGATGGCATTCATATCTCGTCCTTTCCACTCAGAGAAATTTTGTTGCCGCTTTCAAGTTGCGAGCAGCTGGTAGATGTCCAACGACACTAGACCACCATTATAACGTTAAAAATGGAAAATGCTATGCCACGAATATTTTCTCCCCAAAACTACAAACTGTGTTGGGTTTGAACTTTAATTTCAGTATTTCTCTTGTCCCAACTTCTTATCTACAGTCTACTTATTTATTGGCGATTTCTCCACGTCCAATGTACGTTATAGAATTGTTGGCACATGCCCATATATTGCACGGTCTATAGACGTAGTATCTCGCGCCATGCGTGTTCAGGTTACTTCGGGTACATTCGGCACCAGCCTGACATTGAACAGATGTTCTTGTGTTGCGACCTCTTGGTCGATTGCCCGTGGAGCTAGCGTGCAGTAAAGTCTGTTTCAAAACTATTTCAACTTTAATTTCCATTGTATTATGGTTGAAATATAACCCTACTCAAAAAACGGTAAGTGTCATATTCTTGCAATGATCATTATCCACATGACAGTCGTAGACGCGTAAATGCCTCCACATGCAGACGCCACCTGTTATTTCGGAGCCTCATTGTAGGTTTTGGTTCTAGGTTTTTCCCCCTTGCTTGTGGCAAATTTACGAGCCTCTGAAACCTAAATGACAGTGATACACCCTATTAGCAAATTTATTGTTTCACATATCAAGCACAACAATATCAATACAGTGAAACCTCTATCTATCGTTTTTCAAGGAACCAGAAAAATAAAACCATCCATTCAGGAAAACTCAACATTGATTATATCAGAGTAAGGTGAGAAAAAATGAATGGTACAATTAGGAAAACGATAGATCCGGGAACGATGCATAGAGGTTTTACTGTACAATAAAACCATTTGCTTCCGCTACAAATGTTATAAAAGGAAACATACACAAATATCTGTGCACCTGAAAATAACAGCCTGAAAGGTAGGGTAGTATCTTAGTAACCTGGATGTCAATTGTTCAAGGGGCTTATTAACAAAGAAAATTATGCAGGGTCTTGTGGAATAAAGTAGAATCTCTTTAGAACGTCCTTCAATACAGCGATCATCGCGATATATCATCGTTTTGAGATGGTCCCGGCCAATTCCCATAAGACCATATGTATTTTTTCTTTGTTAATACGTCCCTTAATTTAACGACCATTGCGAGAATACGACACTTTTTTGGTTCCTTTCCAAGAAAAACCATCAATACTACGACGAAATGTCTGTAAAATTGTTATTGTTTGTACCGTTTTGTCCTGAATATAAGCTGAGGGTTTTTCTCGAAATTTCAAGCCCTAAAGTCACCCTCAGCCTACTTGCAAATCTCGGCCTATAATCGGTCCAAAATACGTTTCTTGCTCATTTTAATGGGCGTACAACACCCGCACACTCATAACAACGGCATTGACTTGAAACTGCGAGATATTTCACTGAAAACACATTTAATGAATGTTTCATCATAAACAAGCATGATTTTCCCAATTCTCAGCATTTTTATTTGACGCGCAATAATAAATATAACCACTTTGTGCTGTTGGCTGCATTGTGTGCATCATCCTACTGCCTAGTGACTGACTTTGACGCGCATGAGACTGTTTAGCGGCCGGCAATTGCACCGTCGCCTCGCGTGCTAGTTTGGCGGTCGATGTGGTCTCAACTCCGGTAGACAATTCCCGTCGCACTCGCATTTTACGCGATTAACTACCGGTCGTGTAATGATACATTTGATGTTTCTATGTTCTTACGTATGTACAAATACTTAGAGACACTATACGGTGGTATTATCTCCATATTATATACCCTTCTAAAATAAAACGAAGTGTATAGGCCTACTTCTACACATCACGATTGGCACCATGTCTGTTCAATGTCAGGCGTGCTGCTTGACTACAACTGACGGGTGGAGAAATGTGATGCAGTTCAACACTTTAGACACTTGAAATCACATGGTAAATTGCAGGAGAGAGGTGGAAGAGAGGGATATTTTATTAAAGCATCAATTCAGACTGAAAACATGAACTTAATGTCAAAATATTATTACACAGCATTATTATGACAGTGTCTTACTATAAATGTATACGTACCACATGGCAGGCTATCAGTGATCGAACTCCGCCCTATGCTATAATATTGACGACTGACAGTATTTTATGTAAAACAAACACTTGTAAAAGCCTTGTAAAACAAACACACAAAGTTTTATTGTGAATTTTATTGAAAAATTTGGTTGAACAACCATCGTGATATAACGACGATTAGCTTATCTCCCCTCAAGGTTGCACTAAAGAGACTGTACTGTATATTGCGATATATTGTGATGATTGCTGTAATGAGGGGCGTACTAGAAAGGCTCTACTGTAGTTTTTCTCTTTTTCTTGGTATCGGTAAAAAAATCAATTCACATGTACTGCATTTTGTACTTTGGTTTCTTCAAGCTATTTTTCAAGCCCAATAAAATCTGTGTTCTTTATGAAACCCAGGTGTTTGCCAAACTTGTTCAGATTGGTTAATTATTGTTGTATTTCATGACTTCTAGTTGCAGGAGAGTGGAAGCAGCTTCGAGTGGAGTGCAGAAGTACTTGGCCCGCAAATCACCTCTTTCAGAACTCGTGATCTCAACTACGTTATTCTATCATCATTACGTACCATTTAACTGGATGCATTATTCAGTTTTTATATTTTCACTTTCTTCTTATTTTTTGTATTATTTCAATCAGTTGCTACTTATATCTCTTATACCCTGGACGTCGTGGGTAGCAAGGTACCTGTACCAGTTTATGGAAACTAATTATATGTTTTGTAATCATTCAAAGAAACAAGTGAAAACATTTGCTGGTGAAGGGGGGAAGGGTGTCTGCCCCTGCTTGTCATTTGATAATTATTTCAGTTTTTGAGTAAACCAAATTGTGATTCACCTTATTGATCCCATAACGAATACAGTAATAATAAACGAGATGCTGTCAGTGTGTAACCTATTTACGATTCTAGTCACACGTAACATAATGATAATTCGTAAGCCAGATGGGGTCAAACATACAATATTATATCGTGCATACTGGTGTTATCTTCTCGTCTGCACTACAGTCCTACAGTGGGCTCAGAATAGAAATAATGAGGAACCAGCAATTCAATGGTATTATCTGAAAGACTGGGTGATTCTATATCTAATCACTAGACTAGGGTTATTATACATTTGCACCATAATATTGGGCATAAATTATAATATATATGTACCATTTTACGATTATTGAAAGTTTCTATATTTCAATACGACTGAACTGGAAAATACGTGTTCTCTGTTAGTTTAGTTAACGATCAGTGTTTTAATCGTTGCAATAGTGCATTAAACTGTTTCAACCGTTGTGAGTCCATAGAAATATTTTATGGCTGTGATTTGTTTTACCATTATGTCCGTGGACAAAGCTCTCGATATTGGTATTTTCAGGACCCATGTTCAGTTAACAAAATGTACTGCATATGGTCATATTTTACTGTCTTCAACGGCAGAGTAATCAGAATTTCAACATTTTTTTGCAGTATGTGAAAAGTTGTTATGTATTAAATCATTAAACATCATGACCAACTCCAAATTGGTACTTATTTATTGGGTAGTGGTGTATTCCATCCAGTCTCCTTATCCTTATAAAAAGCTTATTCAAGACTGGTCAATTACCTAATATTTTTTAGAGTTGGTTTTAGTAATAAGTAGTAGGCCTAGTACCTTGTACGTACTATGTAGGAATTTGTTTATTAGCAAGGATATGCAATTTAGTATTTAGAAGCATGTAAATACAATACAATTAATACAAAACAAAGTGAATACAATTTTATAACAATAATGAAAAATGAACGGTGAAATAAACCTTTTATACAAATACAGTATAGGCCTATTTATAAGTTTCTTGTTTATACATTCACTATATTTGAATAGTTCCATTGATGAGTTTTTCACATTAATACATTTTTTCAGTCTGGTCCCCTGAAAAAACATACTAAAGAGGTCCCACTGTAATGCAGTAATGATAATTTCAATAACCTTAAACAAAATGGGATACAAATCATAAGAAAATACAAAACCGTACTTGATGATATCATCTTAATAGTTAATTAGTTATCAACTATTTTACTATTTATACTGGAGAGAAGAAAAGAAAATGGAGGCAGCAGAAATGAAGTTTGTAAGGAGCGTAGCAGGAGTGTCAAAGTTGGAGAAGAAGAGAAGCAGTAATATTAGGAAGGAAGTGGGAGTGGAAAGGTTATCATTTAAATTGGAAAGGGAGAGACTTAGGTGGTACGGGCATATGCGGAGAATGGAAATGGAGAGAATACCGAGAGCAATGTTTGAGATAGCGGAAAACAATGGAGCTAAGAGAAGAGTTGGAAGATCAAGAGAAAGGTGGCAAGAGGGAGTCAAGTTCGGGGTAGTCAACCGAGGAGAAAAATGGAAAGAAGTGGAAGACGAGAGATGGTGGGAGAATAGAGAACGATGGAGGGAAGTCGTAGAAAGAGAAGAAGAAATAGAGGATAGGCCTAGCAGTAGTGAAGAAGAGGAGGAAGAAGTCGGAACTGGCAGGAACCGATTGATATGAGAAGTCTGCCCTAGAAAAACTGGTGGAAACACCCCCTGGCCCAATTTAATTGGCTATCTGGGTTTGAGATAAAAAAAAGAATAGTTCATTTACTAATTTACTAGATGTCAAAAGTCACTCTTTTCGTATGGTTTTGAGATTAACACATTATCTCTGATCAATTCACGACAATTTATTCTAAAGGTAAATGCATTTCTTGTATCTCATTCTACTAGGGATTCTACTGGAGATCTTCATTCCTTTGTGAAAGATTGAATTTTCTTCAGTGCAGAAATAATTCCTTTTCATGAATATATTCCTACTTGTATTTCTTAAATTACACTTATTATTCAACTGTGCATTATATACAATCTTGTTACGGAGGTAGCTAGGAAGTAGACGTGACTATAAATTAATGTGAGGGTGAGCTCGCATTATAGATTATGCTCGCAGATTAGCAGAGTGCACTTTCGCCACACATATCTCAAGAACTACAAATACTATGGACTTGCTGTGAAATGCAATACATTTTTTTTTTTTTTTTTAATAACATCGAAACTTGATACAAAATCATTGTTCCCCAATTGAGGCTAAGGATGAAAGATAGGATCGTTCGGACAGGGCACCACAAGGGCGATCTTACCACCCCATTTTGATTATTTAAAACTAATGAACTTCAACACCAGGACTGCGCTGTCTGTGACCATAATTTTTTGCCGTAGATAAAAGTCTCGGTATAAAAAATATATAGAAAATATCTATAATAATATATAATATATATATAATATATAATAAATATATATACTAGTATAGAAAATATCTGTACGATTCTCAACATAAATATGTATGTGACACTTGATACAAATTTCTAAAGAGTACCTAGTCGAAACATCAAGTGATCAAAATCAATTGTGTGTAACTATATGAAAGTCTATAATAAAATATTATTCTCAATCGATACAATTCTGTTGTGTGGTAGAATTTTAGCATAGACCAAAGAATATACATATTCTTCAGGTATTCTTTGATCTTTGATTTTAGTATCTCAAATCGTTAGAAAACAAACGTCACAAAACTGAAATTGTATACTTGAAACAAATGTACTACAAATTAATGAGAGTGGAAAAATGAAACTGGATTATAATAAAAACTAGCAGAATATTAAAATATTTAAATTGCAATAAATAAACAACAGCCTCACAATTATTAAGAATAATAATTTTACTATGGAGCAATAATTGAATCAAAGTGTGCCTAATTTTATGATTTTCATTGCTTAATTCCCAGGTACCAAATAATAGTGGAAATAAATTACAAATGCAACTTTGCTTATCAACATTTGAAATCCTGATTTGCCTGTAATTTTACAGTTTTTCCATTTTCCTTGGCCAAAAAGTGTAATGTAACTAGATTTTGTCCCAAATATGAAATGGAAAACTTCTCCATCTAGCCTTCGTTACTGGAACTCTTTCAATATTATCCACTTCTCAACCCACAAAAAAACTTTTCAAGGCACATCAAACTTGGGTTGAGTATTTCGAAGAGAAACATTCTCAGCTAAGATGCTGTTTCACATTCAACCATGGTAGTGCTTTCCACATCTTTTTTATTGTCTATTCATTATCTATTTTGTATCATATTTTCACTCTTTTAACCCTTTAAAATGATTCTCATGGCTTTATTTTGTAATTTTTGTAGAGTTGAAATTTTGTTTGCATCACTTAGGAATTGAAACGTCACGATAATCTATGCCTGGTATAACATAACCCTAGTGTTAGACGGTAAACATCAACTTATTCTTCAAAAAAGCCCCACTTTCCTGCAGGCAATTTTTGATGTGACCAATTTTGATCAAGTGTTAATCATCTAACTATTAGTCAAGATACAAAAATAACATGTATAACCAACAGTGATAACAAATTAATTCGCTGACCATCACTAAATCCACTATCAGTTTGCAAAACCGGACCGTATAGTGTTATAGATCTGTGGTGCGGTCAGGCACGGTTGAGTATCTTTCTATAGAAAAGAATATGGAATTTGCATTCTTTTTTATTTATATTGGGTTCTAATGATGCACTGTGCTGGTGACGGATCTATTGGCGTGTGTATTTGCAATGATAGGAAGAGCCGACATCGAAGGATGAAAAAGCGACGTCACTATATTATATGAATATGGGATAATGGGATGCAAGGTCATTTCATTAGGTGTTTTTGGATAGTGGTTAGGAGTCAGTCATTGCCTGTTGTATTGGCCTGAATGACGGAGAAAAACCCCCGTCAGGATGGTCGACCATGATGGCAATCAAATCCCCGTCTTCTGAATGACGGTTCAGTGTGCTAGCCACTCGACCAGTCATCACAATTAGAATGTGGATCGTATATGGTGATATTGAATAAGGAATATATAATTATCTTGAATTTTATAATATAAAACCTTTTCTATGATACTGTCCTTACTGATTTTAAATTTTTAATACTCCGTACTAATATTTTGATTGACGAATTTATTTATTGATTTATTTATTTTTATTTTATGTGATTCAATCTATTGTCAATATATGAAAAGTATTCTGTTCAAAGACTTCATTTTAATAAAGTCACATCAAATATAGGCCTACACAGTATTAAATCGGATTATATTTATTTTATTTATATTTATATTACTTGACAAATTTCTTATACTCGGAACTCGGTCTAGAATAGAGGTCTTGTATCAGAGCTATTTCGGCTGGCACCAACAGTGCTGCTAGTTTCACCAAAATCCATATGGAATGCTAGGTGTAGAGGCCATTGGGTCACTCTCTATGCATACACGCACCAAATGTACGTCATTGTTGGCGGCAAGACGTCAGCTGTCATTGGCTGTCAAACGTCAACTCGACCACGTGACTGGCCTCTTCACACCTAGCGTTTCGCACGGATTTTGGTGGAATTAGCAGCACTGTTGCCTGTTGGTATCAACCTTTCAACGCACGTAGACAGCCCGATACAAGAACCTCTCTATTCTAGGCCATGAGCCCATGACTCGGAACCAGACATCTCTATATCCATGAGGGTGAGTGTAGGTATCATGTATGTATTATTGAATAAAGGGTGTATCACTATGAAATATCTCCGTATCTATTCTAAGTCAACAGGATATGTTTTGGTTATTCTGTGATATTATAGGCCAATTCTTCATTAAATAAAACTTCAATGCAGGCTGTTATTGTTGCTGTTAGGCTTAGTGATATTCAAATTTGAAATTGAATTAATATTTTTCTTTAAAAACAGATCTGATATTTGTCCTGGCAGTTTATTTAGTAGGCCTATAGCACACATAAGGGGACGTCCATAAATTACGTCACCGCTTAGGGGGGGAGAGGGGTTGTCAAGATTTGTGACAAGTTGTTATACAAGGGGGGAAGGGGGGGAGGCAATTGTGTGACATACCATTTTTTTGTTCCATGTATTTGGCACCATTCTTATAGATTCTTATATTTATACCCACCCTAGAAACAGCAGATGCACATCAAATAATTGCCAAGTTTGACTACTCAAAAAGCAAACATGAAGAAGAGAATATTGTGATTTTATTGTACCTTTGCCACCTGTTGATTTCAATTTTTTGTTAGGGGGGGGGGGGGGGGTATGAGAATTTGTGACTTATATAAAGGGGGGAGGGTAATAGGTTTTGTGACCAACTGTGACATGGGAGGGAGGGGGGGTTCAAAGTGGCCTAAAAAAGTGTGACATAATTTATGGATGTCCCCTATAAGTTTGTGTTACAGCTTACAGTTATCTTGATGTTTTTTCAAAATATTCCTGAACATGTTTCCTAAATGTTTATCAAGAATTTGTTTTTAAGTTCATTTCAATATATTGACTATGCTGAATTTGTAGGCTTATTCAATGGTTGGTTTTTTGTCTATCTTCATTGGGTTGAACGACGCATTGCAATGATCAGGGGCGCCGACTCCGTGCGTACTCAGGGTTGAAAGCACCTGCTGGATCTTTTCGAGGGGTGTAGAGCATCCCTCGAAAATTTGGCTCAACCACTATGGATAATTTCAATTCTATATGTTTCCCTGGACCAGCTGGATTTTCAAGTTATAAATTCATAATGATATAATATTAGTGTTAATGGTTTGAAGAAGCGTTCAGCTGCAAAACTTCTACACGAATTTCAAGCCTTTCATGTAATATGTTTGTGTGTGTGGGGGGGGGGGGGGGTCATAAGTTATTTCTTTTTGTCAGCGAATCTATAACTGTAAGGACAATGAACGTGTGTTGACCATTCTAGTTGCTGGTGCATTTCTTGGCACTTTAGGAATATAATAAACCCTCAAGCTGACAATTTTGTTCAACTATACCGTAAAAGTCCCAACTGTGAACTAGTAACAAACAACTTGATATCTTCCTTTTTTGGTTAATAATTCTTTAGGTATAGTTGCTGTACGATTTTTGTATAGAGTAGTGGTGAAGTTTCTAAGAACGATAAAGAGCTGAGAGCTCAAGTGAATGTGGCATTCTATCAATCATTAATGTTTGTAAAATGCGTAATTATGAGACAATTATTGTTCATATAGATGATTGCTATTTATTTCCATAACATAGTACTCAGTGGGTCAAAGGAGAGAACTTAAACATCATGGATACTTGAGAAAATCTGGTTATTGAATAAAATATAAATTGCGATTCAGAATGTCGTAGACTGGAAGCACATGCGGTATAGCATGGTATGCATGGTATAACAATTGTTTGTTTTGTGTATCTCGATGAGTGAGAGACGAATGTTACTGTTAATTTTCCATTAACAGTTTTCGTTTAACGTATATTTTGTATCTATGTAATCTTTATTTTCATTTATTCTTAATCCATCAAACATTCTTATCTTTCAGTTTCTTCATTACAAGTGTTTGTTTATATTATATTGAATCGTAATCCTGACAAGATCGTTCCATCCACACCTTTTTGAATCATTTTTTTTTCAATTGTATCTCAGAAGGAGTACCTTATTCGATAGTAATAAACAAAGATTACATGATAAACATGACAAACATTGTATCTTGATGTCAATTGTTACAAACAAAAAGGTCAATATTTCTGTTTCCTGTAACTGAAAGCGAGGTAGAATCCATTATCAGAAATTTAAAAAAAAAACAGTCTCTTGACACATACAAAATGTCAACACATATTTATTACAATTAAAAACTCACTTATAGTAATATACTTCAACCGTAGACCAAAATCTGCAACTCTTCATCGGATTTGCGGTGACTTTCCTAAATTAATAACTAAAGATTGCAAGAGTATTGCACTTTACAAGACAAGATAAATCTGATCCATAGAACTATCGTCCAATTTCAATCTCCCTCATAATTTCAAAAATATTGAAACATGTTTTGTACAACCGCCTATAATCACAGCTTCCTAAACCGTGAAAATGTATTATTATTATTATTATAATTATGTATTGCAAGTCAGGACTGTTATTGGTTCTTTAGATGGTAATAAACAGCTTGGAGTTGATGGAATTAGGGTTAACGATCTGAAGAATATAGTCGATGAAATAAGCCCTGTTATCTCTCATTTGATAAGTACCTCAATCTCTACCGGTGTTGTGCCGGAGAAACTCAAAATTTCAATTGTAAAACCCATTTTCAAAAAAGGTGATCACATGATCTACTCTAATTATCGTTCCATTGCACTGCTACCGGTCATAGAAAAGATAACGGAGCGCTGTGTTGCGTCGCACTTAAGATGCTACTAGTCGGTCGCGATTTCAGCATAAAATGGATGTATTTTCATTCAACTCTCATGAGCCAACGACGCGTTCGATGACTTTCAAATTTCGAATGTAATTCAGTCACAGGTCAATCTGATTTATCGAGGTACTTTTGTATCTCAAATATTTTTTTGTTCATATATAAACTTCAATCAAACTAAGGCGAAATTCAGTGATTTTTCTGATTTCATGTCATGTAATAGCGCCTCGGTGATCGCGCACACATGACATTTAATTTACGTTACAGTCAAGATACATCCTTTAACTATACACCCCAAAAATTTGACAACCATCGCTCGATTGGTTTCTTCACAGTTACTGTTTACAATTAGCGTGTTTTTCTAGTGTGACCACATTACACATTTTTTAATATATCTAAAGAAACTCAAACGCCTGAGGGGTATACGCCTTCTTATACATATTTGTACATTGGGTAGTCTATCGATGTCACCCGATAACACGTCGTACACAATCATTCGCCGCCGAGTCAAAAGAGATTATTTATTAGCAAAAATATGTCAAGATAAGAACGCAAAGGACAGATGATATTTGCCGCTACCTCATTTGGCGTATCGACACACCAAGCCGTTTGTGCTAATTGATAGTGGAGACGCTCGATCGGTTCTGTCACATTCAGACTAGAAGTCATTTTGTCAAAACGTATCAACTAGAAGTTGGCTAAAAGTAGAGATTGCTAAAGCAATCATTTGGCCACGTGGACTGTGAGTATGTGTTCGCAGAAAAAAATGTTTCATTCATCGGTACAAAATGACCTAGAAGTCTCAAACCAAAACATTAATTTACATTCATTACTATACCAAAAATGTGATGCTATCGATTAGGTAATCGTATTGAACTATGAAACCAATTAAAAAATTGGTAATTACTAAACATACTTGTTTTATGTCTAGGTTGGTTAGTTGTCACCTCACGGTCATAGAACATTGTTATTGATTATTGACTCTTATTAGTTTTTTCACGCTTTTTTCACACACAGCCCTCTCCATCTTTGCACAACCATTTACGAATTCATGTTTTAACAAGTTTTATAGGATCTATATGATTCTTGCCATTTATTTCTACATTTAAACTACCTGCCCATATAACTAGCCTCACCAAACTTCCATCTATCAAATACAACCTGAAATTTTTCCTACTCCAGAACCCTATGTCCTCAATGAATTCCTTACTTCGAAGTCACACTAGAGTTAGACAATCATTGCATCATGGCATAGTCCTATATAATATCATTCTGTCTTCTTCAATCATATCTCTCTGTCTCCTCATTTTCATATCTAGTTGTAAGTTTTTATATTTCCTATATTTGTACCATGTGCGAATCTTTGGAATAAATAAAATGAAAAATAAAAAATAGTCATGTTATTGTTATTATTGAAAATGATCATTATATACGGCGCCGCGCGGCAGTCGATATCTTCTATTTATATTGGGTTTAACGACGGATTGTACTGATGATCAGCCTGATCTATTGGCTTCGGTGAATGATATTTAAGATACTGGGATAATGAGAAGAAAAGTTATGTTATTATGCTTTTTGGGGATAGTGGGAAGGAGTCGTACTTGGCCTGTTCCATGTATCAACCTGAACGACAGAGGGCAAGCACGATGCACCTCTGACCTCAGTCAGGATAGTCGACCAGGACGGAAATCGAATCCCAGTCTTCTGAATTATGGTTCAGTGCGCTAGCCACTCGACCACCAGTGTCAGTTGCACAGTAAATATCCAAGACGAAGCTGAAGGCCTTCCGAAATATAGGTCACTAATGCCAGGAGCCACGACCTTTCGTCATTTCACTCATCCTTATTCCTTTAATTCGTATAACGATTCATTCATCACGTAAGGAGAACGAGAATTCTTATTTCTTATGATCCATTCACATAATCATGGATGAGCGAAAGCGAAGAATCAATTTGGCCGTTAACATTAAAAAATAAAAATGTCACAATAAATATGTTGATGAAACGTAATAATACTTATAAAATTTGTGTGTGTGTCCTTCTCCCCCCTTGGGATTACCGAACAAGACATCATAGAGAGAGACCATTCTGTGTGGTTCTTATCCTCGGTCAAGACTCACGTCATAGTCCTGTGTTGACGCTGGGAGTGTGCATGTCGGGACTGACAATTCCTTATGCGCGTCACAAAATAATTACGGAAAACTACAACAAAAGTAAAGATTCAGACCACCAAAAAATCGATAATGATTTCGATCGATATTCCATTTATCATTTCGATTCGATCGAATGGAATTCCTAATATTTCAATATTCTCGATCGATTTTCGATAAAGTACTATTCGGTATAGCTCACAAATTCTCGCTCGAACGGCAACCCTACAAATAATGTATGCATTCAAAAAATTATACTTATGGACAGTTTCTTCAGTATTCTGTTCTACAAACGAAATCAGATAATATATGAAATTATTTCATCTCGTGAATGAAATATACAAAATTGGGTTATTTAAATCGTGATAATGTGTAGGCCTTCTTGATCCACCCTACGAGCAAAGGTCTCATCCTCTTCAGGGTTCAAGTATTTGCTGATTGCTGTCATACCAGAATAGACCTCAACTGGTTTTGAGTAAAATCGGGTATTTTGGCAAATTCCCATAAGAGAATAACAACGGGTTATTTTTGTCAATTTTATTCAAACGCCGAGATGAAATTTCAACAGAATGGTAATATGATCTCAATAGGCCCTTACCTACATGTTTTTACGAAGTTACAATTAATTTGGTTCGGTTGTTTTCGAAAAAATGATATATTATATTGAAAAAATGAAACAATTGCAATTTCCTGACAATAATTGAGTAGATTTTTGATTTAACCCTTTTTAATTGAATTTTTCGAGACGTTAAATAGTCCGCAGGATCCGAATCTGGACACGAAATCTTGCTAAAAAATTCCAATCGACCGCAACGTCGCATGAAGGTGCCGGTTATTTCGATGCCGGGCGGCGGCGTCGTCGTCGATGAGTGCGGTAGCGCGATGCGGTCTTCAGATTCAGGCGGCAATTAATCTTGCCTCTGGAGCCGATGAAAATTTAACCGTCGGCAAAAAACGTTGCCAAAGTTGTGACCGGAAAATACGTCCGAAACGGCCGAAGAACGGCCGCCGGCTGCTATACGGACCCTCCTGCAAAGTCCGTTTACACGAAAAATGACCAAAAATGGCCACCATCGGGACGAGAAAGGCAGTCAGAAGAAATTAATTTCTGGGTTTCAAACTGGCCAATCAGGTCGGGGTAGGATTTGCGATTCCCACCTGTACCTTGATCTCGAATACGGAACAGATTCTTTTCGAAAGTGAAATGCTCGCCATTTCCACATCGGTGACCCGATTCAGCGAGTTTTCCAGCACGTGAATTCGGATAAGATAATGTACGAATTTATCGAAAAAAAATCGCATACAATTCGATTGACGATTTTTTTTTTAAATGTGTCGGCCGCCGTGGTCACAAAGAGAAACATGCCGTGGCGGGTGAACGGGTGGGCCAAATCGATCGGGGTTAAAACCACACGATAGGAGACGACGTTTTCCCGAACTATTTTCGGAAAATCCATTTTCCGAGCAATGGTGTCGGCGGCCGAAGAGTGCTCACCTTCCCGGTGATATTGCGGGTTACCAGACAAACGCACGAACTCGAGATGAACAGATTCGGAAAGGTCTAGTCGAGTTTTTTCATAAAAGTGCCGGTCGAATAAGATGGGACTCCTGGTTCGACCGGGTACGTGTCGGCGCGGTCCCGCGGACTTTCGACGCCGCCGCCGTCGACGGAAGTGCGAAAGGGGAATGCAGTTTCTAGATTCTGGCGGGGATCGATCACCTCTATCACCGCGGAAAATTTCGTAGTCGTCGGACATTTGCGGAAGATATTTGTGAAAAACTCGTTTTTCCGGCAATGAAAAAGACAAGTCCGCAGGACTCGAACCCCGAACCCCCGCGACGGTTTTCGGCAAGAGGTGGTGAATTATCGTACTTTTTTGGTGTACGACATTCACCGAAGACGAGAAAAACTTTCCCGGGGGTGTTCGGGGTTCGATTCCCGCGAACTCGCAATTTGTCTTTGGCGAGAATGTTGTGATTGGGCTTCGGAAGTTGGCGGAATAGAAAGTACGCCTCTGAGAAAAATCTTATCGGGAGTAGAAAACTTTTGTGGCTGGCAAGTTTCGGTAGAGGCGGACTTTTATCACGACTTTTATATCTTCGAAAACTTGAAAGAAACGTGATTTAGACACCAAAAAATCGATAATTTCGATCGATATTCAATAGGCCTATCATCATTTCGATTCGTTCGAATGAAATTCCTGATTTTCTGATATGTTTGATATAGCACTATTCGGTATCGCTTACAATTTCTTGATTGAACGGCAACACTACAAATAATGTATCCATTCAAAAAATGATATTAAAATGATATTACAATAATTATTCTATAGACAGTCCTATATGGAAAGTTTCTTCAGTTCTCTGTTTTACAGATGAAATCAGATAACATATAAAGTTATTCCATCTCATAAATGAAATATACAACATTGGGTTATTTAAATCGTGATAATGTGTAGTCCTACTTAATCGACCCTACGACTTACGAGCAATGGTATCATCCTCTTCAGGGCTCAAGTATTTACATATGAGCCTATAAATTAGTGAAAATCATTAAAATGTTCATGATAAATTAAAAGGTAAATATTTTTTAGAAAACAAGTAGATTTTTGATTTTGAATTGAGAAAGCGATTATTTTTATATCCACTGCAGATTTGGACCCTGAAGATTAGGCGACCATTGGTTGTAGAAATCAACTTTTTTCGATTGAATATACATTAAAAAAATATAAATATATCAATATGAGATAGATGAAGAGTAAAAATAAATATATACATAAAAATGAAATGAATGAATAAATATACAAATATCAGAATATAAAAAACTTGTTGACAAATTCATCATTCGTGTAAACTACACGTTCAGCAAAGGATTGCGAGTTCATGATTGTTTTTCCCTCGCATCCAGTGAATCGTCCATAATAAATATCACCTCAGAGCAGCTGATAACGCTGTAACCTGATCTATTCTTGAGCTCGATCACTTTTAATATCTTCATTCCACTGTATTGAGGGTCTCAATTGACCGTCTATCATGACAATTATCACTAACGGTAGGAAGCTTCAATCCTGCAAAACGTTCGGCGGCATATTTTGCTTTGACAGTAATAAATCAAACTACCAATTTGTCAGCTGACGGGTCAAACCCTGTAACCTATCTAGGCAACTCAAATTTCGTCCCTGTATAAAGGGCTTGCCTATCTTGCCCGAAATAGTTTTGAGAGTGACTAGTGGAGCCTTAACTCTCTACTTGGAAAAATTTAAAATAATAAACGATGCCCAGTTTGGCTTTAAAAAAAAGAAAAGTACTTCGGATTTGTTAGATATATTCACAGATTTCGTTAACTCTGAATTGAACCATAGCAAACATGTCATCGCTCTTTTCATAGATTTCTCGAAGGCGTTCGACACCCTCAATCACAAGAAATTATTAGAATCTCTTGAATTTATTGGCATACGAGGGCCATTTCTTAAGTGGTTTACAGATTATCTGGGAAAAAGACATTCCATTGTGAGAATTGGAGAAGTTTGTAGTATTAGTAAAAGTTTTGTAACTGGAGTACCTCAGGGTTCCATTTTGTGTCCAATTCTGTACCTTATTTATGTGAATAATATGTTTAAATACACTAATAAATGCAAATCTAATGTATGCGGATGATACTGTTATAGTTTCATGTCACAATGATCTCTCTGTAGCCGAATAATATTTACAATCTGATTTCCAGCAAATAATTAATTGGACTCATGATAACAATCTGATAATCAATGCTAACAAAACCAAATTGATGCATATATGTTCCCCTTACAACAAAGATTCAGACCAGCCTGTAAAAATTATTTGTCATTCCACTAACTGTTTACATGAATCGAGCTTTGGTCAATCTTGTCTGGAATCATCGTGCCATTTAATAGAAAACGTTTCTACTTACATCCATTTAGGGGTCACAGTCGATCGTTTGTTCTGTTGGAAACCTCATATTGAATTATTGATGCTCCATGTAACCGATAAGATCTTGTTCTTTTCAACTGTATAACCTAAGTTATACCTTATATATACCTTATACCTTATACCTTATAAGACTCTTGAATCAGTGTACAATAACATTGCTGAATCTTTATTATTGTATGGTTTACTTGCATGGGGCAATGCATCCTTCATGGCATTCAACAACATTAATTACTATTCAGGATCGCATGATTAAGATTAAAACTCCTTGTATTGTTAACAATAATGCTGATTCTGTGGATTGCTTGTACCGTTTTTGTGACCTTCTGCCATTAGTCAAGTTATTTGAATATAGATTTATTTTGAAATACTTTTTCAATCAAAATTTTAAAATATTACCACCACATAATGTAAACACTCGCCTTCTGCTTCTTGATGTATATGTAGTTCCTCAATTCATTAATAAATATGGGCAGTAGGCAGTCAAGTGTCGCAGTTCCCACTCTATTCCTCCACGTATAGAAACCATTGACAAATACTCTATTATGGAACCCTTGTCTAAAATCTGTTACTTAATTCTTAATTACCTTGTTTACATCAATGAATTTTAGCAAGGAATAATTGATATACCAAATATTTTTCATATTACAATTTTGTTCATATACAATCATCGTTTTCTTTACTTTCTCCCCTTTAACACACCCTTAAAATGAGAAATAGTGTACAGTGAAGTACTACTTTCAAGCTATGCCAAGTTATATTTTGTGTGCATTTATTAATCTTTGATTTTGATTCCAGTAGGAGTGAAACACGATATATCCAAACATAATTATGTTATCTTACCCCTACAGTCAAGCCAGCATTTTTGGCTTTGTAGGATTTCATGATAAGTGTTTCTGTAATAACGTATTTAATGTGTGACCAATACAAAACAAAGAAAATAGACCTCTTGCAGTTGCACATAAACGTGCGGTGGCAAGTTCCCCATACCCCTGTGTTCAAAACATTTTGACCACCGGCCTCCCTAACCTTATGATGGAATTGTTTCACCCTCATTTCATCTCTCTTCAGTATATTGCTACTAGCCCATTCCAGTCCCTACCAGTTCTCTTTGAGAAGGAGAATTTACTCACATCTGACCTAGCTTCCTTGATAACTACTATTTCATCATAACTTCTACCCTCAAACCATGATTCACTCCTCTCAATCAACTTGTGTAACTCCCCCAGCCCCTTTACCTTCCATTGCCCTGAAGAAATTACACAACCGATCTAATTTTCTCCGTTCTTCCATTAACTGCCAGCCTAAATCATGAATCAGGGCTAAATCAGGGCTCTCCAATATTCTCAACCTTTATCTCCTTTCATTCTCATTTCTCCCCCGATCTCCACCCAACACGCATATACAATTCACACTGGCATAATTGATGATTGAGACTCAGGAAGTTCGATAAGCAGAGATGATTTGAGGTACTTTCTATGTGCTCTTAATTGAAGTAGGATAATAAGTGTTTGGGTTCAAAGGATCGAGTTACCACTGTAAACAGACAAGGAAGGAACCCCAATTCATTTGAGCTTTTTGGAACATTCAACTTTCAAACATGAGCAGTGATGGTTTGAATACGTGTAGTTGACTAAATCATGAGAAAAAACATTCATAGTAATTATAATTTCCTTTATTGTATTGCAGCAATTAAAATAATGAAATCAGAAAATTGTAAATATGTATAATAATTATACATAGATAATTATTACAAATTTTATTTTCTGAGAAGAACAATAATTAATACACTCAGTGATGAATAATCTGCTAATTGTTTTGAAGACAGTGACTTCTTGTCCGTTCCTCAATCTTAGCACCCTTCTCGTTGACTGTATTACTTCTTATTTTCACAGCACAATAAATAATCATAACAAAATACAAATTCCGTCTCATTTTGGTTGTATCTTGCTTATGAGACGAAAAATATATGGGTCTTCTCACATTGTAAACGATGTTAAATTGTTATTACACTATGTTTGTTTGTTGTTGTTGTTGTATGTTGGTATCGATGTTGTTGTTTATTCGGCGACGGGTTCAGGAGCTGCCTCCACACCCCACCCTCTTACCATCTTCTGGAGGAAAGCTGAAAATGTACACATGCGATTAGTAACCACGTAAAAATGCACGTTTTTCATTTATTACAAATCCAACTTGACTGAGATAGGCTACTTGGTATTATTTTTTCATATATTTCTCCATGAAATTGTTACGCATAATATTGACAGACGATAAAAGTGAAAGTGATTGAGAGAGACAGAAGATGCACCACACAGCATTGGTGCATTTATTTTTGGTTGATAGTTAATTTTGTCTCAATAACAATTATATTCATTGTAATATGACCAAATTATCATTACTTTTTATAGACTCATTATTATTGCTTAGCACTGCTAATTTAAATATTAGAAGTCTAGAAATTCTGACACACTGACAGTGTTTACTCAGTCCGACTTAATTCTGTGTCGATGAAGTAGTTGTTCAAAATTTTCTCTCTGCTACTTCTTATAACAGCTCGCAATAGTTCATCTGGCGATCGTTGTGCTTGATTGTACAGCTTCATGAGGCATTTTAATCAAATGGTTCAGTAATATTAATTAGCTAATTTCAAAAATAGTAAGTTACTGCTTGTAGTTCTGAACAGGTTATACAATTGTTATATTTTATATTTTAATTTTATAAAGCCAACCGTTGTAACAGTTGTTGCGTACAGTTATGTACCGGTACTTGGGTATATTTTGTACATTATGTTCTTACACATTTAAAAAAAAAAATCAATAATTGTTTTTCATTTATCAAATATATAGAAATTATAGATTGTTCAATTTTCAGACAAAATAATGTGTGTAGGCATACTATTCTGTAATTAGTATATCGCATTTCAAAGTTTCGAAATTTCACGACAAGCTCGTCGATGTTTGTTGTACTTACGGCTGTTGTTGTTGTCGATTTATACTAAGCCGGCCATGAACTTTTTCAGGATTGCTGTGAAAATAATTGGAATAGGAAAATCACGCAAAATGCACAAAGCAAACAACAAATTCTACTTGCCTTGGGGCAAGTCTAACTAAATAGGTCAGTGGGACACTCTTGGATGGGTCAACAAAATGTTTTTAACTCTAAAAAGAAATTCTTTCATTACGGGTTCAAACACTACAACTATTCTGAAATACTTGAACTTGGGCTAGAGATTTTTTTTTTTTTGGGGGGGGGAGGACCATGCTATATTATGCTCTATTCTAAATAGCAGCAGTATTACAATTTGTAAAGGTTTTTGGCAAAAAATAACTGGGGACTGGGCATTGATTATAGATTGTAATTCTACAGGTACTTGCTTTGCTTATTAATAGCGCAGCTATTAAGCGAACACAGAAGAATACAGTGCATTTCATCTGTTCGTATTATTTTGAATAGAAATTACACTTACAAATTACAATATGAATAAATGAATCGTATTCTTTTTGTGTAAGCCTATGTGCTAATTATTTCTCTTATTAAGAACTGCGGGCTTCTACGGATTGTGGTCTGTCGGAGAGTCCATCAACTATGTCCCTTTTCAGTCCAAGTCGCAACTCTTCAGACCTCCCTTAGCTCTCACTTCCCGGGCACTATTTACTTCAAAATATTCCTCGCTCAATTTTCAATGTCATTGAAATATTATTCATTATAAATTAGTGTTACTTTGCTTTTTATAAACAATTTAAATTAAAAGTTTCGGAATCTTTTTAACTAATTGAAAATACTGAATGGTTTTTAGATTCTCACTTCAAATCAGTAAATCTAATAATTACGTCAACATTTTCTTAGAATGGCTTTGGCACTAACTGAATTTGTTTGAAGAATTCCCTCCCCCACCCTTATTGCTCTCCCCATGAATCGGTACTTATAGTTAATGGACGTTTTCCAAGTGTAGGATGATGTGGTATACTATTCTAATGCAATTACTTTCAACAATATTATTTGTTTGGGTTGATAGTTTGTTCTCGAGCTATGATACAATTCGGAATGGTTCTGAGAATATGAGAGATCTACATTGTTGAGTGTTTTAATTCATACTTGGAGTGCTGGATGAGATCGGTATTATGACGCATAGACGCAATTTTTTTGAAAGTCTTGACATATCCTCTCTTTTCAAGAGAAACAAGATCATCTCATTATTATTATTTATTGTGATTTTATTGCTATAAAATATATAGCAAGGAGGCTATTGTGGGGCCATTGATGTGGTAGACAATACTCATTGCCCTCTTCAGCCGATCTAAATTTCAATTTGATTATTTATTTTCATAACCGAAAGCATGAAAGCTACTTCAGGGCTACTGAACATGTATATGCCCTCATTAGCCTTCGATCAGTCATTTCAGTTTCAACATAGAGTAATGTTTTATGTATTCGCTACGCCTTGCTTACTCCAAGTATGATTCAATACAAGCTTGTCTGTATACTTGGTGGCCTATACTAAGTGATACTTACGGGCATAGGGGATGAAACCATCTTCATCTTCCTCTTCAGCACAGTCCTTCATGATCTCGTCGACTTCAGCATCAGCCATGCGCTCACCTGAAAACACACAACATCCACATCATCTTCAATACTTGGACTGCAAAAAAACATGAATTCAGCTAAGAAACGTTCTTACGCAATGAGGACTATTTATCTGTAATATGTTCACAACTTCACCGCCACCCAGAAACATATTGCATTCTATTGTTTATTAATCCAGTAATGTCTATACATTTGGATGTTGTCAATCTTTCTTACTGGTTCTGAAATAATAAAATTTTATTCAGCACCGTATTTCCAATTGGCAAGAATACTTCAAATTCAAGTAATTATGGAAGACGTAATCGAATAATACCTAATTCAAAAGTAAATTCAGCAACTGTGCGCAAATGAGGTATTATAATAACATCTATACTGAAATGCACTCATGGAGTATCACCCACCTCCATTCTAGTGTCCACCTTGTCATAAGTGGCAAGTTACAGCGGTGCTGCAGTCTGTCTTCTTATCAAAGATATTACAAATTTTCATAAAAAATTAAAAGTTTATATCATTTCTCCGGTTAGACCTATTACTTCAGTTGGCCTTATTCTGAAAGTTTATGAAAATAAATAGTATGGGTGATCATGAATCACCATGGACATCATGACCATGGTGATCAGAACACTTGTCTACCAGTTAGAGCTATTCCCATGTCGGCCATTCCAAACCCAAGAGAAACAATTCATATCTGTTTTAAATTTGGAACGTACCAAGGGAAAGAAGTGTGTGGGTAAGTTCAGCTCCCAGCATCTTGCCATCTTCAGCCTTGTCGTACAGCTTCAAGCACTCGAGGAAGTCCTCGTAGCAGCCGACATCCTTGTCTTTCTTCACCTGGCCGAAGATGGGCAGGAATTCTTCCAGCTTGAACTTCTTCTCGTCTGAAAGAATGAACAATATGATGAGCATATCACATCGTATGAACATCAGCCGAGAAGAAATGTATTTATATTTATTGACCTGTATAAAAATTAGTCCATAGTTTACCATAATTTTTATTACAATTAGGGTCAGTTTTATCAACCTTGAATTAGTTGAAGTCCAGATTAAAGTTAATGAATAGCTTGGAAACCACTCTTTTTCCACTGACACTATGCTTATCGCTAATTCTCGGATTAGTTAGTAGGGCCTACTTTGATAAAATACGCATTTTTTTAGTGTAATGTCTCCTGCTTCATCTATTAACATTTATGGGTCAGAATGATCAACAATTTGACAAATAATAAAAGAATGCTCTGCTTAAGTATTTAAATATGAACTGCTTGTCTCATGTCTTCAACATGTCAGTAACGGCTTCAAATTCCAGTTTTGAATAAATCCAACAGCTAGATTATTTGGAAGTACGAATGATCGGATGTTACATGAATGATGTTTACAAAAACCCAAGCCTTATGCAGAACTCGAGCCCACGCTATACTTGACAACAGTTTCTAACGCAGAGCGTTTGCCGACTGAGCCGGAAGGGTGGCTTTCCTTCTAGTCTTCAACTAACTCATCAAGCATATCATTGGGCTTTTGTAAATGACTCCTAACTAAAGTAGTTGAACGATTTGTGGCGGTCGGAGCAGACTGGACTTACTCTTCTTCTTGGTTCCACCCATCTTCTCAATCTGAGCAAGGCTGGGGTTCAAGTTGAGCGCCCTCAGAGAGTCTCCAAGGTTGATGGCATCGATGGTGCCGTTGCCTTCGAAGTCGTAGATGGAGAAGGCGAAAGTGCCCCCTGGAAACAAACAAACACTCTACATCAGTCACTAGTTCAATCCCCTGGCCATTACTATGTTTGATAACTATATTTCACCGCATTTCACTCGTTATAGTGCGTAACAGAATGGTTAATATACTTGTGTCGATGAGAGATGGAAGTACCGAGGGACTGCCCGCCACCTCATCCCACGCTACTCACAAGTGGAGATTTCGCGCCTTCTTTCGTGGATACAAGTATAGAGTGTGGGGTTGGACTTTTCGGGCCATTTCGACAAGAAACGTTGGTGACAGGTTAGGTTAGGTTAGGTTAGGTTAGGTTAGGTTATTTCATGTATTTATATCATGTATTTATATCATACCGAAAAGTAGTGGAAGGTTTTTATATTTATTTCTTAGTACATTGTATCACGATTCTTAGATACATTTCGACCTTTTGGGTGAATGTATTTATATTTGAAAGCATACTTGTACATACGTATTTCATGAGTGTCCTTTCAATATCAAACGACCTTGCTTGAAAGTTTTGAACCAAAAGGTAAAACTAAATGTCCAAATGTACCTTAATACTTTTGGAAAATTATACCGTTACTTGCACCTGTACAATTCATGTCAAGTGACCGTAATTATTCGTAATTATTTCATTCTCGTGAGTGGAAATATAATGCCTATATCGCTCTTTACTACGTGTGTACAATTATCAAATTTTGAGATATCCAATTTCCTGATTTTAAACTGAAAGCTTTGGAACTCATTGATATAGAACTAACTTCAAGTAATCCATTATCACCCATCTCACGGTTTTGTCAGCTAAGTCACAGCTTTATACAAACGGTATGCCGAATTTCTGATCGTCGCCATAGTCACGCATTGAATAAGTGATCATTATTGTGGACTCATTTCATATCCGTGTTTTGTTTGATGTTCTGATTCGAATCTATTTGTGCTGTTATTGCATTGGTTTTGGCGTAACGTTCACACAGCTCCATTTGCTTTGCTCTCTAGTGACTGGCATGTTTGGAATTTGGCATACTGGATCTGCTAAAGATAGGACTGAGTGCGGGTGTCCTTATATGTGCTCGAGCCACATGCTACTATTCTTAGATCACGGGCGCGTCGCGGCGCTCAAATAACTTCGCCGTGACGTCGCGTTCCCAACCAATACCGCACCTCGTAAAACGAACGAGAACGATTTCTAGAGTATCGATGGAATTTAAATTAATAACATTATTATTCTTTCATCCATGAACGATTGACTTTTGATACAGAATACGCAAAAATGTAATTTTAATGAAGAACGTTTGTTTGTTTTCCTGTATTATATTATTAATCAATGAGAACCGAAAATGTCCGTTGTATTAATTCATCCTTAGCCTTAATTAGAAAACAATGATTGTATATTATAATATAATCGTACTATTTGAGGAACAATTATGACCTATGTAGTAGGGTGTCAGTGTTGGATGCTAATATGTGTTATGAATTTAGTGAATTTCGACAGAACTTCAAGTTGATCTACTCTCACAATGTTTTATGCCACAGTAATTGTCATTTCAATAGGCAAACAATCCAGATGAAATTATCTTAGTTAATTTAATAGCACCAACTATGTTGCTTCTGAATATCTATAACTCTCAAGCCCAGTATTGAAGGGGAGATAGCTTTATTCTGACAGTTAGTGGAAGCATGTATAGGTAATCATAGTTGATAATTCCAGACGATAGTGTTCTGTTCTCCTGTCATGTTGTTATTAGGACTTGGAGGAGTGTGTGCTATTTAAATATCGGCGACACTTTCGGTTGTTTTCATTAACATAATAGTTCACGCTGATATTAATAATCTAATAATTCTTAATAAAAGTTAATAGTTGGTTAACTGTTGTTGTTGTGCGTTAGTTTGCGTTAAATAGAAACGGGGACGTCTACTTCGAAAATAAACATCTGTTTCACTCTATTTCATGAAAATGTGTCAAACTGCGAATAGGCATAGTCTGCATCATTGTATGTCGTAGGACCATGTTATAAAATCAAATACTTTCAAACGAAATATTTCAATATTTCAGCTTAAATTTCGTGACTTTTCTTCAGTCCTTGATACATGACCACTCATCGAAACTAGCATTACGTTTGAATAAATTTAAATAAATTGAAAAATATACAACATGAGAGAAAAGTAGAAAATAGAATCATTAGATGGTCTCAAGAATCAAGTTGATAGTTACAATATTGTAATAATGATGAATTTCGAGCGAAAGGGTGATTCAAACATTTTGATTTTGGTATTTAACACCTTATATTTCAACCATTAATTATTTTCTTCCTTGTAAAACCTTACGTTTTACAATGCACATTTTGCAATTGTATCTCTTCGAAGGTTCGTTGTTGAAACACATTGACTAGAATAGTGATCATTGCAATATCATAATGCAGTTTTAACCGAGAGGTAAGTTTAAATTGTACTATGTTTACCGTTCTTCAATCTACTTAAATTAAATTTTCAGTTCTAGATTATGTTTGATTTCTCGAACTTTCTCAAATATTTCACAGTAGTAACGTCAAATTCTTTTGAGATATACATTGTTGTCGTATTTTAACTCGTGTTAGTGTCTACTTATTTTAGTTGCAGTGTTGTCGTGGAAATTCAGTTAGTGAATGAGTGTATCCAAATGTGCTTCGGTAACATCTGATATGGGCAGCCTGCTCAATTAATGATATTATTATTACTCGTATTACTATGATTGTTTGTTTGACTCTTAATCAATTTCGAACAAACATTTGGATTGTTTTCTCGTCTTCTATGTATGCAGTGTATACTGCCTATACATGACTATTAGTTAGTGAAAAAGTGTACTCACTCTCAATATCCCTTGCGCTCATGTCACCCTAGAAAGACAAACACAAAATGTGGTCATTAGTATTGAGCTTCATAAACATAGAACATACCTCTCAAATTAAGAGACACTCCTATTTTTTCAGTGGTATGACTATAAGAATTTAAAATGCTTGGATGGAACTTTTTCATGTACAAGTCAATAGTTACAACAAACTACAAACTACAAACTGTTGCTCTGATTTTTTTTCAAGTATATCACAATGTTTGAAGTTAACGTGAAATAAATAAGTAGACCACCACGTGCGTGCTGGCACCCATCCTTCTTATGATTAGAAGCATAAGTTTTACGTGAAAAACAAGTGAAGCACTATCTTTTCACAACAAACTATTGCATCCAATCTTACGTGGCACATCGACACGTGATGCTTGTAGGCCTCTACTCATCTACCGAAGTCACACACTCGTTTCAACTTCTCAACAAATTCAATTATTGAAATCAATTAAAGACATTGACTGCAGCCGCGATAACGTGAGTTAAAGAAGTCCTGGTGAAGATGTGAGAAAATCTATTCATGATAAAAACACCAAACAAAACCACTATTCTAATCGCATTTGCCATGCATTTGTTGTAACTTCACTTGAAAATAATAGTAAAACCAAATTGTTCGGCGGTCGCACTTTTTGTAAAAACACGCATTTTCTTTTCACTGTTTTGTATCAGTCACCAAGTTTTACTTACCATTTTTGAGTAAGTTAGGTATAGAGAGACTTCTTGTAAGATGTGGTAGCAATGAGGGCTGGACCAGAAGTGAAGCTGGCTTGGTGTTGTGCAGTTAGTTTTAAGATGAGCGGGCGAGAAGAGTGGACTCAGCTCAGATTGCTCTTGGCACGTCTTAGGCTGGGCTTCGCCCTAGTTTGCCATGCTAAAATTAAACGGGAGCTCGTCTGACAATGGAGAAGGGAGTTCGAGATCCTTTATTGTGTATATAGGTGCATGGCGGTGGATTTAGCCAATTAGGTCTAAACAAGTCCGATGGCTTTGTACGAAGTACAGGCGACAAACAATTTTACACAAGTGTCAAGCGTCAATATTGTGATAATTTGACTGAAAATGGTCATCGAAGTGCTTAAACCCAGTCTTCCCCTAGCGTCGTCTAGTTCACCATTTAAATTAGTATTTAAAAGAATTAGAATCGCGTGTCATTCTTTATTTCTTATCACACTCCTTTTCGAGAAGTCTGTAGGTTGCTGGACGACTCTACCAACAGCTGGGTTATTTGGGGGTACGAATGAGAGGATGGTAGATGATTATTTTCACAAAAGCCATGCCATAAGCGGGACTCGAAATCACGTCCGACTTGACTTTGACCGAGTTTCTAAAGCAGTGCCTTAGCTGAATTAGCCATGGGGGCTGTTCATTCAAGTCAGTTTAAATAGTTGAAGAGATACTATCTCCTAAATCATTTCGCTTTTTCCCGAAGTGAAAATAATTGAGTTGAAGCAAAAGAAAAGAAGAAGAAAAAAAAGAAAAGAAAGAAGAAGATCAAGTGAAAGAGTGGAAGTCAGAGTGTTCGACGGATTGCATCAGAAATACGTGTTCTACTATCTGAGAGATGAGACTACATGCCGTTGACAAACCATTTCCGAAATATACCGTTCTACCCAGTTCACACATATAAGAAACATCACCCAATCACAAAAACAAATACATATCTTGCCACATATTATCATTTTCATTCATTGATATCATTTTTATTCTTTTTAACATCTAAAACTTGGCACAAATCATTATCCCCCAATTGAGGATAAGAATGACACAGTAGGATCGTTCAGACGGGGCACCATAGGCCCTAAGGTATACATAATAAGAATTCCCAAGTTTCCAAAGAATGTTACAAGTAAGAAACAGAATGAAAGAAATTCATGTTGTCTGACCATGGAGTTGTATTCTGACATTATTTTCGAAGAAATTATATTTTCCGCTTTTATAGTTTCTGAAAATGTTTGATGCCAAGTTCAAATACTGTAAAAACTATGAGGTTGAACTTTTGATTTATGTTTTATGAATAATCCTCATAATATTTTCATCCAGACAACTTGATTGTTTCTGTATTTTAAATGTTGATAGATCCGCGCGCAGACAAGTCATATTTCTCGACATGGGTCTATAAAATCAATAAAATGTGAACATGATGTACGTTTTTGTTTGGTATAAAAACCTCTTTGAAAAAAAATTATCATTCTTATTTTCTTTCATTATTCTATTCTATTATCGTTATTAATTGTAATTGTACTGTTAAAATTGCAAATACCAATCAGCATGCATACCGGTATCTAGGATTATTAATAGACAAAAAATTCAAGTGAGATAAACATATATAGATTTGGTATGTAACAAGTTACGTTCTGGAGTATATAGTCTTTGTATTCTCAAGCCATGCATAATATGTGAACAGGAAAACTCTAAAAATAACATATCATGCGCGTATTGAGTCTGTAATTAGGTATTGCATTTTATTTTGAGGATGTACAGCTAATAACTACTTGAACAAAATTGAAAATATTCAGAAAATATTTTTTAATATCAAAATCTCGTCGTAAAATCGTTAACAAGTTTCAAAGTCTAATTTCTTTTCGGTTCGTCAATTGCATCCACTTCTCTTCATCACATCAAATTATTTTTCACAGAAGCAAAAGCATTTATTTATGCATTCACATCAAACACGTGATGCGAATAGATTAATAGAGCCACTAACCAAAAACTCATACGGTAAACAGGAAAATAGATGTATTTAATAAAATCCCTTCTGAATTTTCAGGTTTCCAAAAATGATTCAAGTGAAAACATAATTGAAGAAAAATATATTATCCAACATCATTTTCGATGTAGTTCAACATTAAATTTTGCTGTTTTGCTCAATTCATCAAGAAATAAACTATTAGGTCAACTTAATTATATATATCAAGCATAAAAATGAATATATATATATATATATATATATATATATATATATATATATATATATATATATATATATGTATATATATGTGTGAGATACTTGAACTTTTTGGATACGATCCAATATAGATATGTCTCATGTCTTTTTCGACATGACCATAACATTCCATATATATATATATATATATATATACATATATATATATATATATATATATATATATATATATATATATATATATATATATATATATATATATATATACATGTATATATATATATATATATATATATATATATATATATATATATATATATATATATATATATATATATATATATATATGGAATGTTACGGTCATGTCGAAAAAGACATAAGACATATCTATATTGGATCGTATCCAAAAAGTATATATATATATATATATATATATATGTGTGTGTGTGTGTGTGTGTGTGTATATATATATATAAATATAAATATGTATATATATATATATATATATATATATATATATATATATATATATATATATATATATATATATATATATATATATATATATATATATATATGTATGACTGTATGTGTGTTTGTGATTTCATCGAGACAACTTAATTGAAGTGTATTTATTTTATTTATTCATCTATTTATTCAATGATTCCTTCAACCCTCTCCCGAGGATATCGGAATGGTTAGCAGTTTACAATTATCAGCTTACAATTATCAGCTTACTAACTTATAAATGTGGCTTATAACATTATATGATATGTATTAAGTAAATCCATTGATAATTAACAATAATCATAATGATAGTAATGTTTAAAATGATAATCATGATAATATTTGAAATAATATTTGAAATAATCTTAATAAATGAAAATAGGTTCTATTAATTTTGAACCCCACTTTTCAGGTGATATCAGCTTTCAATAGCTAATGTTTGTTCAATTTTGAAGTTCAATTTGGAAATACATTTATTTTTAAAATTAGTTCTGATTGGGACTATCAGAAATTCTGATTTTTTCAATCAATTTCAATTCTTAAGATGATTACAGTTCTGAAATAATTCTGGTTTTAAATAATTGAAATTTTAAGTTATTTTGAATATTGATTCAAATATTCTAGATAAAGCCAGTGTCCATAAAATCCTCTACGGAGTAGAAAGTATTTTTCAGAAGATGCATTTTAATAGTTGATTTGAATTCTTTGAGCGGCATTTCTTTGACGATTGTTGGTAATTTATTGAACAATTTTGATCCACAATGATGCAACTTTCGTATTATAAATGTCAATAGACCCGCAGAGAAGTCAAAATTCTTGACTTTGCGGGTCTATAAAATGTGATCATTTATTATGTCTTGTTCGATAATTAAGAACTACTGAAAAAAACATATATAATAATATTATTATTATTATTATTATTGGTTTTTATATTATATATCTTGTGTGAATAAAAAAAATATATATCATCATTATTATTAATCTCTGCTGACAAGCTGCGAAAGCAGCTTAGCGGAGTTTTGTACAGAATTTGTAAACTGTTTCTAATTATCAATGAAAAAAAAAATTATTTGTTATATTATATTGTTATTTTTATTATATTGTTCAGCATAATCTCTGCTGACAAGTTGCGAAAGCAGCTTAGCGGAGTTTTGTACAGAATTTGTAAACTGCTTTTAATTATTAATAAAGAAAAAAAATATTGTTAGCATTTTTTCTGATTGATTGCTTGACGACCCCACCAACAGCTAGGTTATACGGGGGTACGAATCAGCAGGTGATAATACGACTATGAAGTGATGGTAAGTGAGAGAACGTTTACAAAAACCCATGCCTTATGCGGGACTCGAGCCCACGCTTTCTAAAAAAATAATTATACATTTTTCTGTATTGTCTTTATAGACCATTGTAGAGCTTGTCTGCTTCAGTGATTAGCACTATGGTATATATTCTGTTGGAACTTGGCATGAAGTCAAGTGAAGGTCGTGGCCTAATGTGAAGGAACTATCTCATGCACTCCAATAACTGAGGAAAACCACGGAAAACCTTAGTCAGGATGGCCGACTAGCGCCGGGCATCGCATCCCGGTTTCTTGAATGACTTTTCATCGCTCTGCCATACACGAAAAATATGCTACCAAAACAGTCCACTCTTATGGTTGAACAAAGATAAATCCCCGAACACGCCTCTATTTCCCTCGCCTACGGCTGCAACTAGTACGTCTATATACTTGCCACTGAAGGAACGGCCTTGGTGATTTTTTCACAATCCAGTATGCCAGTAGCGCTTTCTAGTTATCTGCATAGGTACTACAGGTGTTAAGCTGGATTCACAATGCAAACTAATGATTAGTGATTAATGATTAACTAAAGTTGGCAGATACGGAATCAGTGTTGACGTTCACATTGTGTTTAATATTAGTGACTGACCTTGAAAGTTGGGACAACTTTCAACTTTAGTATTGTGGAAGTAAGTGACGAGGTGCAAGGTTAAATTGTCACTGACACTAAAAGTAGCATTGTATTAATTTGACTAGATATTTATTTACACTGATGAATAGAATACATGAATGTGAATCGAGACCTCTGATGGTCCCAATGAAGTGTGATGTTCACATGATGACTGTCAACTGGCAACTCACTTGCAGGTTGCCTTCCTGGTCTTTATATACTAGATTCTGGTGTAGAAGATTCTAGACTCATGAGTAGAAGATTCTAGATTCATGATGATTGATGGAGAGTCCCTTGCAGGATTTCCCTGTCTGACTTATGCTAGGAATTTCCCCTGAGTGATCAACCTCAGGAATTCCCTACAGTATTAATCATTAGTTTTAATCATTAGTCTGACCAATCAGAAGTCGTGAATTCGAAACGACAAGAAGTCAATGCAAAAGGAAGCTATCCTGCTCGATGAACCGCTCGTTTACAGCCTTCTAACATGTAGATTTTAATTTAAATCTGTCATCTTAAAACAGCTACGACTCGATCATGAAAATTAATTCTTATTTCAAGCCTATGTGAATGCTCAGTTTCTTAATGTTAGTATTTAGTATTAGTCACTAATCATTAGTTCGCATTGTGGATCCAGCTTTACAGGTGAGGGAGTTAGAGGAGAGTGGTGATAAAGTAAGGCAGAGACTATGGGTGGATTGCAAAGACGGAGTTTAAACCCCGACCTACCTTAGACGCCGTCTAAGTCAGAAATTGCATTGCAGAGACGATGTTTAAGCAAGGCCATGGCTTGAGCCATGCCCTAAAGACGCCATTTTTAGATCGTGATGGGAAGGTAGTTTAAACCGTGGCTTAAGGCTTTTGATGCCATTTATGAATATTGTTTTCAAGCAAATTGAACGTTTTGGCGGGTTTTGCATTATTATTTCTATTACAATGAAAATAATTATAATAGTTCAACTGATTACTCTTGAAGACTTTTCGAAATGGGAATGTATACTAATTATTTGATACATTAAAATGGTTTTCTCAATTGATTTATATCATTTCAGTCATTCTAACCTAACCTTATTTTGAATATCATTTCCTTCAGTTCATGATTGTTTAGACACTACCAGCATTGATGAAGATACTTCTTTACTCAATACTTTTAGATAATACTTGATTGAATTTTAAATTAGAATATTATGTGTTTCTCGTAAATGCCCGGTGCGTACTGATTCATCTTTCATCTTACTTTCTTCTAGTAGGCCTACATTAATCACTAATAGAGATTGAATAATATACAAGTCGTGTCAAGTCTATCCTTGGGTTTTTAACTATTACAATTAATCTCCAATTTTGTTTTATTTCATGTTTCTGTTTTGATATAGGCCACTACAATTCTAAGGACAATGTTAGGTGGCAGGGCAGAGTGGTCATACTCGTAAGACCGAACCTCGCCCTTTGGATTGTACACCATACGATGGCAAATGAAGATCCATCTAATGTTGTATTTCACAAATTGCAAGATTATATTACACAGTCAGAGTAGTCAAGAATCTGGGTTCAAGCAATGAATGGAACACAATTCACACAAGTCAAATAATGTAGGTACAACAAGAGTAAATTTATTAACATAATTCACATTATTATCATGATATTGATAGAATATTAACATCATTTCCAGAGATGCAGGTAGTTCATGTCAATGTTATCCCCCCCAAAAATACCCATTCCACAAGCCTTATTGACCAAAAAGCATTATTATGCACTCAATTTCAATCAACAAAGTAGCCGGCCAGAAGTTTCAAACCACGTACGACGAGCGCTCAATATTACAGACCATCACACTATACTGCTCGACCATTCAGACGTGTTGATTAGGTGTCAAGTGTAGGCCCTACTACCAATTTTGCTGTTCGTATCGAAGTATTTCTATTCTCGCTTGCCGGAGATGTTGATACTGAAGTCCTGGGCCTGATCGGAGATGTCCCAGTTCACATTTTCGAGCTACCATGTCCTTTAAAGAGTGGAAAAATATATTGAATTAGGGAGGTGCAGTACACCTATCACATATCACACACACATCATCATATCACATATCACATATAATTTATTAATTGTGTTAATTAAACTTACCATGTATAGGTTATGGAAGGCCTGAGTGGCCTACTCAATCTCGTTTCTCTTTCTTGCCTTATTTTTCATCCCTAGTATTTTAAAGCTGTTTGATCCATTTATTCTCAATCATTAGACACTGTTCACGAAGTGAAGCTGATTCATTTTCACAATTTAAATTGTCAACATTCTAGTTCCGTCATATTCTATAACCTAATCTGTCAAATTGGAAAACGATACGATCACCGTCACGTGACACAAATACGCGTTCCTATTGGCTGTCGACATTCAGTCGACAGTGTTGTCAAGTGTATTATCAACAAAGCCTCGGCTGTGACTCGGCCGAGATAAACCTCGTCTGAACTTCGAAGTGGCTATTTGCAGATAGCCCTACGTTTTCGATATGTGAAATATTGCAACAGTGTAGCAGCCGGCGCATGCGTGGGGGAGATGTCTATCGGAGACGCAACAGCCGCGCGCTGCCGCTAAATTCAATTCAAATATATTCATAGAATATATATATATATAAATAGAGAATAGAAAGAAAAATGAATATTGCAAATAAAAATATAGAATATAGAAATATATATATAGAGAGAAAAATAAATAGGTCTATAGAAAATAAATTCTTACCAAAAAAAAAAGAAATATTGAAAATAAAAATATAGGATATAGAAATATGTATATAGAAAGAAAAATAAATATATAAAATAAATTCTTACCAAACTACCACCAAAATTGTAGAATATGGAGATATAAAAATATAAATATAGAAAGAAAAATAAATATATAAAATACATTCTTACCACACTACTACTAAAATTGAGGGTAGTTGAGAACACCTGACATTGAACAATATAATAAAATGGAAGGAAAGAAGTTATTGCAAAAATGAAGAGAATAATTGCCCCCCAAAAAACCTGTATTATCATTTTTATCGAAATTACATTAATATATAGTAAAATTACCTTAGTAATTTGAGGCGTTTAATAATTCTTACATATTTTATATAAACTCTTTATGAGTATGACCATAACTTTTTATCTATAGTACTTCATGCATTATATCATAATCACACTTTATATTATAATCATGGCACGTCAAATATGATGGGAATAACCTGCTAGTAATAATCTAATTTTTGTATGATTTCGTTATCATCATTTCATTATCTCTTTTTTCTACATTTTCTTATTCAAACCTAGTCAAATTATATTTATTTTGTTATTCTCTAAAATGTTGTTATCGAAAATGTTTTTATATTTTAATTAATTGATTTTTATTCTGTGTTTTTGCAATCTTATAATGTAAGACAGAGTCTTGAATAAAGATACATATATTATATGATATTGAGATGTTCATTGTTCATCAAAATTGTAATAATTTAAATATTCACTTGAGTAAGCTTTTAGTAACAGATTAGATTTCAGTTTGAAATAAAGTATTCCCATTTTACGTATGTTTTTGGTGTATAATTAAGATTCAAAGTAGCGCCTATTGGGAGTTAATCTGAGTTGATTCTGATTTATATAATAAATTGGGTACATTTTCTTTTTGCCTCGTGTCACGTCTTTTCTTGGGTTTCAACGACGCACTGTAATGATGACTAAGATATATCGGTGTCGGATGAATGACCAAGATGAAGGTTTCTTAGATAGTCGGAAAGTACAGTGGAGGAAAGCGGTCATGGCCTATATTGTAGGAACCCTGCCAGCAATAATAAATGAATTGATTAATTAATTCATTCATGTTTATTAGCAACATATGTGCTATCTGCACAAGATACAAGTCATTATAACACTTTACAATTTAATTACAATACTAATGACAGTCAACTTAGAAAATAATCACCCTGTTCATCATTTTAGTCTTAATACTACATTTAAATTCATTAACACTACTAGCTTTCGTAACATCACTTGGCAAGCTGTTATACTGTCTTAATCCTAAATAAAATATCGATTTGAGTCTAACCTCCCTAGAGCAGACCTCTAAATATTAGCATTAGCCTAGACCAGTGATTCTCAACCTTTTACACACTGCAGACCATTATATACATGAAGTTTTTACTGCGGACCACTTGGGAATATTTTTGTTAATCAAACAAATATGCACAATATTCAACGCAAATCCAAAGATATCCCTGGGACTATCTACAATTTATCCTATGCGTGATGAAGATTTTGGTGACTGTCCCCGCTATCCCACAACACTAGCGCACAAGTGGTTTGCACCGTCATGTCTCGTCAATACAAGAATCTACGCGTGATGAAGGTTCCGGTGACCGTCCCCGCTATCCCACAACACTAGCGCACAAGTGGTTTGCACCATCATGTCTCGTCAATACAAGAATCTACGCGTGATGAAGGTTCCGGTGACCGTCCCCGCTATCCCACAACACTAGCGCACAAGTGGTTTGCACCGTCATGTCTCGTCAATACAAGAATCTACGCGTGATGAAGGTTCCGGTGACCGTCCCCGCTATCCCACAACACTAGCGCACAAGTGGTTTGCACCGTCATGTCTCGTCAATACAAGAATCTACGCGTGATGAAGGTTCCGGTGACCGTCCCCGCTATCCCACAACACTAGCGCACAAGTGGTTTGCACCGTCATGTCTCGTCAATACAAGAAACTGATTCAAGAAACAAGAAACTGAGTGATACCATGAACACAACACACATATGCCTACTTTGTGGCACACCGGTACAAAAAAATGATTTACCTTCAACAAAATGTAGTTGAAAAAATAAATATACCAAATAGAACAACATTAATGAAAAACATTATGTGACATCTACTTTGAGGAACTGTCTACAAATCTATACAATCTCCTAGACCTAGGCTCGATATATTTTGACAAAATGATAACTTGAGACATGAATTCGTCGACGTAAGAGAGAATACTTTGGCTTGCTATCTTTGCATCTCTAAATGTATACATGAAAGGTGACTTGAACCACACGTGCGTTATTATAGTGTGGTATAGGAAGGATGGATGCTTGTAGCCTTCTTTCATCGATATAACTGCCAACAGCAGCAGATTCGCCTTGGTGGACTCCACAGAGTTAAACATAATATGCAAGTATTGCAATTCAGCGTAATATGATGTGAAATAATTAACAAGAAATAATTAATGAAATTACAAGAAAATATAAATATAAATTAAATAGTAAAAAGAATATAAAATGGCATTAAATTAACTAAAATGTGATGAATATGCGGACCACTGGCCTAAACTATAGAGGGAAACCACGAAAAACTGGTGTAAAGACGGACAATGGCAGGGATTGAACCAGGTCCAATATTCCCCTCACCTACCAGATCACATGAAGCGAGCACGTTCCCCGCTGCGTGTGCCATATGTTCATGATTATTTTATTGAGTGTTGGTTTGAAGATTTTATTTTCCGTATTTAATATCGAATGAAACAATAAATATAGGCCTACTAAGTTTTGTTTACCTGAAATGTTTGATAGTAGGCCTAATCTCTTTGGTGAAATGAACATGTTGTTTGCATTTGAAGAAGTAGGCCTACCCAAAATTTGATACCATAATAATAATAACAATAAATAATAATAATCTTTATTCAAGGAACAATATACATTGTGATACAATGTGTCACATATAAAAATATAAAATAATGATAAAAATGAATCAGGGGTAATAGATGATGAAAGACATTACCTTAGCAACACGTTTAATACATAGTGATAACGGTTATGCAATTCAAAATGAGCCAAGTTCTTCAAGGTTCAAAGTTTGGGGATGTTACGTTATTATGAAAATAAACCGTTAGAATAGAATGGACGTGTCTTTATTTGTTTGAATATAATAGAACATAAGGGCGAGGTTTGGTCAATACACCATTCTTCGTTTGTAACAAAGAATTTATTACTCGCATTCTCTGCCCCCTTGACATCACAAATCATAACACCCAATCAACGAAGCTGTTAGAACTAGGCCAATGGTGAAATTGAAATATCCAAACAGGTTATATCATAAATGACCACGAATGATATAGATCCAACTGGCCAACTGGTAAAGCTACGACTATTTTGAGTCGTCATTATGTTTGTTCAGTATTATAATTATATGTATTGAAAATAAATTGATGAAACTACAGTAAAATGAAACAATGATAAATTGATAATGCTAAGCTTCAATTCATCAACAGGAAGATGCCAATGAATGAATGGGATCAAAAATATTAATGATTAGTCTAGATCATAGTTACCAGATAGAGAGAACTACACAAACAAGAAAGGGTCTGAAGTCAATGTTAGCTCAAGGAGTCATAGACTGGAACGCTTTACTTCAAAAGATATTCGAAAACTGGCCATCAGCTAAAACCTTCAGACAAAGAGTATAAGTGTCGAATCAAATTGTTATATTTTTTAACAAATATATTTGTTTTGTTATATTCTTCTCGAGTTATTTTCTACGTATTTATAATTGTATGTTTGTATTCCTTTATTATTTACACTTGGAAAAACAAGGACAGTGAAACAGGTTCCATTTATTATTCGTTATAGTTTCGTCAACGAAATATCAACATTTGTTAGTAATGCCCGCACACAAGATTTAGTTCTTACGCGGGCTTCTTCTTCTTATCTTAATTCTTTTGATTTGTTTTTGCAATGTTAATTTGGTATATTTGGTTCACTTTATTTACTGCTTGTATTGTTTTCTTATGTATAATGATAAGATGAGGAATAAAAAGATGTATAAATTGAAATTGAATTGAAATACAGCAAGCTCGTTGATAAGACCAGTGGATATGAAAGTACGAAAATTTGACGAAAGCTTCATCGAAATTGGTTTTACAAAATGTATTATTGGTACGGAAGAGACCGAGTGTATTCTTTGCGCCACTGTTCTATCTCCAGAAAGTATGAGGAGAAATAGAGTGTTTTATTCAAAATATTATCATTCAAAATATCATTCACCATGGAATTAGAAGTGAACGACCAACTTCAATTCCTGGATGTTTTACTCAAGAGGAGAGATGTTGGAAGTATGGCCCATTCTGTGTATAAGAAACCAACTGTAACCAAATGTGTATTGGAAGCGTGGGGGGAAATAAGGAACTTAGTCAAGTCGTCTTCATTTTTAGAAAGAGTTGGACATAAATTCAAATTGGTATTAAAAAATTACAGTACGAACGTGGGTAAATTCTCTTTTCTCGGGGCCACCATCCCAGAATGGAACAAACTGGGAGATGAACTAAATCAGGAGTGGCCTAAATCTGTGAATGATTCCAAGAAACTAATGGAAGGAGCTGAGAAAAAATGAAATGGAAAAGAGTGAGCAGCAATTGGATACTATAAAATAAATATATTGTAAACAAGTAAAAGATTAATGCTTAGAACAATAAAAATTACATGCATACATATACAAAACTCACACAGATCGATATCTACACACACAATCTCACCATCACCCCTCACAAAAGACATCAGTTCTGAATTATTTAATTTCGAGAGCTAAAAGTTTGTTGGATAAAAATATTATACAAGAAGAACTGGATCATCTTGAAACAATTTCCCTTAAAAATGGTTATAACAATAGTGAAATAAATAGAGCCATCAACAGAAAATGTAATTTGAAGCAACGTTCTGATAAGAAATTTGTTTCCACCGCATATTTACCTTATATAAGAGGCACAACAGATCAAATAGGTCAACTTCTGAAAGAACACGTATTTTGCCCTCATAAAAAGTACAGTCACTGGTGAGAACAGTTAAGGACACTATCCATCTTGAAAATTGTGGCGTATATAAAATCCCTTGTTCCTGTGGTTTGGTCTACATCGGGCAAACCAAGAAATCCATAAAAGAGAGGATTACACAACATCAATACCAAGAAAGGAGGAACAGCTTATTATCAGGAGCGGCTAAACACGCTCTCAGCAGTGACAAAAATGAAGCACACCAAATATTATACGACGATACAACAATTTTAGTAAAATCGAACATACGATGGCCAAGAGCAACATATGAATCAATAGAGATAATCAAACTCCCTCATAATTTCAATGGAGAAGATGGATATAGAATTGTATTGTATTGTATTGTCTCTTTATTCACCGTCGATTATTACATAGTAAAAATATTGGTTTCGTCAATTATTCTAAGGCTAAATATAACTATAGTATTGATAACATTAATAATAAAGAATTAAAGAAAGATAATGAATTGAGATCAAATGGATAGGCCTAATTATTATAGATTCAAAGAACTAGGCACAGCTAATTTCACACAGCTGGTCGATAGCAACAGATAAATTGAGAAAGTTTGCTCAATTAAAACCACAAAACATTAGCACGACACATAATCATAGCAAAAATCAAACTGTCAGAGCGTCACCTTATAATTTGAGAGGTACAAATCAAATGAAATAATAGACTTATAAAGAAGCATTTAATTTTAGGCGCGTAAATTGTTAGGTTAAAGTACTACAACACAAACAACTTGGTATCGGGTCGAAGCAGCTTTCTGCAGCGGGTCGGAACAGCAAACACGTGCAATGGTGCCAAATGTACACCACCAGGTCTATCTGCGTATAGACCTTACCTCTGAACTTCGTCTCTGCATGAGGAAGTGTGCCGCGACCTGGATTGAGGACAATATTTGGCATCGCTGTACGTACAGAACGAGTAGATGCCCGTGTCTACGTTCCCGCATAGCGTAGCAAAAGCAAGGCCAGCCCTATCTTGGTATCCCTATACGCAGGCACAGGCGTAATGCAGGCGTATATAAGCTCCGTTCCGCCTGCCGGCGGTATACGCGAGGTTTGTACACTAACCCAACCCTAACCCAACCTACTGTCCACCTTTGTTGGCATTATAGACTATGATCTAGTAATCGAAATCATCCCCCCCTCGGCGGCGGAAGGTTTGAGAATGGTTTCTTATAGATTTTTTCACGCTCTTTCCATTTCTGCTTGTTGGATGCTCGAAAGCCGGTGGGTTTGGCTTCCAGGGGCGTCCAAACCTTGATCAAGTGTTCGATTCAGTGCAAGAATCATCAAATTAACCTTGTATAATGGAACAATTTTGAGTGAAAATCGATGAGTTTCCATTAAAATTTGAATTTTGAACAAAGTGTATTGAAAAAAAAAATCGGAAATAGATCGCCATTTCGAAAAAATATCATAAGTAATGAATTTGGTGAAAATTTGTTTTAGAAGCAATATTGGCCACCCTTTTTGGGGGGCAAAAGTTTAAAAGATATTTTATGAGAATATTGTACACCTATTTTATTCATTTCTGTTGGATTATCGAAATTTTGTGGGTTTGACTTCCAGGCGTGTCCAAACTTGGGTCAAATTTTCGAATTTGGTGAAAAATTAACATTCATCGGGAGTGTGAAGTCGAGTAATTTCGAGCATAAAACAACATATTTTGATTGAAATTTTGATTCAAAAGCGATTGCCACTGAAAAAAAAATCGCCGGCATTTTGAATATACATCACAAGTGATGAATTTGGTGAAAAACATATTATGGGCAATATTGGACACCCTTTTTTTAAGGCAGAAGTTATAGGAGTGTTTTCTGAGAGAATATTGTACACTCTGTTCATTCATACTTTTTGGAACATCGACGATCCGTGGGTTTGACTTCTAGGGATGTCCAAACTCGGGTCAAAATTTTGAATTTGATAAAAAAAATGAAGTCGATCGAGTATATAGTCTGAAGTCGAGTTATTTTGAGCACAGAACAACATAGTCTGATTGAAAATTTGATTTCAAAGGAATTTGTATTCTAAAAAATTATAAATTCACCGCCATTTTGAAAATACGTCAAAAGTAATGAATCTGGTGAAAATTTGTTACAGAAGCAATATTGGCTTCTCTTTTTGGGGGCGAAAGTTTGAAAGTGTATTCTGAAAGAATATTGTACATTCTGTTCATTTATGCCTGTTGGATTGACAAAATTTCATGGGTCTAGATTCCGGGAGCGTTCAATTTCATGGGTGATTTCTCTGTTTTCTCATCTATTTTTCTGTTCTATCATGTATTTTTCTGGTCATGCCCATAAAAATGCTACATATATGAATATTGAAATGTTGTTGATTATGATATCTCCATTGATGAAAAACATATCCAATTGAAAAAAAAAAATGATAACACTATCTATTTTTGAAAAATAAAATGCAAATATTTTAAGCACACAATAATCATCATCTATTTTTAATGAATTGTTAAATTGAGGAAAATGAGAAACTCTCAAGAGAAAATAATAATTCTTGCTAATGCGAAAATGTTTCAACGACATGCCAGTGTGGCCCGTGGTCGATGTTGAATGTGTTGAATATGTTGAAGATGTTGAATATACCGCTGCGCCATGGAAATGGATGGAAATCAGTAAATGGTGGGCTCATAACGAAATGGACTGAATGTGATATATTTGAATTGAACTGGTGGACTTGTTGCACGGGTCGTTGATAACAGATAAGGAAGATGTTGGCGGAGACCTTGCAGAGGTAGATGTTCACTTATTGACGACGTATTTGAAGACGAGGAATTGTCCTTCTGACTATGATAACAATTATAACTTTTTGTGTTTCCCTCTGAATAAGATTGATGCAATGATTGGTAGTTCATGAAGTCTCAGTTCGTTAGTGTAAAGGCCCATTCACATTTCACAACAAAAATTAGGAGTAAACTTAGCATTAACAGTAGTGCAATTATTTGGTAGTTATTCACAACTACAATTTGGCAGTAAGAAACAGCCAATGAAATGGCTTGTTAACAACAGCAGTTCATCTGCTTTATCTTCCTCTGTGCAATTATGTGTAGTTTTTAAGTGAAGCTAAAAGTAGATGTGGTGGGCCCTGATATAATTCATTCCCTCGAAACTCAATTGTAATATCATGGAAACAATTCAAAGTCTGGCACAAAAAATGGTGTATTAAATGGGGATGTATTCAAGACAGCCTGCCAGACATAGTCCGAACGACAGACGCCTGCGGCACGCCGAACGTTTACTCAAATCTGATTGGTTAGTGCGTTTGTGAGAATCAAGAGCAAGATCTGAAGTTTGCAAACCTTGCTGTTCACTTCAATCGTTACGGCTAATGCGTCGCATTGCGAAAGGGATGCATGAGGGTTCTAAGACAAATATTGCTGCTAATGCCAAGTTTACTCCTAATTTTTGTTGTAAATGGGCCTTTGGGGTTCAAAGACGGGTCGACAGCAAGTCATTTTGCGCCTGTGTTCATGCCTGTGTATTTTGCCAAAGTTGACGACGTTTGTGATGGTTTCAAGCATATGGAGGAGAAGGGGAAGAAAGAGAAAAGTAAGAGAACGATATCAAATAAAATGAAAGAAGACGATAGATGGAGAGGAAAGTGACAAGACAATATAGAATCAAATAGAATACAAACGCAAGGCACAGTACTCCCTTCATATACTTCGATCATCATCATTGAGACGTTCCAAACTTGGTCTGTACCCTCATCTCAGACCTTACCGCCTTGGGTGACCATTTTGGGAGCAAATAAATTGCTCCCGGCGTCAGCTCTGGAGCTACGCAAACCCCCACACCAAAATAATCAAGAGGTGCCACGCTCCTAAACTGGCTCAATGATTCGACCTCTGCCGTAATTTAGCAACAATTATCGTATATGGAGTATTTTATATCAATAAATGATCATGAAATGTAAATTCTGTCATTGTTCATCTTCTCTGTAGCAATAATCACACAAAATTATGATCATTACTATTGATAATTTTATTGCCGTTTCAAAAATGTTGAACAGAGACATTTCATTATAAACAAAGTTTGATTCAATGCAGTGATGTAGATAGGCCTAATCAAAACACAACTCGTTTACGAAAGCAATTTTCTCTGAGATATGAACATCATTCTGAAATGAATCCATCATTTCCGATAACGAAGAGTAATTGGAAAGAATCGTATAATAAACTCCATAAGCATTCACTTTCAGAACTTTCGCGATGAGATTTTCTTATCAATAATTACTCCAATTCCATGACTATTTAATTTTTTCAAAATGACGAATATCATTTTTTCAAACTGAATGTATATTCATCTGATGAAACTTCGGTAATAATGAGGACTATGATTCCCAATATCAAATATTCTCACAATGTTTCACGTTGAAACGACTGAATTTGAGAAAATGAATATTGACAAGCGTTTGGACACCCTTGGGAGCCAAATCCATCAACGTAATTCAATCTAACAAGCAGAAATAGAAATATCATACCATATTCATCCAAAATTTACTTTCATAATTTTCTCCTCTGCAGGAGGAAAGGCAAGATTGTGTCAAAACCAATTCTTGTCACATTCATATGCTTGTGGAGTATTTCCAAAATGGCTGCTAATTTTTCATTTTTTCTCACTGAATTATGTATATAATCAAAATGCATGATAATTCAGATGAAAAAATGCCTGAAATCACCTTTTTTCTCACTCCCAAAACCTTGTTCTGTTTGACAAAATCAATTCTTTCAGACAAGTTTGGACGCCCCTGAAAGTCAAACTCCCCGGCTTTCGAGCATACGATTAGCATGGATAGAAAGATCATACTATATTCTTTAAACATATACTCTTAAAATTTCCGCCCTCATAGAAGAAAAGGCAAGATTGAGTCAAAAACAAATTTCCGTCAAATTCATGACTTGTGACGTATTTTCAAAATAGCTGCTGATTCTCCTCTTTTTTCCTCTGAAATATGTTTATAATTGAAATTACCATGAATTCAAATGAATTTTTGTCTGATATAACTTTTATTCTCACTCCCAAAAACATGTTTTGTTTTACAAAATCAAATTTTTTACCAAAACTTTGGACGCCCCTGGGAGCCAAACCCACCGGATTTTGAGCATCCAACAAGCATGAATAGAAAGATCATACCATATTCTTTCAACACATCTTCTTGAAATTTCCGCCCTCATAGAAGAAAAGGCAAGATTGAGTCAAAAACAAATTTCCGTCAAATTCACGACTTGTGACGTATTTTCAAAATGGCTGCTAATTCTCCTCTTTTTTTCTCTGGATTATGTTCATAATTGAAATTACTATGAATTCGAATGATTTTTTTGTCTGATATCACTTTTTTCTCACTCTCAAAAACATGTTTTGTTTTACAAAATCAAATTTTTCACCAAACTTTGGACGCCCCTGGAAGCCAAACCCACCGGCTTTCGAGCATCCAACAAGCAAAAATGAAAAATGCGTAAAAAATCCTATTAGAAACTATTCTCAAATCTTCCGCCGCCGAGGGGGGGAGGGGGGTATATGTTGGCTCAAAGTCTATTACGCCTATTTCAATTTTTCAATTCAAAAGTAATAGCGGTTATTATTGGGAGAACGTGATTGGCGCGTGAGGCTAAGGCAGTCAAAAGGCGGTGGTCTCGGGCATTGAGCCTACGCGGTTGCCACACATTGCCACATTCGATATATCTGTGGGGTGGATTGCAAAGACGGAGTTTAAGCCCCGGCCTACCTTAGACGCCGTCTAAGTCAGAAATTGCATTGCAGAGACGATGTTTAAGCAAGGCCATGGCTTAAACCATGGCCTAAAGACGCCATTTTTAGATCGTGATAGGAAGGTAGTTTAACCCGGCTTAAGGCTTTTGATGCCATTTATGAATATTGTTTTCAAGCAAATTGAACGTTTTGGCGGGTTTTGCATTATTATTTCTATTACAATAAAAATAATCATGATAGTTTTAATTTATGGTAGAAGGGATGATAGACCGCGTGAAGAGTTTATATCAGCAATGCAAGGCTTCGGTGCAAACAAATGGAGGCAGGACGGAGTGGTTCGATGTCAAGAGTGGAGTTAGGCAGGGCAGTGTCCTATCACCTATGTTGTTTGTGTTGGTGATGGATGAGATGATGAGAAAAGTGGAACCAGTGAAGGAAGGGGCAGATGCAAAGACAATGATATACGCTGATGATATCCTGGTATGGGGAGACAGTAGGGAAGAGGTGCAAGACAAAGTTGAGAGATGGGAAAAAATTACCGAGGAGTTTGGGATGAAGATTAGTGCGGAAAAGAGCAAAGCTATGGTCATGAGCAGAGAGAAGAGAAAAAGTCAAGAGAAAATAAAACTGCAAGGTCAGGAACTGGAGGAAGTAGAAGAGTTCGCATACTTGGGAAGTGTAGTAAGTAATACGGCAAAAGTGGAGCTTGAGGTGAATAAGAGAATAGCAAAGGCGGACGGACTATCCCAAAAAGTAAGGAAGCTGATTTAGAACCAAGACTTTCCGAAGAGTGGGAAGACACTTATTTATAAAGGGTGGATTGCAAAGACATGAGCCGTGGTCGTGGTTTAGACGGCGTCTAGCTAGACGCTGTTTAGCCGCCGCCTAGCTTTCTCGTGCAGAGACGAAGTTCAGACGAGGTTTATCTCGGCCGAGTCACAACCGAGGCTTTGTTTGTAATACACTTGACAACACTGTCAGTTGTGTTCGTCTGTCTGCACTATCTTGCACGAGCCTGCACCAACTTACACCAATCGGTCGGTGGCCGTTCGTCTGACTCGGGGCAGAATAGTGCAGCTTGCACTCGGCTGTTCGTTTGTCGACGCACGGTGAACTAGAGTAAGTTGGTGTAAAAAAGTGTAAGAAAAGTTACCCCTGTACGTACAGGTGGTGTAAAGTAGTGTAAGCAGATTTTACGCGCGCAACATGGATGTATCTGTGGATGCTATTCACGTTTTACGTACGCACTGATGAAAACGGGATATTGTTTAGCTCTAAATGTTAGTTTTATCAGTTCATCAATCATCCATGAGATATTTGGTAATTATTATATCAGTTTAGTTCATTAGTTTTATGAGGTTACTTTTATTTAGTTTATCAACAGTGCTCTCAAAACAATATTGTTCGAATATTCCGGGTGTCAAGTAGCTTACTGGCGATTCTCTCGTCATGCTACTTTTCTATCACCTTTTAAATATTATATAAATGCTTTTGGATGAATATTTTTGTTTCGACCAATATTGTCATTTTTCTTTATATCATGAGCGTAGAAATTAATTGAAAGTTGAAACATATTTTGAATTCGCGGCAAGTAGTTTGGGGTACGCGGTGGGTGGTGGCTGTTCGTCGGTAATTTTCACGTACACCAAGGGTGGATTGCAAAGACATGAGCCGTGGTCGTGGTTTAGACGGCGTCTAGCTAGACGCTGTTTAGCCGCCGCCTAGCTTTCTCGTGCAGAGACGAAGTTCAGACGAGGTTTATCTCGGCCGAGTCACAGCCGAGGCTTTGTTGATAATACACTTGACAACACTGTCAACTGACTGTCGACAGCCAATAGGAACGCGTATTTGCATCACGTGACGGTGATCGTATCGTTTTCCAATTTGACAGATTAGGTTATAGAATATGGCGAACTAGAATGTTGACAATTTAAATTGTGAAAATGAATCAGCTTCAATTCGTGAACAGTGTCTAATGATTGAGAATAAATGGATCAAACAGCTTTAAAATACTAGGGATGAAAAAGAAGGCAAGAAAGACAAACGAGATTGAGTAGGCCACTCAGGCCTTCCATAACCTATACATGGTAAGTTCAATTAACACAATTAATAAATGATATGTGTCGTCTCTGTGATAGAAAATATGATAGCCTACATACATTATAGTAATTATTATATTTCTACTGCACCTCCCTAATTTAATATATTTTTCCACTCTTTGAAGGACATGGTAGCTCGAAAATGTGAACTGGGACATCTCCGATCAGGCCCAGGACTTCAGTATCAACATCTCCGGCAAGCGAGAATAGAAATACTTCGATACGAACAGCAAAATTGGTAGTAGGGCCTACACTTGACACCTAATCAACACGTCTGAATGGTTGAGCAGTTTAGTGTGATGGTCTGTAATATTGAACGCTCGTCGTCCGTGGTTTGAAACTTCTGGCCGGCTACTTTGTTGACTGAAATTGAGTGCATAATCATGCTTTTTAGTTAATAAGGCTTGTGGAATGGGTATTTTTTGGGGGAAAACATTGACATGAACTACCTGCATCTCAGTAAATGATGTTAATATTCTATCAATATCATGATAATAATGTGAATTATGTTAATAAATTTACTCTTGTTGTACATTATCTGACTTGTGTGAATTGTGTTCCATTCATTGCGTGAACCCAGATTCTTGACTACTCTGACTGTCTAATATAATCTTGCAATTTGTGAACTACAACATTAGATGATCTTTATTTGCCATCGTATGGTGAACAATCCAAAATGCAAGGTGCGGTCTTACGACCACTCTGCCACCTAACCTTCTCCTTAGAATTATAGAGGCCTATATCATAACAGAAACATGAAATAAAACAAAATTGGAGATAAATTGTGATAACTAACAACCCAAGGATGGACTTGACATGACTTGTATATTATTCAATCTCTATTAGTGATTAATGTAGGCCTACTAGAAGAAAGTAAGAAGAAAGTTGAACCAGTACGCCCCGGGCCTTTACGAGAAACACATAATATTCTAATTTAAAATTTAATCAATCAAGTATTATCTAGAAATATTGAGTAAAGAAGTATCTTCATCAATGCTAGTAGTGTCTAAACAATCATGAACTGAAGGAAATGATATTCAAAATAAGGTTAGGTTAGAATGACTGAAATGATATAAATCAATTGAGAAAACCATTTTAATGTATCAAATAATTAGTATACATTCCCATTTCGAAAAGTCTTCAAGAGTAATCAGTTGTACTATCATAATCATTCTCATTGTGATAGAAATAATAATGCAAAACCCGCCAAAACGTTCAATTTGCTTGAAAACAATATTCATAAATGGCATCAAAAGCCTTAAGCCACGGTTTAAACTACCTTCCCATCACGATCTAAAAATGGCGTCTTTAGGCCATGGTTTAAGCCATGGCCTTGCTTAAACATCGTCTCTGCAATGCAATTTCTGACTTAGACGGCGTCTAAGGTAGGCCGGGGTTTAAACTCCGTCTTTGCAATCCACCCAAAGGGTAAGGTCTATACGCAGATAGACCTGGTGGTGTACATTTGGCACCATTGCACGTGTTTGCTGTTCCGACCCGCTGCAGAAAGCTGCTTCGACCCGATACCAAGTTGTTTGTGTTGGGCAGCCTCTATTCACCGAACCAAACGAACTGCTTACATGTGGCATCACTGTCTGCAGCCAAGAGTCAAAGATGTATTCGTTACGAACATCTTTGGTTTGTAGCTACCACGATGTAGTGATACCAACTTATTTTATCATAATTATGATAAAATAAGTTGGTGTCACTACATCGTGTAGCTACCGAACCGGTGGATTTGGTTTGCCTTTGCGAATGGTGGGATTTACATGTCTAGCCATTGAATTTGGTCTAGCTTAATGTGGAAAACGGGAACATAGTTCGAGGTTAAAATAATGTTAATAATACATAATAAAACTACATGCTGAACTCACATTCATTCTGTTAGTAGATATGTTTTACGCTTTGAATTTGAACGTAAAAAAATTAACTGGGCCCAGGCTAGGCCATTGAATTTGTAGACCAAGACATTGCGTTTGTAGGCTAATATATACTGCATATGTTTTATGATAAGTTAGGCCCAAGCCTATATTTAATGAGGGGCTAATCCAGGTCACTTTCCATAGTAAAATAACGTAGGTGCCTATAGCCCAAAGATATTTATATAACCTGCTATAGCCACTGAGTTTTTAGGCCCCATACCTGTATACCTTTAAGAATTTAGGTTTATGGTTTGATAATGAATTGAAATTCAAACAACATGTCACTAAAATCTGCAGAAGTGCATATGCAAAACTCCGTGTACTATACAAAGTCAAGAACTTCCTGCCTTCAACTGTTAGACTCAAACTAACGGATGCGCTAATACTTTCAAAACTATCGTACTGTGACATTGTGTACGGTCCAAACCTTCAGCCAGCTCATTAAAGGTAATATAAAGAATCCAAAATTCATGTGTACGATTCGCGTTCGATTATGATCGGGATCATATCACACCAACGATCAACAGAATTGGATGGTTTAAAATGGAAAATAGACTAAAATCACATTGCATCAACAATATCCATAAAGTTTTCAATTACAAAACTCCAGAATCTTTTCAAAAAAATTCATAACAGGGGAACCATGCACTCAGCGAACATCAGACATAAGGAAACACTCAACGTATCACATTTCACCGCACAGCTAAATTTCAATCTTCGTTTTCATACATTGCACCAAAACTATATAACAAGGTTCCACCAACTTACAAGAAATTGAAACGTCCTGCATTTAAATCAAGAATAAAATCAGACTTACTGGAAGAGCAAAAGAGAATTTAGAAAATGTTTTGTTCATCTTAGATATAAAATAGGATATAGGGTCATGTGATAGACCAGTCAATGTGACACCAGAATGAAAGCTGATGTCATACACTGAACATCGCCTTTTTGTATATTTATACTTGTATGCAAATGAAGAAGATTTATCATTATCATCAACTAATCAGTAATCACAGCTAAAATCTAGTTTGGCAAGCTTCAAATCAAGAATTTTGAAATCAGCTTTCCTCACTTGCCACATCAAAATTGCTAGAGCCCACTTGCTGATGGAATATATATTTGATATAAATACATTTTTCATCAATTCATGGATTCTCATTTCTCTATACAAATATATTTTATATGTACTTCTCAACTGTATATATAATTTAAAATCACTTTTTGCTAAAAATGTGACAAAATTAATCCTGCGCGAAAGTTATAGACACCGAGGTAAGATGTCCAAAAACGGGACTGTCCCAGGAGAAACGAAACAAATGGATATTCTAACTCTACTTATTATTTCTGAAATAATGGTAGACTACTCAAAACTATGTTGAATAATTTTTTTTCCAAATCGAGTAAAATGTTAATTCTCAAATATAACGTAATCATTTCAATTATTATTTCTGATATAATGTTAGGCTACTCAAAACTATGTTGAAGAATGTTTTTAGATGAGCGTAGCGAAGCTTTCCATTTCACACCCTGAAAAAAAATGGGCTTCGTTTTTATGTTTTTTTTTTGTTATTATGTACGCGGCATACAGGTCAGAGAAATGAATCAATCAACTTGAAACTTTTTCTGAACGTTGGTGTCATACCAGAATAGGTTGGGATTGTTATTCAGAGAAATCGATCGGAAGGTTTTTCCGGAAAATAATCGGAAAGTTTGAAAAATCCCCGTTAGAATAACCCGGAGGAAAAATACTTGAAAAATAAGAATTTTTCAAAAGCTCTCAAATTTTCCCCAAATATGAACAATACTATTATACACCTTTCCAGAGATTTTTGCAACAATCGAATGAGAAATAACGAAGAAAACGCATTAAAGGTGTACATTTTATTGAATATTTGGATCAATTGGATTTGCAAAGTGTTTATGCGACAGGTTGCAGGTTACTATAAATATCAACAAGTTGCAGGTGATGTTTTTGAACGTTTGAAGTAAGTCAAGGTTTGTAGATGTAAATTGAGCTGACAAGTTATTTTTCATTCTAGATTGCCATACTTCTAAGCTCATCTCACAACGCGCATCCCGCGTTTTCCTAGTTTAAATTAAGGGTAAAAATGTTGATTCTCAAATATACGGTCATTTCACTTATTATTTCTGAAATAATGGTAGGCTACTTGAAACTATCTTGAATAATTGTTTTTTAAATTATTAGATGAGCGTAGCGAAGCTTTCCATTTCACACCCTGAAAAAAAATGGTCTTCGTTTTTATGTTTTTTTTTTTTTTTTTTTTTTTTTTTGTAATTATGTACGCGGCATACAGGTCAGAGAAATGAATCAATCAACTTGAAACTTTTTCTGAACGTTGGTGTCATACTAGAATAGGTTGGGATTGTTATTCAGAGGAATCGGTCGGAAGGTTTTTCCGGAAAATGATCGGAAAGTTTGGAAAATCCTCATAAGAATAACCCGGAGGAAAAATACTTGAAAAATAAGAATTTTTCAAAAGCTCTCAAATTCTCACTGAATATGAAAAATACTATTTTACACCTTTTCAGAGATTTTTACAACAATCGAATGAGAAATAATGAAGAAAACGCAATAAACGTGTACATTTTATTGAATATTTGGATCAATTGGTTTTGCAAAGTGTTTATGCGACAGGTTGCAGGTTACTATAAATATCAACAAGTTGCAGGTGAGGTTTTTGAACGTTTGAAGTAAGTCAAGGTTTGTAGATGTAAATTGAGCTGACAAGTTATTTTTCATTCTAGATTGCCATACTTCTAAGCTCATCTCACAACGCGCATCCCGCGTTTTCCTAGTGAGTAAAATGATGATTTTTCACTTATTATTTTTTTTTCCAAATTATATTGCTGTTGGGCAGAGAAATTTAAATCTTTTGAAACTTTTCGCGGTACTCGTACATGCAGACGCGCAGGCGCTCAGACGTGAGTTGCGCGACGTTGCCATATATACACAGACAGCAAAAGTACTTCCGGTTCGGTGAATAGCCACTTCGTCACTTGACCGAAGTGGCTATTCACCGAACCGGAAGTACTTTTGCTGTCTGTGTATATATGGCAACGTCGCGCAACTCACGTCTGAGCGCCTGCGCGTCTGCATGTACGAGTACCGCGAAAAGTTTCAAAAGATTTAAATTGCTCTGCCCAACAGCAATAACCTAATTTCCATTTCACCACACCTTTTGAACCTTTTTAAATGATTACGTTAGATTTGAGAATCGACATTTCACTAATAATTTGAAAAAAAAATAATAAGTGAAAAATCAACATTTTACTCATAATTTTTAAAAAAATTATTCAAGATAGTTTCAAGTAGCCTACCATTATTTCAGAAATAATAAGTGAAATGACCGTATATTTGAGAATCAATATTTTTACCCTTAATTTAAAAAACATTCTTCAACATAGTTTTGAGTAGCCCAACATTATATCAGAAATAATAAGTGAAATGATTACGTTATATTTGAGAATTAACATTTTACTCGATTTGAAAAAAAAATTATTTAACATAGTTTTGAGTAGTCTACCATTATTTCAGAAATAATAAGTAGAGTTAGAATATCCATTTGTTTCGTTTCTCCTGGGACAGTCCCGTTTTTGGACATCTTACCTCGGTGTCTATAACTTTCGCGCAGGATTAATTTTGTCACATTTTTAGCAAAAAGTGTTTTTAAATTATATATACAGTTGAGAAGTACATATAAAATATATTTGTATAGAGAAATGAGAATCCATGAATTGATGAAAAATGTATTTATATCAAATATATATTCCATCAACAAGTGGGCTCTAGCAATTTTGATGTGGCAAGTGAGGAAAGCTGATTTCAAAATTCTTGATTTGAAGCTTGCCAAACTAGATTTTAGCTGTGATTACTGATTAGTTAATAATAATAATAAATCTTCTTCATTTGCATACAAGTATGAATATACAAAAAGGCGATGTTCAGTGTATGTCATCAGCTTTCATTCTGGTGTCACATTGACTGGTCTATCACATAACCCTATATTCTATTTTATATCTAAGATGAACAAAACATTTTCTAAATTCTCTTTTGCTCTTCCAGTAAGTCTGATTTTATTCTTGATTTAAATGCATGATGTTTCAATTTCTTGTAAGTTGGTGGAACCTTGTTATATAGTTTTGGTGCAATGTATGAAAACGAAGATTGAAATTTAGCTGTGCGGTGAAATGTGATACGTTGAGTGTTTCCTTATGTGTCTGATGTTCGCTGAGTGCATGGTTCCCCTGTTATGAATTTTTTTGAAAAGATTCTGGAGTTTTGTAATTGATAACTCTATGGATATTGTTGATGCAATGCGATTTTAGTCTATTTTCCATTTTAAGCCATCCAATTCTGTTGATCGTTGGTGTGATATGATCCCGATCATAATCGAACGCGAATCGTACACATGAATTTTGGATTCTTTATATTACCTTTAATGAGCTGGCTGAGAGGTTTGGACCGTACACAATGTCACAGTACGATAGTTTTGAAAGTATTAGCGCATCCGTTAGTTTGAGTCCAACAGTTGAAGGCAGGAAGTTCTTGACACTGAATAGTACACGGAGTTTTGCATATGCACTTCTGCAGATTTTAGTGACATGTTGTTTGAATTTCAATTCATTATCAAACTATAAACCTAAATTCCTAAAGGTATATAGGTATGGGGCCTAAAAACTCAGTGGCTATAGGCACCTACGTTATTTTACTATGGAAAGTGACCTGGATTAGCCCCTCATTAAATATAGGCTTGGGCCCAACTTATCATAAAACATATGCAGTATATATTAGCCTACAAACGCAATGTCTTGGTCTACAAATTCAATGGCCCAGCCTAGGCCCAGTTAATTTTTTTACGTTCAAATTCAAAGCGTAAAACATATCTACTAACAGAATGAATGTGAGTTCAGCATGTAGTTTTATTATGTATTATTAACATTATTTTAACCTCGAACTATGTTCCCGTTTTCCACATTAAGCTAGACCAAATTCAATGGCTAGACATGTAAATCCCACCATTCGCAAAGGCAAACCAAATCCACCGGTTCGGTAGCTACACGATGTAGTGACACCAACTTATTTTATCATAATTGGACGAGCGAAGCGAAGACTCAATTACACTATACCGAAAAAAAAGTGCCTGTTTTTTTTTTTTTTTTTTTTTTTTTTTTGTTCGCGCTCCACAGGTCAGACAAAAATTCAAAATCAGTTGAAACTTGGCACACACATGAACCCCTATCTGACTTGATGCTGTATAGTTTTGAGGCACGATCGGTTGAAAAACTTCTGAGAAAACTCATTCCAAAGTTTTCAAAAATCCCATTAGAATAACCCAGAGGAAAACATTCGTGAAAAATATTTCATCTGAGAGAATTCAAATTCTCAGAGAATTTCAATCTGATAATGATACACATTATTCCGAACTTTTACTCAAATCGGATCAGCCGTTTCGATGTAAAAAAATATATAATGTTATTTGTGTCAATTATTCAAAGCTATTAAGATACCTATTAAATCAAAGCAACAAGTGTCAAAACTTGATGGTAACGATTAAAACAATGCCTTCTTTATTATTATATAAATTATCAATGGAAAATAAGATGGCAGTGATGTAATGGTTTGGATCTCAAGGTGTATATTATATATATTTATAATAACCAATCCAAAGATAAGTTGATATGTTCCAGCTCATCCATCAACGCGGAAACACATAACGCGTTTGCCTAGTTATGATAAAATAAGTTGGTATCACTACATCGTGGTATAGCTACAAACCAAAGATGTTCGTAACGAATACATCTTTGACTCTTGGCTGCAGACAGTGATGCCACATGTAAGCAGTTCGTTTGGTTCGGTGAATAGAGGCTGCCATGATGTCTATGCTAGAAGTAGATGGGTGAGCCTGTTGTCACAGGGTTAGCGGTAGGGGAGGAGTTACACGAGCCGAAGTGCGGGTCCTATGACAACCCGAATGTTTTGCCGGGATGTACGCAAACTTGTTGTCACAGGGTTAGCGGTAGGGGTGAGCCTGCTGTCACAGGGTTAGCGGTAGGGGAGGAGTTACACGAGCCGAAGTGCGGTCCTATGACAACCCGAATGTTTTGCCGGGATGTACGCAAACTTGTTTAAAGAGATATTATCGTAGGCCTATACAAGTTATTGTGGTATTATACAAGTTTATAATATTCATGTAATAATTAAGTAGAACGGATAGGTCTAGGCCTAGTCCTAGTAAGCCTTATGATGTTGAGTTTTTGCTATACATTCTCAGTCCGGTCCTGTGACCATCCGAATGTTTTGCCGGGATGTACGCAAACTTGTTTAAAGAGATTATCGTAGGCCTATACAAGTTATTAAGGTATTATACAAGTTTATAATATTTATGTAATAATTAAGTAGAACGAATAGGTCTGGGCCTAGTACTAGTAAGACTTATAATGTTGAGTTTTTCGGATTTTTTTTTTTTTTGGCATTTCCTACCTGAAATTGCGCTTACAGGCCTTTGATGTAGTAGCTAAGGGAATGGGTCATGCGGTTGGGGTGACAGCTATTTCTATTCCTAGCTAATCTCTCTTGCTGCATACTTCGAACGGCCAAAGGCATGAATTCGTAAAAACTATTATTATTATTATTATTAACTCTTGCAGTTGCACATAAATGCGCGGTGGCAACCCATCTGGTTCTATCTGGTATCTGGTGTTCTATTGATAATATTGATGTGACACACACTATTATTTAACAAGCAGACAGGGATAATTATTCCAAAATTTGAATGTTGGTGATATGATTTCGATTCCAATTATTTCCTATTTATTATCAAAAGAAAACCAAGTTTTTTACATTATTAATCGAATGAATGAATAAGTCTACCAACTTTTTTACAGATTAGGTATTACATTTTCATTTTTTTCATTCAAAACTCATTTCATTCTTATCTTCTAGACACATTACTTGTGGCAAAAAATGGAGAAATACTAAAAAAATCAGGATATTGTTTGCTTGTCGTTTTTGGTGTTTTTTAATTGTTTTTCTACAGGTCAATTACAAAATGGCCCTTAATCCTAGTTGGGACTGTATAGTTTCACATTTTGACCCATAGGTTGGTTACTTTTCTTCAACAGATTAATAAAACGAAGTGTGGAAAATTTCTATTAATTTCTATTTCTGAAGGACCTATACTTTTTCAACATACTAGTACATCACTCAGTCGACACTCGGAGAGTTCGTGTGGTCACGTGACCGAACTTCGGATCTGATGAAACCCCTCCCCTACCGCTAACCCTGTGACAACAGGCTCACCCCCCGCACTTCGGCTCGTGTAACTCCTCCCCTACCGCTAACCCTGTGACAACAGGCTCACCCTAGCGGTAGGGGAGGAGTTTCATAAGATCCGAAGTTCGGTCACGTGACCACACGAACTCTCCGAGTGTCGACTGAGTGATGTACTATTTATTGTATGTTGAAAAAGTATAAGTCCTTCAGAAATAGAAATTATTAGAAATTTTCCACACCCCGTTTCATTAATCTGTTGAAGAAAAATAACCAAACTATACAGTCCCAACTAGGATAAAGGGCCACTTTGTAGTTGACCTGTAGATAAACAATTAAAAAACACTAAAAACGACAAGCAAACAATAGTTTGATTTTTTTAGTCTTTCTCCATCTTTTGCCACAAGTATTCAATTGTAAATTGTCTAGAAGATAAGAATAAAATGAGTTTTGAATGAAAAAAATGAAAATGTAATACCAAATCTGTAAAAAAATTGGTAGGCTCATTCATTCATTATATTAATAATGTAAAAAACTTGGTTGATTTGTGGGTCTCTGTATTACGGACTGAGAATGTATAGCAAAAACTCAACATCATAAGGCTTACTAGGACTAGGCCTAGACCTATCCGTTCTACTTAATTATTACATGAATATTATAAACTTGTATAATACCACAATAACTTGTATAGGCCTACGATAATATCTCTTTAAACAAGTTTGCGTACATCCCGGCAAAACATTCGGGTTGTCATAGGACCGCACTTCGGCTCGTGTAACTCCTCCCCTACCGCTAACCCTGTGACAGCAGGCTCACCCAATGTAGATCTACATTTGGTCAACACTTGGTTTGTAGAGCGACCGCTCTGCTAGATAATACTTCCAGGTGCAAACAAATGATAAGGCTTTCGAGTATGTAATTAATTAGGTACGGTATTTTTAGTTTCATCAATTGGACTAAAAATTGACAATCACTTTCGTCAAGGTGATGAATACTGTTGTTATAACGACTGTTGGTCAATTCTAACATCTGGATAAAACGATTAATAAAAGGATTTCAAATCATTAATTGTTAAAACTGAATATTGATACTTTCAAATTAGTTGTTTCAAGTTTTGTTTCAAATGTTTCAGTTTCTGAATTTTGTTTTCAAATCGAGTGATGAAGAGATATTCATATTTATATTGATCTATATTCTTAAGACACGCTTTTCTACTTATTGGTATCTTGTTTTTTTTAAATAATGTGACGATTTCTGAATGATAGATAAAATATGCATATTCAGAATGTTGAACCTTTATACTACCCTACAATATATTTGTATATTAATATACTGTTGACAATAACAATATCAAAATGTATTGATCAATATGTTGAAAAAAAAAAAATTTTCTTTCATTTTACACATTTCCTTTAAAAATGAGTTCCATACTATTGTATCTATAATGTGCAAAGAATTTCAATAGAAATAAGAACAATAATATTTCTCATGAACAATTTTAATGAAATATAGTGTTGAATTTGATTTAATTTACCCATAACAAGATATTACAAATGAGCTTGAAAATATATTTCTGTTCAAAGGAAGTCGTGATTTTTCATTGCGTAATGTTTGTGTTTCGTTTCACGAAAGCCGTGATTTTCCATTGATAATTTATTGAATAAATGTTTGGTTTTTCAAGAAATTCGGTAGGCCTATATTTGTAATATCACCGACGGCCTCCTACTATTCGCATCAAGGTAACTCAACAAAAAGTCACACATTCGTATACTATTATGTTCATGTCCTGAAAGTTTCATCTCAAAAGAGTGAGTAGTTAACCCAGGCCATACGTAATCCACGGGAGGTGTCTATTTACTTTTGATTTTCTCCACGTTGATTTTGAATAGTATTTTTTTTTTTAAAGGAAGTGTTTTTGTGATATCATGATATCACCGACAGTCTCCTAACATTCACAATCGTACTTTTATGAAGAAACCCTAGAAATTGCAGCCAAAACGAAGTGCTCAGTAGTTTAGGTACGATGTCAAGCAGCGGAGACGCCTGTTCCTGATGAAGAATATAGGAAAGAGAATCGGAAGACAAAACAGAAAAATAGTCAATTTCCCTACCTTATATCTTTTTTGAAGGCTGAACTGATCGTTATCAAATTTGAAATATGTTGTCGCGTGAAAAATGATATGTTAAAAGACATTCAGAAAGCGGATTTGACTTTTAGTTCCCGAGATCCAATAGTGCGAAAACCACGCTTTAATGCTTAGAGTAAAAGATGATGCGTTGCTCAGTGCTCTGCAAGTGCTATTTACGGACAGCACTTGGCTCATGGAGTGACTGCTCTACTAGATCTCCCAGTGCAGCTACCATTAAACACCATTGAAATGGTAAAGTAAAATAATACATCATTGAAGTATAAAAAATAGTGTTCTCATGCAGGATGTTTTATGCATTTGTACATACTCTCTATTGCAAATAATGTTGCTCTACAATTAATTCAAAATTAACATTTTTATTCAATAGTTTGTACGGCTTGAAGCATGAATAGATGTCTGTTTCTGTCGTTTGATACCTGTTAAATCCTATGAAATATAACATGGTCACCTAGCTGGTTTGAACAGGTAGCAAAGAGACTTTTACTTCTGCTTCAAGCTGTCCCCACCATATACATTGTATACATTACCTAAATTAGGTATTTTCTACAGGTAGTCACATTGCTTTATGTGCTTTATTTTTAAGATGAAGAATGGAATGCTTTCTGAGTACTTAGGAAATGAGCTAATCAATGTTAATGACGTCCATACACACAATATACAAAGAAATGTAATTAGTTATTTCTTGAAAGTACCGGCAGTGGTAGGAACATTATAATTAAACGAAGTGTCTGGTTACACTCGATCGTCATCAGCCTTTAGGGCTCAAGGAGGCTGCTGACACTCAGTTTAATTTCCGGATTCGTTCGGGAGGGTTCGACTTCTTTGTACGAGTCCGAGTGGCCGAAATAAAGGAAATGGCCAAAATAACGGTCACATGTAACCGATCACTGCAGCTCAATGGTTAGCACACCTTACTCCCAATCCAAAGAACTCTGTAACCTGTATGACAGTCAGGTCTATCTCAATATTTATTTAACCTTATTTCTTGCTATTTATTTATCTTCATAATACCATATGTATGTGTTCTTTCAATTTTCATTAGTGGCATTATCAGTAGAAAACTGTAGTAAACTTGTTTACTTCAGTAGCTGAGCTAAGGTCATTTGAGTAATATTTTGGGTTTTTCTTATTGGTAGCTATATTTAGTCCATTATGTCATAATTTCATCTCTGTGATTGGCTGTTGATGAGGTCAGCAGCAATCACAGAATTTTCATGGTAAATCATAACTGTATATTTAGACACTTGATACTAGGAGTCATACCAATAGCATGTACGACCTCGGTCTACATGGGCATAAATTTAAAGTAATATTATATTATTAAAAAACATAGATAAAAGTGTAAACCTGTTGAGTTTTAATAAAGCTACGAGCGATACAAATGCACCTGAATTACACAATTATTTATTAGACTTAATAAACCATAAGAAATCACAAAGAAGAATAACAGTCATTACAAGTTAAATAAGTGATTGCAAGTTGTATTAGTGAAGGCAAGTTATGTTGGCGCCAACGTGTTAGAACATCAATTACCACGACTCGAAAAGAATTGCTCTACCAACGAACTAAAGATACAAAGAATATAATGTTACGAATTGAGTCAATGTACAATAGCTAAGATTCGAAGAAGAGACTACGAAGAAGAAGAGACTACGACGAAGAAGAGACTACGAAGAAGAAGAGCCTACGACGAAGAAGAGACAACGAAGAAGAAGAGACTACGACAAAGAAGAGATTACGACGAAGAAGAGACTACGACGAAGAAAGACTATGGTGAAGAAGACAAACAAGACGGCGACGACGACGACGAGAACACCAGAAAGAGACAGCGAGAAAGACGTCAGCACGGCGACGACAATCGACATGGAGGAGACGATCGAGGCATACTCAACGGCAGTGAAAAACGGGTGAACAAATCAAGTAAGAGATGCATAGTAATTATTGATAAGTTTATTATCTTGTAGTATGCTTAGGATGTATTGTAGTCATGGATATTATAGTTTATCTGTATAGATTTAGGGAATAATATTAGAAAGGTATCAACAATACAAATTGCTATAACATGTTGAAATTTAACTAAGACAATTTAAATATATTTTTTTGCTACCATGGCATATTATAAGTCAGATCTTGAGAAGATAATGGAAGAGCCTACCATATCAAGTGAGGTTAACACTTTAAACGATAGTAATCAAATACTGGAGGACAATAGTGAAATGGCCACAGAAAAACAGTACACAACTGCACAAATACATAATATTATAGGTATAGAATATAATAATGATACTACACAAGATATAAGCCGTAGTTCCAAACACATGGAGACCATGGACAAAAATAAAAATGTGTACGGTACAGGGGAAGTCAAATGGGAGATGCTTCTAACATATTACACTTATTAAAATGATGCAACTAATGATACAGGACAGTAAAATAATGAGGCAGAACATCAAAACAATGATACAGAACAACAAAACAATGATGCAGGTTATGTCAGAAAAGATCGATAAACAAATCTTAGACAATAAACAAGAAAGGATAAGCATAGCAGAGAGGTTTAATAGACAGGAAAATAGTATACTTGAACAGGAACAGGTAATAAAACGATTAGATGAAAGGGTTGAAAAGTATAAGAACAAGGCTAGTACGACAGCGCTAGAAATACAAGAGGAAACAGCTAATATAAATAGCAAAACTCTGAAAGCAGCAAGAAGTGTGCAAAAGGTAGAGCACGTGACACTTGATAATGGTGTGGGGGCAACAACAATTGGGGTAGGGAAAACCAGTTTAGCCACAAGCACAAATGATAAACATATATTAGTATTCGATGACCAGGACGATGATGATTACGAGGAATCACATTCTGGAGGTGCACCAGTTGAGGTTTTATCTATCACCAAAGAAAATGATGATGTTTATTTTCCAACAGAGAGAGTCATGCGTGAGTTAGGACGTATGTTTAGAACATACTGTCAACATAAACACACAACGTGGACCAAACACTTGGACTACATTGAAGAATGTTTCAACGTCACCTTACATGACAGTACAGGATATACACCAGTAGAAATACAATACGGCACAAGGCCATATAGTAGAATACATAAGCTCATACACCATCCACAACTAAACGAACAACCACATCAAGAAACAATAATTACATTAACTAGAGATAGATTAACAAAACGAGCAAACAAACGTAAAAATAGCCATGATAAATGTCATAAAAATAAAACTATACTGAATGTAAACGATAAGGTATTGCTAAAAACATTACATTTATCTTGTGCATTGAAGAAGGGAACCAGAAAATTTTTTCAACTGTATGAGGATCCTTATACAATTAGCAAAATTGTAGCTCCAAATGCTTACGCACTGATCAATGAAAAAGGAAAGGATGTAGGGACTTACAACATTGTTAATCTCAGGATCTACCTTATGAAACTTGGCGCGGATTGAAGTCTGTTGCCGACTGCTTTATTTAATAGTTGAATAAGAAAATGTGTATGGTTGTGTATATTGTTGATCGGAATAGATTAATTGTGTTATTCAATTCAGATTGAAATAAATATCCATGACATTTAAAGTCAAATTCTGTTGATTTTGTATCGTAATATTACTATGCATACTCTAGAGGGAAAGAGAGAAAGAAACTATTATTTGTGGCATTAATATTATTGTATTGTTATTGCATGTATATTGTTCTAAAGATTTGATTAAATGTATCAAGACATGTATGCAAATGATATATATCAAACAGGATGCAAAATACATTAAATTAGTATAAACAATAAATAAATGTATAAACAAACTAATTATGTAATACGTAAAATTGTATAATTATTAATAGAGCGTAAGATTTGTTAAATTGTTAATTAGAAGCAAGTTATAACGACATTTAAAGATTTCGATTAATTAAGTTTGAATTAGAATTAGAGTATATCATTTGATTAATAAAATTATTTTCGGTTAGCGAGTTTGTGTCATGCCGGTGGTTTATGTACAGTTAAATATTTTGTTTTCACTTCCTTGTATGTACAATCATACCAAAATCCTGAACTGTGCATAGGGGGCAGTGTGACCTGTATGACAGTCAGGTATATCTCAATATTTATTTAACCATATTTCTTGCTATTTATTTATCTTCATAATACCATATGTATGTGTTCTTTCAATTTTCATTAGTGGCATTATCAGTAGAAAACTGTAGTAAACTTGTTTACTTCAGTAGCTGAGCTAAGGTCATTTGAGTAATATTTTGGGTTTTTCTTATTGGTAGCTATATTTAGTCCATTATGTCATAATTTCATCTCTGTGATTGGCTGTTGATGAGGTCAGCAGCAATCACAGAGTTTTCATGGTAAATCATAACTATATATTTAGACACTTGATACTAGGAGTCATACCAATAGCATGTACGACCTCGGTCTACATGGGCATAAATTTAAAGCAATATTATATTATTAAAAAACATAGATAAAAGTGTAAACCTGTTGAGTTTTAATAAAGCTATACGAGCGATACAAATGCACCTGAATTACACAATTATTTATTAGACTTAATAAACCATAAGAAATCACAAAGAAGAATAACAGTCATTACAAGTTAAATAAGTGATTGCAAGTTGTATTAGTGAAGGCAAGTTATAACTCTGATCGCATCCTGCCTGAGGCTTTTTTTATTTTTTAAAAATTGGTTCCCCCAGAGTTTATATGTAAAGGAACATGGTCAATTATGTGGACAAAGCCAGGTTGCAGACAGTAGGTTAGGTTACTAGGTTATAGGTTAGTGTCCAAACCTCGCATATACCGCCGGCAGGCGGAACGAAGCTTCTATATGTAGATCATTTATCGGTAACCTGTGTCGGGTGCACTCCAGCAGTGAAAATTACAACTAAACCATCCTCCCAAATGAAGTCGAACCCTCCCGAACGAATCCGGAGCGTCGTGGCCCACGAACCAAACACGCGACCCTGAGTGTCATCAGAATGGAAGGCTGGGAACACTCGATAGGTCCACAAACATGAAAACCTGATGACACCTGAGTGTCACCAGACTCGGCCATAATTAAATCACTTTTCTATTAAGGTATAAGACAGTATACATAACATACATAAAACTACATAATATTCAAGAATTCAGAAATGAATCGGAATGTACACTCGATAATTTTAGATCCATAAATATGAAAGAACTAGAGGAGGTCGTTAAGAAGATAAAAGCAAAGAAAGGAAATAGTGATGGCATTCCACATAGGATTTTCATGGATTCATCTAAGGTAATTAAGTATAATATTCTGGATTTAATTAATTTATCTTTAAGGAAAGGTATTTTTCCTAAAGAACTAAAGGAGTCAGTGGTAATTCCAGTGCCTAAGGTGAAAGGATCAGCTAAAATTAGTGATTTCAGACCTATAAATATGCTAGGAATTATTGATAAGATCATGGAAAAAATTATACACAAAAACTTTATACATATATAAATGAAAATAAACTTATATATGATAACCAATCGGGATTTAGGAAATGCCATTCATGTGAATCAGCAGTGCAGATTATTGTAGCGAAATGGATAGAGGATAAAGATAATAATAAAACAACATTAGCAATATTCTTAGATCTTAGGAGAGCGTTCGAAACTGTAAATAAAAATAGATTAATAGAAAAATTAGAGTATATGTATGGAATAACTGGGGAAGCACTAGAATGGATTAAGGATTATTTGACAGAAAGACAACAAAGAGTGAGAATTGGAGAGAGAATGTGTAAATAGAGTACCTCAGGGAGCAACATTGAGACCTCTATTGGTTTTTTAGCCTCATATAGAATAATGTAGTACTGTACTTCTTAATACATCAAAGGGAGATTTAGTTAGATTTCAAACAATTTAAAATGAAGTAATGTGATATATTTTAAAAGAACCTACAGGGGAATCAGTTTAACGTCACATGTATGTAAGATAATGGAAAGGGTAGTTATAAAGAGAATAATGGAGAAAGTAGATGAACATAGGGGTATTTCGGAAGTGCAGCATGGGTTTAGGAAGGGGTATTCATGTGAGACACAGTTGTTAGGTTTTGCGGAAGAGCTGGCAGGAGTAGTAGGCAAGGGGGGCTGTATTGATGCAGTGTTTTTAGATTTTGAAAAGGCTTTCGACAAGGTAGATCACACTATATTATTAGGGCAGTTGAAACTGTCCATTGGGAATGCTGGGTTAGTTAATTGGATTGGAAACTTTCTTCAGGATAGAGTTCAAACAGTTCGAGTAGGTTCGGAGGTTTCAAGCGAGGTTAAGGTTACGTCAGGAGTTCCACAGGGTAGTGTGTTAGGTCCGTTATTATTTGATTTATATATAGATGATCTGACTAGGGTTGTTAATTCGAGAATAAGGTTATTTGCAGATGATTGTGTGATACATAGGGAAATCAATACAGAGGAGGATGTAGTAGCTATTCAGGCAGATTTGACGGCACTTAATTGTTGGGTTCAGTTGAACAAGATGGGGTTAAATGCAGGGAAGTGTAAGTTAGTCACCTTTGGTAGGAAGAGAATGTGGGCTGATGTAGTGTATGATGTAGGAGGGAAGTCACTTGAGTCAATGGAAAATTACAAGTACTTAGGGGTGGTATTTGATAGACGTCTAGGGTGGGGGAGTCAGACTGAGAGACTTTGTAATGAGGCAGCTTAGGGGAACAAGTATGAAGATAAAGGGAAAGGTTTATTTCTCGTTAGTGCGTCCCATGGTGGAATATGCTAGTTCAGTTTGGGATCCTTATAGATTAGGTGAGATAAGGGATGCGGAAAGGGTGCAAAGGATTGCAGTTAGAAGGGTTACAGGTAGGGTTAGAAGGTGGAAATGGGGGAAGAATGAAAGGGGGGAGGGGGAGAATATTGGAGAGTCCATCTGAGATGATCCGAGACTTGGGATGGCGGGAATTGGAAATACGGAGAAAGGAGGATCAGATCTGTAATTTCTTCAGGGTATAATGGAAGGAGAAGGGGGCTGGGGAGAGTTGAATAGGTTGATTGAAAGGAATGAGTCAGGGTATGGGGGTAGGCGAAGTCATGATAGAGCAGTAGTTATAAAGGGGGCTAGATTAGATGTCGGTAAGTTCTCTTTCTTGAATAGGACAGGTAGGAATTGGAATGGGCTTAGTAGAAGTATACTTGAGAAGGATGAAATAGGGTTGAAGCTATTCCGTCAGAAGATTAGGGAGGCGATAGGATAGGATCGATAGGGAACTTGCCACCGCGCATTTATGTGCAACTGCAAGAGTTGATAATTTTTTTTTTATTGATTCCAAATAAAAGCGTTACAACAATAAAGGGTACTCTTGTGAGGTTCCACGAAACCCTCATGGGGTTTATCTGTGGAGATAGGCTATATAATAACAATTCACTTAAATATAATGCAATGCAAAAATAAAATACCTTCCTGATAATAAAATATAATAACAATACAATGAAGCACATTGACGAGTACGTGTAAGAATGAACAAAATAGGATAAATCAACAAAATTATATTCGAATTGCCGTTGTAGTGAGTAGAGAAAGATGCAAACAACATAGGAAGAGAGAACTCGAGGAAGTGAAAAAATACCCAATTATACAATAATACATAGTAGAAATAAACAATTCATATGACACATTCACGAGTTTAAAAGTATAAAGACAAATATAAGCCGGTTGAATTAGGTCAAATAGTAACAAGAAATGAGAGAAACTTATTTTGATAATAATGATGAAGATAGATTAATAAAAATATACAATTATCAGATTATTTTAAATTGATAATTCAATCAATGAAGCCATTTACATATGTATAATAATAAAAGAGCAACTTGCCAAGTCGAAAGAAAATCAGTATAACGAAATAAACCTAAATAAACCTTATATTGAACATTTGAAGTTGAGATATTGCTCATACCATAATCGAAAGTAACCATTTTTTGACACATACTTTTAGCTCGTTATAATTGTTGACATTTTTCAAATTAATGGGAAGTTGATTGAGGTTGAATGGGACTAAGTATTCCAATCTTCTCTTACCATACTTGTTAATCCAAGAAGGAATCTAAAATGTATCGATTAAGGCTAATCTTGTGTTAACAGGGTGAACATTCATTATTTGATAATCCTCTTTGAAATAATATGAAATAATTAATCTATGAGTATACAATTTAGTGATCGGAAGTACATTGCAGTGAAAATAATATCTATTCAAGTTGAAGTCTAGATTTTGTTTAACATGATGAGGTAACATTGACTTAATAATTCTATCTTGCAATCTTAGAATGCTATTCAGATGATAATGAGAGGCATTCCCCCAAGCCAACAGACCATACAGCAATAGGGATGTTCCTAACGCATCATAAACAGTTCTCAATAATTGAAATCGTAAAATACTTTTGAGATTATAAATGCGAAAAGCTACGGAACGTAGCCTGTTACATAATTGATCGATGTGCGGCCGCCACGAGAATGAACTGTCGATGGTTATTCCCAAATGCACATGTGTTTCTACTATTTCAATACCGGTTTCACAATTACAAATATGGACGGGAGTACTACATTTCAAGTTGTGAAGACATTCATTTGTATGAAATAATATTTTGAACGGCATAGATCTAGAATGATTCAAGGGTGTACAAATATGCATGACTTTAGTTTTGCTAGCGTTTATAATTAAATCGTGATCGTGAGCGAACTTCAATAAATTAGAGAAATCATTCTGTACATTTTCGACTGCACTATTTAAATGTTTATGAGCCGATACAATCAAGGTGTCATCAGCGTACATATAAGTTACACAATTATTCATATGTTTGAACATTTCATTCACATAAATGAGATACAAAGTAGGTCCCAGAATGGATCCCTGAGCTACTCCGGTTTCACACATCTTAGGTTCACTGAATGTATCATTAACTTTTACTAAAATAAGCCTTTCACTCAAATAGCTTTCGAACGAACTAAGCATAGGTCCTCTTATCCCTATATTGTCCAACAATTTGATTAATTTGGTGTGATTTAGCGTATCGAATGCTCTCGAAAAATCAATGAATAAAGCTAAAATATGCACATCAAATTGCATTGAACATTGCATATTCAAGTGAATATATTGTCATTCAATTCAGAGTTAACAAGATTCGAAAACATGGCTAGTGAGTCATTAGTACCTTTCTTTTTCTGAAAACCAAATTGCATTGAATTTACTAGATTGTTTGTGCATAAATACTCGGATAAAATATTAGCTACACATCTTTCCATTATTTTATCAATAATAGGTAATAGAGCAATAGGCCTGTAATTCGAATACAATGAATGGTCACCCTTCTTGTACACAGGGCGAACTACCGATTTCTTTAATGTTGGTGGAACGACTCCACTATCAAAAGACAGATTACAGAGCTTAGCAATTAAAGGACTTATTTCGTTGGATAAAAGTAGCAAGTCTTTTGATCTAATACCGTCAAATCCAGCCTGCTTATTCAAATTCAAGTTTTTTATGATATCTTTGATTTGATCAACAGTTACATGAGGCATGTACTGTACATCGACCGCGGCTCATAATTAGAGACCAAGACGTCACAAGTAGACACATCACAATCATGTCGAATACTCGCCACCTCGTTTCTGAATTAATCAACAAATCCATTTCCAATCTCCACACTTGAATATTTCTTACCCAGAAATTTATTAACCACTTCGTCTACAGAACATTTTGTTTTTTTCCCAATGAATAAGTTTATAGTTTGCCATGTTTTTTTAAGGCAACTCTTCGATTCTTCAATGGAACTTCTGAAATATTTTATTTTGGCTTGCCGTATTGACTTTCTTACTTCGTTTCTACTTTTTTCGTAGTCTTCATTGAACAAAATCTTCAGACAATCATTTTTACATTGTTTCCATTTAATGAATAATTTGTCTCTCATCTTTATTAATTTTAAAATATCTTTAGTTATCCACAACTTATGATTCTTAACACGTTTAATAGATTCATTGATTCCATGCGAATAAGATGCCGTATCATAACATTCACTGAAGTTATCAATCATTTTGTTATATAATTCACAGCAATTGTCTATTTCATTCATGGAGTTCCAATCACAGGTTAATAACATACGTCTGAGTAATTTTTCATCAAATTTCACTCTAACATATTTAGATTCAACAGTTTCATCTCGAGTTGAGTCATTAACTGTTTTACCGTACACCACTTCAGTTATGACCATATATAATGATCCGACAACTTAGATCTATAAATCGCAGAATTAATGTTAGTATTTAACAAATCACTCCTTATGAAAATATGATCCAAGCATGAACTAGTTTGCACATTCATTCGAATTTCATCTCTTGTAATCCCATATATGCATTTTGTGAAACCATTAACAGCCAAAACATTCTCATAATTACAGATATAGTTGTTATTAGTGTCCAAAAGATCAAGATTAATATCACCAAATATGATAGCGTTACTGCTTGGTAAGTTTTCTATGTAAGACTCTAAATCAATTAAAAAATTATTTTTATCCTGATTTGGAGGCCTATAAACAGCTGTCAGAGAAAGAGTTTTGATATCTGTAATATTATTCAACACTAAAGTTTCAGTGATACTTTCGAAAGAATCAAATTGATTTGAAATGGGTGAAAAGTCATGCTTTTCTTTTATGTATAAAACCAGGCCCCCACCTCGGTTATTTCTTTTTAGATTGTGGAAAACATGGTAGCCCTCGAACGAATAAACCTGATCTAGTTCTTTCAACCAAACCTCAGTCAACAATAGTACATCAAAACGCCCTACTTGCTTACATAGAACTACATTTAGTTCATCCCAATTACGTCTCAGTGATCTAATATTCAAATGCATAAAAATACAACCACATTTGAGATTGAACCAGTCATCCAAATCATCGATATGCGATTGATTAATAAACTCCTCATCAATATCAATGTCATCAAGCCAGGTTGTCATAAATGAGTCAGATCAGGCAACAGTAGTTAGACAATTTTATTCTCGATGTCACTAGAGATCGAAATATGCACTACCTGCCGGGTGGTTTCGTCCTTGCGCACAAATATACGACCTTCCTTCACCCAAACAAACTTGTAATTTCTCGCTCGAGCTTGTTGTTTAGCGCGCCAGAGAAGTTCGCGATTAAAAACGGTCAAGTTTTCATTAATGTATACTCGCTGACTTGAAGGGTTATTAGCACCAGTGACTTGATTGCTGGACAAATTGTAACGCTTTTTTTCTAAAAACTGATTACGTTTCTTCCTTGACAGCAACTGCACTATTATTCTCGGAGGACGGTTAGTTGACGTTCCTTTAGGATAATAATAATAATAATAATAATAATGATAATAATAATTTTTTTTTTTTCATTGATTCCAAATAAAAGCGTTACAACAATAAAGGGTACTCTTGTGAGGTTCCACGAAACCCTCATGGGGTTTATCTGTGGAGATATATAATAACAATTCACTTAATATAATGCAATGAAAAAAATAAAGTACCTTCCTGATAATAAAATATAATAACAATACAATGAAGCACATTGACGAGAACGTGTAAGAATGAACAAAATAGGATAAATCAACAAAATTATATTCGAATTGCAGTTGTAGTGAGTAGAGAAAAATGCAAACAACATAAGAAGAGAGAACTCGAGGAAGTGAAAAAAATACCCAATAATACAATAATACATAGTAGAAATAAACAATTCATATGACACATTCACGAGTTTAAAAGTAAAAGACAAATATAAGCCGGTTGAATTAGGTCAAATAGTAACAAGAAATGAGAAAAACTTATTTTGATAACAATGATGAAGATAGATTAATAAAAATATACAATTATCAGATTATTTTAAATTGATAATTCAATCAATGAAGCCATTTACATATGTATAATAATAATAATAATAATAATAATAATAATGATAATAATAATAATAATAATAACCTTGGAATTCATCAGAAACTAAACTTTTAAACGAAATAAAGTGGCTTAACATCCAGGAGACAATAGATTTAGAAGTTTATACATTCATCTATAAGATGAATATAGGGAAGCAGCCTGAATATCTAGACAAATAAGGTAAAAATACAAATAGTCTAAATGTTCATGATACGAGAAATAGTAAAGATATGTACCTCAATAGCATTAGATCTACAGCAGGTAGTAATAGTATATTCTACAGTGGAATAAGATTATATAACTCTTTACCATTAGTAATTAAAAAATGTAATAGTGTAATTGGTTTTAAGTCGAATATTAAAAAACACATGTTACAATTAAGAGAACAAAACAATTATTAGATCTGATTATTGTTTTGTTCTCTTAATTGTAACATGTGTTTTTAATATTCAACTTGAAACTTATTACACTATTACATTTTTTAAATTATTACTAATGGCCCTTACTGAAATCACACGGCCGAAATAGGGCCGAAACAGGGACGAAACAGGGACGATTGATTTTTAAGGGACGAAACACGGCCGATTCACGGACGTACATAGAAAGGCAAACAGACTGCAGAAAGGTGCGGTTGCATAGCGCCCAAACAGGGCCGAAAGACGGCCGAAAGACGGCCGCAAACTGGATGAGATTGAACGGCCGAAACAGGGCCGAAACACGGCCAATTTAAGGACTTTTCACGGACAATATAGCGAACACATTTCTGTCTCTCCCAGGGACAAAACACGGACAATTCAGGGACTTTTTACGGACTTTTCAGGGCCGAAACACGGCCGATCCAAGGACTTTTTAGATACTTTAATTGTTTTCTGTTTCTTGGCATCGATTAGAGTCGACCGCTATTGTGTTAGAAGTACATATCGCCTCGGGCACAAAGAATGTAGCCTACCATATAACACGAAGCAAGGGGTTGAATTGGGGTGAATGGGCCTAGCCAGTTTTTACCTGTCACACCACATTCCATTGCTGCATTCAGTGTCCAGTCTATCACTTTTGTACTTGTTGAGTTAACATTGATATGAGGAGTTCAATGAAGACTCCACAACGAATTTGCGAAAAGTGTTCGACAATTTATTAGGGGGTGGATTAAGTGATTCTACAATCAAATGGCATAGTCCTCACTGTCGTAAGACTCAAGAGAATTCTTTGCTAATTGCTGCCAAAAAGACGAGCTGTGGCATATAACAGATACGGGTTCAGAAAACTACTTTGCCGTGTATAAAAGTATCTGGTTTCGAACGTTATTTGTCCCTACTTGGGCTGTGTTTTGCCCCCACTCTACGGGTTGATTGACCTTTCATAACTCTAATTATATGTAGCCCAATTCATCATTTAATTAACTGTTGATTTACGCCACGTTCATGAGACGTATGCGGAAAGAGAATGTTTTTAGTTTAGGTTTAGATGAGCGGCTAGATTTATTTTTTTCATGCGTCTCATGAACACGGCGTGATTCAATAGTTGATTCAATGATGAATTGGGCTACATATAATTAGAGTTATGAAAGGTCAATCAACCCGTCGAGTAGGGGCAATACACGGCCCAAGTAGGGGCAAATAACGGCCGAAACAGAGACTTTTTAAGGCCGAAACAGAGACTTTTCACGGGCGAAACAGAGTCATTTCACGGCCGAAACAGAGACATTTCACGGCCGAAACAGAGACATTTCAGGGCCGAAACAGTGGTGGTTTTTGTCCCAAACGACCTGTGTTTCGGCTCTGTTTCGGCCGGCCGATACAGAGCCGAAACAGAGACTTTTTAGAGACTTTTCACGGACAAAATAGAGACATTTCAGGGACGTAATTTGCCGTTTAATTTCAGTAAGGGGGTAAAGAGTTATATAATCTCATTCCTCTATAGAATATACTATTACTGTACTACCTGCTGTAGATCTAATGCTATTGAGGTACATATCTTTACTATTTCTCGTATCATGAACATTTAGACTATTTGTATTTTATTGTATTAAAATTGATAATATTAAATGAATTGAAATTAAAATTTGAATTTAAATAAATAATAAATTTTAATAAATTAAAGTTTATTGTATTGAAAAACTCGAGTTTTTTATAAGAAATATTAATATGATTTATAACATGTAACAGTGGTTATATTAGTGAAAATTTAGAACTGCGCATATGAAAAAATCAATTATACAAAGAGGTAGGTTCCGCGCGGGTACTGGAGGGGGGACGCCCCCCCATCACAGCCCCACAGGGAAGTTTTTGAAAAACTTTGTTTTTTAAAGTATCTATTTGGAAATATGTAGGCCTAAGGCTGTTGCTTCATACTGCATTATTACTAATGCATTATTAGTATTATTAGTGTTATAGTGCATTATTAATTTATTAATGTCCTATGTAGTTAGTTTCTAATTAGCTGTATGTAAAGGAATGTAAAAAAAGACAATAAACAATCTATCTATCTATCTATCTATACATGGACTAAATTTTACAACTGCACAAATTGAAATTAAGAGCTGCATTTTTCAAGTTTAGAACTGCGCATATTAGGGTCAACTGCGCACTAATATAACCCCTGACATGTAAAACCTGTAACTGTAATAGCTCTTAGCTAAACAATAAATATATACAATACAATAAAATAACCTCTCACCAATCAATGGAATTGAAGCTAAATCAGTGGTAGAATTTAAATGTAGACTTAAACTTAGTATAAGTAATGGCAGCACAAAATTCAATTATTAGCTTAATCCTGATTGTACTTTGTTTGTAAGAGAATTGTATATTTATGTATCATAGCAAACATTGCTAATAGAGACTTATTATTATTATTATTATTATTATTATTTCAGGAATGAAAGGGGGACTTTTGAGTATGTCAGTGGAAGCACACCCACAGTGGTACGCCCAGTGTGGCCCAAGGAAATATCTTATGTTTGTACGGAATATAAATTAAAAGATATGCAATGTAACTTATAATAAACAATATAATCATTAATCATAAATAATTAATAATGTATTTTTCATTTCTTCATATAATATTAGACCCATCACATATATAAACTACTTTTCTTCATTCTTGTACGTTTTGTCAGGATGAGTAGTACGAAATGGTTTTAAGGATCTAGTAAATGATTTGTACGAAAATACATTGTACGATTACTGTACACAGCGACACCTCTATGCATTGTTACTGCATCTATCGTTTTCACGCTTCTATCATTCATTTTGTTCCACCCTACTCCAATTTGACCAATATTGAATTTTTGTGGATAGATAGTTTTTTTGCTTGGATTATTTATTTTTCCTATAGGAAAAGGGACTATAGTCCCTTGAAAAATGATAGATAGAGATTTCACTATAACCAGTACAAATCACACATAGCTACAACGAGATCCCTTACAAACTAACCATGTTTGCCTTTCATCCAGTATTCATGTAATAATTGAATCACTATATGAGCCAATTAACTGTGTTTGTTGCTTTGAACTTTTTGGAAGAAAAGTAGGTACCAGTCTAATCAGGTCCCAGGACTCCACCAAACTTCAAATTATCCAAACAAGAAACATATGTTTCTTGTTTGGATATTGCTCACTTAACAATCATTTACAGTAAGCTTGACCTCAACTGAATATTTCAATTAGATATAAATCTGTTCTTGAAAATAAAGTGAATAACCTGCTGATGATTTACAAATGATTAGGAGGGTAATGGAAGGAGAAGGGGGCTGGGGAGAGTTGAATAGGTTGATTGAAAGGAATGAGTCAGGGTATGGGGGTAGGCGAAGTCATGATAGAGCAGTAGTTATAAAGGGGGCTAGATTAGATGTCGGTAAGTTCTCTTTCTTGAATAGGACAGGTAGGGATTGGAATGGGCTTAGTAGAAGTATACTTGAGAATGAAATAGGGTTGAAGCTATTCCGTCAGAAGGTTAGGGAGGCGATAGGATAGGATTGATAGGGAACTTGCCACCGCGCATTTATGTGCAACTGCAAGAGTTAATAATAGAAAAAAAAAAAAAAAAAAAAAACCTAAAATAAATAACCAACGCATCTTTCCAGGCTTTCGACTATTGGTTGACAAACCCTTTGCATCAGTAGGCCTATTCGTCAAATTTTCTATGCATGCAGCCTCATCCCCCTCAACCTCACATAAATGATTTGAAAACTGGAAACAATTTGCATAAGAAACATTTCAAGAATATTTTGTTCCGGTTAGTGTCAGTGGCGGCCCGAAGTGGCCCAAGCACGCGGGGCCAGATAAGTAAGACACCACCACCCACCCCCTGCAGGGGTGGATCAAGGTCACATCCATGAGGGGGGGAGGGCGATTTCAGTTCGGAAAAGAAAATGCCATGTGAGATCAGTATCGCGAAGCCGGCGACTTGCGGGGGGGTAAGGGGGGAAGGCCCCCTTCTGGCCCCGTAGGGAATTTTTTGAAATCACACCCATTTTCAATACTGTATAGCGTGTTTCAGATGAGGTTCAAATGCCGAAATCATTTCACTAATGGCATAAAAAATAGGATCAAAACCGATATTTGTAGCTGCAGTGTCGTTTGCTCATTTCGTGTGATTTCAGCGCCCCCAAAACTGAGTGAGCATTTAAAAGGTAAATGCAAGGAGGAGGTATTCATGCCCTGCAGGGACATTTTTGAAAATTCCATATTTTTAATACGATTCTACGGGTTTCGGGAATTATACGAAATTTCTGGAATACATGGATTCGATCTTTACTGTGATAACAAGACTGATTTGGCAAAATGACTGTTTCAAAAAAATAAAACGCTGAATTAATCTGCCATTCAATAACAATGATATTTGAATGAGAACATTTATTCCATCCAGTGATGTGAATAGAATGGAATTTGATTTATAGAATACAATCACTGAAAGAAAGTCACAAATGGGTACCTCTCAAATTTGGCCACCAGACAGCCTCCCTCTTCGCCCCCTAGAAACGGCCCTCTCCGTTATTATCATAGTTATTTACAAAACTCATGAAACATTCACAACCTGAGAAAAATCACGGTAGTGTTACTCGTTGATTCTCGCTAACTATAAACTACATAGGCCTACTAAATCTGACATTTCGAAACAGTATACGTGGAACATTTCCGTGCGTGCATTTTCAATGCAATTATGTAAAATATGAAATCGTGGCATAAACAGTCTTGAGAGATATCCATTTCCTTTCTTCTCTCTTCATATTTTCTTTCTTCCCTTCCTACTGTTTTTGTCACTACGAATTCATGGAAGGGGAGGGGGGCGATTGCCCCTATCGCATCCCTTTATATTATTAATTATTATTAAATGATTATTGTTTGCTTAACGACCCCACCAACAGCTAGATTATACGGGGTTACGAATGAGCTGGTGATTATGAATGTATGAAGTGATGATAAGTGAGAGGACATTTACAAAAACCCATGCCTTATGCAGGATTCGAACCCACGCCCAACGGTGACGAAGTTTCTGAAGCGGTGCCTCAGCTGACCGAGCTACCTAGGGTGACAATTATTATTAAAGGATCTCTATTGCTGGCGAAATTCGGCAGGGCCGTTCTTCCATTCAACCAGTTTAAAACATAATTCACATAAATTTCAGAAACAAAATTAAACACACAGAAAATACAGAATGATACATAAATACATACAGTTGTCGTGAACACAGAGAAATATAAACATTATGTAAACTTACACAAAATCACTGTAACAACATAATTATAAGTAGAGACATGTAAAAATAGCAATTGCTATAAAAGCGATGAAATCTAAAAGTGCTTTTTTACATGTTTTTCTGATATTTCTTCATGTTTCAATACGTTTAATATTGTTCTTTTATGTTTTTGAAAAGGCGACAAAGTGCTACAAATGTCTGAATCTGCTACGTTTCAATGTATTGGCGATATAGACGCTATATTTGGTATAGAAGCATTATAGATGCTATTTTTCCCAAAATTATTTCAATTGAGGTATAAACGGGTGAAGTTAGTCGGGAAATTTGGGAAAAAGTGCAGTTTCAAATGCAGGCGGCAGATGAAACGTAGGTTTAACTCGCTCGTGGAGACTATTTCTCTGAAAATATCAATGCTTAATATCAATATCAATATTTTGCGAGTTTTTCTATTATATGTCTATTGTATGTCATCTAGTGGTTTCAACAGTACCGTACTGTTGTTACGTTACAAAACTCGACGGTTCAAAATAATAGATGCACCAAAGTGCTACTTTTCAAATTCTAAATGCTACTTAAAGAAAAAATAGAAGCTATATTTACATGTCTCTAATTATAAGTATAGCAAAATACTTTCAATAAATTTACCGCCAATTTTTTTTTTTGTACTCAACATTCCTAGGAAAAAGAAATAAAAAGAAGCAATAGTGAAAAAGAAGCATCAATTGGAAGTTGACAATAAATTTAATGAAAAGTGAATAAATTGATGTTATAGGCCTGCTGAACCAGTGTCACAAAAAGTATTTATTATTGCTTTGAATTTGAAGAAGAAATTTTGTACATTCCGTTTTGAAATTATTACCATTATGAGTTTTTATTCGATTAGGTAACGCATTCCACGTTCGAGGTGCCAGAATTGAAAAAGTCGATTCAGAAAGAGATTTTGCGTGTAGTGGAATAGCAAGATCATTGTGACACGTGCTATGAGTATGGAAAGTCCTGGAATTTTGAAGTCTTGAAAATAGATAGGTAGGCTGACCGCTTGTAAGAATTCTTTTCACGAAACATAGGAAATGTAAATACCTTCGGTTTTCCACGTTAAGAATATTATTTTGTCTAAAAATATCAGAAACGTGATCATATTTTCGAATATTAAAAGCGAAACGGATGCATGAATTTTGTACATTTTGAATTTTAGTTTTTAGATTTGAATTGATTCCAATGAAAAGTACGTCACAATAGTCGTACAATGGAAGAATTAAAGAATTAATCAGTTTCATTTTTATATCCTTACTTAAGACATGTTTAAATGAATAAAGTTGTCTCAGTGCATTGAGTGGTTTTGAACACGATGAATTTACCTGTAATTCCCAGGTCATAACTGAATCTATAATAATACCTAGATTTTTCTCTTTGTCTGCAAAATTCAAAACAGTATCCCCTAAGACAACATTTGGCATTATATCATTGCTACCTCTAAATTCATTCAAGTAAGCTCTGGAAGCAAACATCACAGAGACGGACTTTGACGGATTTAAGAGAAGCAAATTTGTATCTGACCAACACGTTATTGAAGAAAGATCATGATTTACGTTATTAACAAGAGTATGCAGGGATGATCCAGGACCACTTATGTATGTCTGAGTGTCATCAGCATATTGATGCATTGTTGAATGTTCTATAATATTATTGAGATGTAGAACGTAAATATTAAATAAAATATTAAATAATATTAAAATATGATATTTTAAGCACTTTCAACATATTTTGGAGAAGGATTCTGTTGCATATTCGGGTATACGACAGCTTTTCCCATTCTTCACCTACTCCAGACAGTAGCCCCGCAGATATTTCTTTCCATAAGTTATGGTATTTAAAGTGGATGCGGTCTTAGAAGTAATTTTAAAAATACTTTTTTTGTTTGCAAGATATTTCTAGCCCTTACCCAATAACTACCCAAACTGAATAGAGGGTGGCATGGCATTTTCCCATAAATATTGTATTTGAAGTGTTCTTTGGAGTAATTTTGAAACAGTGATTTTCTGTTTGTGAGATATTATGAGCATTCAATATTGTATTTGAGGTGTTATTTGAAGTCATTTTCAATACGTAATTTTTTGTTTGTGAGGTATTTCGAACTTTCACCTGATAATCACTCACTCCAAATGGAAGCGTCCTGCAGAAGATAATATTTCGAAAAATTTTTCCTCACCACATTTTCAAAAATATAGGCCTATTGTTTTCATGGGATATGCAGAAGCATTGCTTTTTTCTCAGTTCTTACCTAGTTCAAATTTGATGGAAGGAGAGATTAACAAATTCTACTTCTCAGCGAATGGCCATGTGTTTGAATTTAAAAGCATACTCGCGACAAATTGTACTAAAAAAAGAACTAGTTTTTTGTCGTTTTGATTCCTTCATTTGAACCCTTCCTCACCCTTTCCCTTGACAACGTCCACAAGATATAGAGAAACAAGACATCCACCTCAACATGATGAGTGAACGTTTAATGGTTTCGCTCAATATCATAATTGTGAGTAGATAAGATAAATTTCCTACTCATTGCATGTACCTTTTGAAGTCTACGTCTATAGTAACGCATACATTCGCATTCGTTTTCAGCTCAATTATGTAGTCAAACGACAAACATGGGCCTCATGGTAATCACACCTTTTAATTCAGTGTGACGATTCACGTTAAAACTTATTAAATAATGTCTGGTCAGGTAGGTCCCAGAGGGACCTACCTTACCAGACACCCACCCACCCCTTTGGGTGCGGGGCCATGGACTCGAATTTGTATTGTCGGGCCGCCACTGGTTAGTATAATCGTGCACAATTGTAAGTATTCTTCTAGAATGTTAACGCTTTATTTTCAAAAATCTAAAGCTCTAGGGTGCAACCTTTTCTTAATAACGTACTAATGGTGTCACATTTTATACTCTCAATTCTCATATCACAAAATATTCAATTTGCTATAACATTCAATAATACATTGTCAAGACATAATTACTAATTAGCCATCATGGTTGACAATGTCAAAAAAAAGACAGGTATAAACTATAAGGCCTATTTTACAAAACTAGAATAGCAGCCAAAGTTGCTCAATAGCTGATTACGGTACCAATTAAATCAGTTGACCACGATTACGGATGCTTAAGATGTTGCTTGTTCTATTCTTTAAACTGTAATTTTTTAATTGTACAAGCGAGGAACCTCGAACAATGTTTTTTAAATACCTTCTGAGCAGTCAGAGGGTTTTAACTTTTAGCAGTATTTGAATTCAATATCACTTATTTGCAAACCAACTGATATTCACAGCTTGTCTGTTTTGATATTATAACTTATAAGTCATATGCTACATCACGCCCTTTTTGTTTTGCCATCTTTCAATTATTTAGAATTGGGATTTATTTCCATTTAATATTTGTATTCATTAATTTATTATTTTTTCATTTTTTTTTTTTATTTTCATTTTATATTTTAGCTAATTGTAATTCACTGTAATTTAATTGTTATTGTTTGAATTTCATTTGAAGTGTCAACCTATTTCGTACAATGTAAGGGTCCCAAACGGTGCAATAAACTAAACTAAACTTTTTCTTGACGTTAACAGCGATACACAAGTATTGATACCAAAATCAATATGCCAACCTATTTTCAGGGGACACTTTAATTCATAAGTAACATAACATTTAAAAATACGTGTTATACCCTACTGAAATGCAACACAGAGTGATGAAGAACATTAATTTTTCCATCGACTATAAATTATAAGTTGCCAAGATATTTTTAATGTGGAAAGGTGCATGTGGTATGCGAGGAAAAATATAAAGTATGGTCTACAAGAAGAGAAAAATGAATAAAAAATATACTGTTACTTGGAACCCTTTTAATCGGAAAACCAATCAAAAATGAAATACAAAATATATCAAGTGATGCATTACCATACTCATTAGAAGAAAAATCTCTAATTGGCAGGTTTTTCTCTAGTTACTACGTAGTACCGAGTTTCTACTATTGTAACAAGAAAACTTCATTCCCATAACAGAAAATTGAGAAAACCATTTAAAAACGAATATTTCGTACCCTTTTTTCAAAATCAGTCCCCAAATACATTTTGTTCCATTTGTTTTAAGGATACTGGAAAATATTCATTTTTTTGTAGTTATGACAGTTGAAGTTAAATAATGATTCATGATAAACAAGACAGTTTAAAATTATTTCAAACACTAACCTTGTTTGTCTGTCACACTCGAGTTTACACTCGCAAACACTATTCAGTATTCAGGGGCATAGCTAGTTTGCAGTAGAATGAGTTGTGTCACCACAGAGTTAAATGTGTACATGAATGTGCTATTGACAAATGACTTGGTGTAAATAGCTTGAGGCTGAATATATATGAATTGGGTGAAAGGGAAAGAAAGAACAGTAGCTCAACGAGATTTATGAGTAGAGAAAGGCCTACTCATAATGGAGAATCTCTCCACTATATAGTGATATGATATGATATCATACTTTCTTGAGGGAAAAATTGCATCTCAATGAAGCAGGCCTATACCAAGCAGCATACCCAAACAGTGAAATGGCGCCAAAAGATAGCCTAATTTCTCTTGCTACCGTGCCACTAATTGATGGTACAAATGAAAATCAAACAACATCAAGAAAGAACTCAAACGTAGTGGCAAGCAGAATAAGTTTCTACGAAGCAAACATTTCTGAATCTATTCCTAGTGTAAACGACCCTACCAGTAGTGTGCTAGTCAACCATAGTGCTTCACATTCAAGTGAAATCCATGAGATACAAGTTGTATTGAATGGCGTGTGCAACATAAAACGAAATTAAAACAGAAAAATAAAACAGAAAAATCGAAGTCGCGAGTGAAAAATATTCCTAATATTATTAATACAAGAAAACGCAATAAGATTCTCATTCTATCTGATAGTCATGAGAAACAGATGAACAAGTTGATCCGAGGCCATCTCGGTGACAGATACGACGTCCAAAGTGTAGTTAAACCGGGAGCGGGGCTATATGATGTAATAAGTAATGTAGGTCAGCAAACCAAACATTTTGGCAATAAAGACTGGCTTGTTATCATGGGAGGGTCCAATGACCTCAACCTCGACATGTCACATAATCAGGCTTTTCAAAAGTCCTTAGAGCTAGTCCTGCCGCTAAGCAAGTGTATGAATGTTATTGTAACTAACATACCAAATAGGATGAATGACATTAAGGCAAATAATTTAGTACACAAGGCAAACATATTAATACATTCTATGATAATGAAAGAAAAAAGCAGACAAAATCTACTTCTTCATTTTTTAGAAGATAATCTGCTGGCTACCCACTTTAATATTAAAGGTATACATATGAACATGAAAGGCAAATCAATATTGTGTAACCAGATCTCTGAAATAATATGCAAACAATGTAATGAGGACTTTGTGTGCAGTACTCCACCTAAGCCCACTAAACGTACTTTTTTAGAAGTATGGCTGGGAATGGGGAAGACTGTGGTCTAAATGAGTCCAGTCAAAAAATAGATGAAAACCTCACTAAATGCGCCTTAAATAACTATGAATTAAATTTATTCCATACTAATATTCGTAGCATAAAGAATAAAATTGATTTACTCGAACTGTTTGTAGAAACATTCGATGAAAGAATAGATATTTTGTGTTTTTCTGAGCATTGGCTCTCCACTGACGTAATAAATATTATTAAAATAAAGGGCTTTGACCTAATAACTAGTTTCTGTAGAAGTAACCATCGAGGTGGTGGTGTATCTATTTATGTCAACATTGATACAGTTCATTGACAGAACAGATATAAATACATTGGCCTCTGAAAGGGATATTGAAATCTGTGCGATTGAATTGAAAAGCCCTATACGTCTTATTATCATTACTTTATATAGAACTCCTGATCAACAAAGAATAGAAATTTTCTTCGAGAAATTGAAAAATATTCTCGACTATATTACAACAAAAGATATCAATATATTAATATGTGGTGATTTTAATATAAATGTAAATGATGATAACCCAGCTGCTCTTCTATTGGAAACAATAAGTGTATATAATTTAGTTATGTTGAATACACAAGTTACTCGAGTAGCCACGACGAAGTCAACGTCTACAGCTACAGCAATAGACAATGTCTTATCTAATACAAACGCTGTTGTTTTTAAAAGGAACGTAGATCATGGTTTGTCAGACCACCACGGTCAATTAGCCTCTATATCATACAAGAATAAAATGTGCATGCCCAATCTACAGGAAACAAAACAATTCATGTTAAAACGAACGTTCAAAAAGTACCAAATGAACAATTTTTTAATTGCACTAAGTAAAATAAGCTGGGACGATATTTATGAATACATCACTGTTGACGATATGTTTAACCGGTTTATGTCTACTTTTACTGGAGTTTTTGATGAGGCTTTTCCTCAGAAAAAAATTAAGAAAGCACGAGAAAATGTAAAACGTATTAATGGTTTGGTATTCAAATAATTTAAAAGAATTTGGTTTTCAAGTCAATTCATTATATAAATTATATAGGCAAACTGGATGTAACGAACATAAAAAACTGTATATGCAAGCAAAGAAGAACTACTCAATAGAAATAATCAAAGCTAAGAGGAAATTTAATATTGACACAATAACACATGCCCACAATAAAACTAAGGCAGCCTGGAATATAATTAAAAGTGCAAACAATGACAGCGAACGTACTAAAGATGATATAAACTTATTACATGAAGGGAGACAAGTCAAAAATAGTACTGAAGTAACAAATATTTTCAATAATTATTTTAATGATGTAGTAAATAAATTGGTGAGTGACGAACGGTTAAACACGAATGGAGATGATAACAGGAAATATGTGCCTAATAATAACGTAAATAATGTACATTCTATTAAGAGATGCAATAAAAATATGTTCCTTACTCCTCTAACTTTGAAAGAATTTCATACTATTTTGGATAAAGTAACAAAAAAAAGCTCAGCAGGATTCGATGAAATTCCATGCAATATATTAAAATTTGCATCTGTTTTCATTTCTGATCCATTGATTTATATTATTAACGCGTCGTTCAACGCAGGTATTTTTCCAGAACCTCTTAAACTAGCATTAGTTCAACCATGTTTTAAAAAAGGTAATTCTCAAATGGTGGAAAATTATCGACCCATTTCTATCCTATCGGTTTTTTCAAAGATATTTGAGAATGCATTTTGTATGCGATTATTAAATTTTCTGAACACTCATAATCTAATAAGTAATTGCCAGCATGGTTTTATGAAAGGTCGATCGACTACAACGGCTGTTGCTAGTTTTGTTAAAAACATTCAGGACGCATGGGATAATCGACAAAATGCGACAGGTATATTTTACGATTTCTCTAAAGCCTTCGACGTTGTCAATCATCATAAACTTTTAGAGAATATTGGAGAGTCCATCTGAGATGATCCGAGACTTGGGATGGCGGGAATTGGAAATACGGAGAAAGGAGGATCGGATCTGTAATTTCTTCAGGGTAATGGAAGGAGAAGGGGGCTGGGGAGAGTTGAATAGGTTGATTGTAAGGAATGAGTCAGGGTATGGGGGTAGGCGAAGTCATGATAGAGCAGTAGTTATAAAGGGGGCTAGATTAGATGTCGGTAAGTTCTCTTTCTTGAATAGGACAGGTAGGGATTGGAATGGGCTTAGTAGAAGTATACTTGAGGAGGATGAAATAGGGTTGAAGCTATTCCGTCAGAAGGTTAGGGAGGCGATAGGATAGGATTGATAGGGAACTTGCCACCGCGCATTTATGTGCAACTGCAAGAGTTAATAATAATAATAATAAACTTAAATTCATGGGTATTGTGGGAATACCAAACAATTGGATTGCATCATTTTTGAGTAACAGGAGGCAAGTAGTTAAAATTACAGATAGTATGGGAAATAAACATTTTTCTAATGAAATTACGCTCAATACTGGCGTTCCACAAGGTTCCACGATATCACCGATCTTATTCATAATTTTCACGTCAGATTTGACCGATCACGTTCAATTAGGTAAACTAATATTATATGCTGATGACACAAGCCATTTAATTTGCAAAGAAAAAATGATTAAAAGCAACATTACGCTGAAGAGTAATGAATATAATAATACAATAGAAAATGCTGCGGTTTATGAACTAGTAAAATGGGCTAGTGCAAATGAGTTATTTTTGAATACTAACAAAACTGTCTTAATAAACTTTACATGTAGGACTAGTAACGACACAAATATAAATAATGTTAACAATATTACTTCGCCTCTTATTTATTTGCAAGGAAAAAGCATAATTAAACAAGAAGAAACTAAATTCCTAGGTATGATCATAGATGAAAAATTAACATGGGTAAACCATATTAAAGGGGTAGGAAAAATAATTGCGAGTGGTTGCTATCTTGTGAAACGTATTATGGATATTTGTGGGTTCAACACGGCTAAATTAGTTTACTTTGCACATATAGAATCACATATTCAATACGGCATTATTTTATGGGGGTATTCTACAAAATCAAATAGATTGTTCACTTTACAAAAAAGAGCGATTCGATATTTAGCAAAAGTAAGTTTTAATCCCGTATCAGAAGTATTTTATAAGGACTCGTGTAAACCACTTTTTAGAAAATATAATATTCTTACCTTACCTTGCATATACATTTTTAATACAATTTTATATGTTTTGGAAAACAAATATTTAATTCAAGATTTTGACATTGAAAATGGTCATAATACTAGGAAAAATAATATAAAAGTAGTAAAGTGCAATTTATCCATTCTTAAAACTGGACCCATACATGCTGGTATCCAATTCTACAATATATTACCTCTTACATTAAAAAGAAAGAAACTAGATTCATTCAAAATATGCCTTAAAATTTACATGATCAATAAATGCTATTACAGTGTGAAGGAATTTTTAGAAGATAAAATTTAGTAGTTTGATTGAATTATAGTTTCCGTTTAGATAAATCAAAATATATGTGTGTCTTATATAATTTCCTGAATGTAATTTCTTATTGTATTATTTATCATTCTTTTTGACATTCAAAAGACCGCTTTACTGTAACGGTAATTATAATTTATATGTGATCATTTGTTTACCAATCATTTTCATCATTTTTTAAGGCCTACTCTGTAATTTATTTAGGAACCATTATTATTATTTTATATGTTATATTGTTGTCTTGTGATATTCCTTTCATATGTAATAATGTTATAATGACTTGTCTAATATCGTTGTGAACGATCAATCTAGATGAAAAATAAATCTATTCTATTCTATTCTATTCTATTCTATATGATCTACTCATATCTCGATGAGATATCATATGGTATGATATGATCTACTCATATGTTTGTAGATAGATCACAGAGATGGAAAGTACACACGAGATTCTGACGTTTCGGCTATGCCTTGGTCACAGTAGAGAGTCTGCACTCTACTCTACTGTAACCAAGGCAATAGCCGAAACGTTACAATCTCATGTGTACTTTTCATCTCTGTGTTCTATCTACGAGCTCTCCACTATGAGTAGACCTTTCTCCACTCATAAATCTCGGTAAGGTGCTGTTCTTTCTTTCCCTTTCACCCAGTTTATCTATTGACAAATGAGTGCTTATTCATTAAATTAAATATAATACTCGAGGAAAGTGTAGAGAACATCTCCTCTCTGACAGTAAAACTTTGCCAAACTTGAATGCAGTATCATATACTAACCTTGCAACAGGAATGCATGCATGCCCTTTTATAATTTCAGGCTGCAAATAACCCTTTAATGCGGCCACCGCCATCTTTTGCGCCATTTCTTCACTCTCGACACTTTCACCTGACCTTTCAAGCAAGTGTGATAAAACTTCTACTTTTTAAGCTAGTTCACTTTACATTAAGCAGACGTGCAAAGCGTTGGTGTGATTACACGACTTTACTCGGAGACTTTTAATTTATATTGGGTTTTAACGACGCACAATACTAATGGCTGCGATCTATTGGCGTCGGTGGATGATGAATGAGATGATGGGATGATGAGATGAAAGGTTATTTTATTAGGTGTTTTGGATGGTGGGAAGAAGTCGGTCGTGGCCTGTAGTTAAGGAACCAGTATCGACCTGAACGACAGAGGGAAACCATGAAAAACCCCTGTCAGGATGGTCGACCATGGCGGGAATCGAACCCCGGTCTCTCGAATGACGGTTCAGTGTGTTACCACTCGGCCACGCGTCTCGGTTTTACTTGCTGGAGACAGACGAATGGCTAACGAAAGTAAGTGATCGGTTCCAACACAAAAGTGTAAGAAGTGTATGACAAACGAACAAAGCTACAGTGTATATTTTAAATCTAACTTGCTGAACTTCAAGACAGGTAAATACAGATCATTATTTTTTTTTTTTTAATAACATCGAAACTTGATACAAAATCATTGTTCCCCAATTAAGGCTATGGATGAAACTTCATTCCCATAACAGAAAATTATTATTACTTATTATAATCATATATAATAATTATATATTATATATTAATATATATATATATATCTATATATATCTATATATATATATATATATATATCTCTCTCTCTCTATATATATATATATATATATATATATATATATATATATATATATATATCTATATCTATATATATCTATATCTATATATATCTATATCTATCTATCTATCTATCTATCTATCTATCTATCTATCTATCTATCTATCTATCTATCTATCTATCTATCTATCTATCTATCTATCTATCTATCTATCTATCTATCTATCTATCTATCTATCTATCTATCTATCTATATCTATCTATCTATATCTATCTATCTATCTATCTATCTATCTATCTATCTATCTATCTATCTATCTATCTATCTCTATCTATCTATCTATCTATCTATCTATCTATCTATCTATCTATCTATATCTATATCTATCTATCTATCTATCTATCTATCTATCTATCTATCTATCTATCTATCTATCTATCTATCTATCTATCTATCTATCTATCTATCTATCTATCTATCTATCTATCTATCTATCTATCTATCTATCTATCTATCTATCTATCTATCTATCTATCTATCTATCTATCTATCTATCTATCTATCTATCTATATATATCTATCTATCTATCTATCTATCTATCTATCTATCTATCTATCTATCTATATATATATATATATATATATATATATATATATATATATATATATATATATATATATATATATATCTATCTATCTATCTATCTATCTATATATATATATATATATATATATATATATAT
>OZ023327.1:38974881-39002381 GCA_964007535.1 Brachyptera risi
TAAATGTCACCGGGTTAAACTACCGGTGTTTGTATAGAAAAGCTGAGCCGCTGGATCAGGCTAGACGTGGCCGTGTCACGAGTCGTTCAACGAATGTACCGCATCGACCATATGCAAAGCTAGGTTGTAGTCTTCGTGATCTTCGGGTAAATATTGCATGATTTGAGCAAGCAGTTGAGTTATATCCGACAGCGAGCAATTTGTATTCTTCAACGTATCATCATTCTAGAATCATTCAAGCATTTAGGGAAAATCTATCATGCTCTATATGAGACAATATTATATGTGGTTACGCATTACTGATCTACAATTGAATCAAGGTATCAACTGTCAATATCGTATTGCTTATTGACCTAAAAGTAGTGTTGACGTTTGATTTCAATATTTTTTATCAATTCAATATTTTGGAATTTTGGTTATAACTTGTAGGCCTATATCGAACTGGATAAATTTGATACCGAAACAATGATCAATACCGGTATCCACTTGGAAAAATATAAATACATAAAACAATGCGCTGCTGCAAGGAATGTCATATTGATTGCGTAAAACATCAGCCTCAGCCATTTGGTCAAATGAAAGACACAAAACAGTGACCTTAGCCACTCCGTCAGATGGATGACACTGAGCAGTGCGTTCCTATGCAGCTAGCTTTATTCGTTTGCCTGGCACCATTCTGTTTCCGAACATTTTTTGATATATTTCGATACATTTTTATACAAAAATTTTAGTATGGTTTGCAATTTTTGTATTGCACGGCAACCCTGATAAGTGATAAGCTCTACAAACTAGAGAATATTTTCAAAATAGCCCCCGTAGGTTATTTCTTAAGGGCCAAGGGTAACCTTAGTGCGATCAAAAAAAGAAGTGTACTGACTGTTCAGAAAAAGGTTATGGATAAAGAACTGCTCCAAAAATAAACTGTTTGAATAATAATATTATACTTTGTCATTTCGGTTACCCTGATGTAGATACATATCATCATGGGTTAGGTTACGTTTGATATTGCAACTCACAAAGTTAATTGTCGGTTAAATGAATGAATGCCGCCAATGCCAACTGAAATACCATGTCATACAACATTATTTGAACACATTTTTTAAGTTGAGCATTTTTTTAAACATTTAATAGCATCCCATCATGAAAATACCTTTGGCAGCTCTCAGAATCATTGAACCACGCAAAGCCCACCCCCAGGTTAAGGTGTCACTTGTAGATATGATATGCCTTCGCAGGATATTAGATGTAAGAACGTTTATTATATTCACCATGCTATCGAGCCACGTGGACAAAGCTGGGCTTAGTTTCGAGATCTTTTCCTCGAGATTCGGAGACGTGACCACAATGTGTCTCATCCGTTGACCGACAATCAGCATCAACTGCGAGGCCAGTAGCGGCATGTCCACCACTGCAGGCATCACCTAATCCGGCCAGAACATTTAGTAAGATGTACGTGTTGGATATTTATAAAAAATATAGCATCTAGTAATTATTATCGAAGCCATCCTGTCATTGCATTCAACTGTAACGCAAAAAGTTCAGTGATTATAATTTCTAATGTTGAAAAACATAGTAATTATAGTTCCGTATGGAGTATGCATTATGATTGAATATATTCTACATACAAGTATATTTCATGCATGTACCTAGTACATACATATATATTTGAGATATGTAGGCCTGCATACATGTATATTTCATACATGCATACGCATTCACACATCTACGCAGAATAGGCACAAAGGCCTGTGAGGGTCATTTTTGAAGTTTTATCTATTTAATATTAATTTTTTTTTTTTTAGACATTTGTTAATGGTTGATACATTTCAAATGTACACTGTGTAAATGTTTCCAAATTATTCAGGAGGTAAAGAAAACATCTCTTGACTTCAGTTTCACATCAATTCTCATGAAATATTGCTTCCGCATATAAAATATTATTCAAAATTTTATGAGTTGAAAATAAATGAAGTTTGATTATTATCTCTATAAGATATGGGGTTCAGCTCCAAAGCCCTGGCATTTGACTTCTCGGTTACGTCTTTTTTCTTCGCTGTCTCAATAGACCAACGGTACATGCCTAGGCCTACATGTGCAAAAACTGATAGACTTTGAGGATAAAAATGCTGCGTCATAAATTATGGAATAAATACTGTACGTTGCTTCACCAGTCATAAATTGATTACTAATTCAATATTATTATTGAACTAATGTTGATAGAACAGAAACCTAGGCAAGACTGTTAGTGTTGCTTATGCCAGAACAAATAAATATTTCTGCTACTTCATGCAACTGAGATAGATGTCACTTTCATCATTTTGTAATTTCAAATTTGTCTGGGAATACTTCCCACGTTGCTTATACCCTGAACCCAAAACCCCAAACAAAACATGTGTCATAAACGTTTGCTTACGTCCATTTAAAAACATTAATAGGTCTATCATTCTGTAAAAGTATCAAGATGTCGCTTGTAACGCCACACTTTTTAATCGATTTGGTAGAACTTGGTCAGTAACTGGAAAAATGGCACTTACGCGGTAACGCCCTTTGCCTATTCTTCTTCGATAAACTGTAATGTACATTGACCTGCCATATATTGTACAAACCCTGTTGTAAGAAATGTAATAATCTATTTGGATGAAAAATAAATGAATAAAATGAATGAAGATAAGTTCACTCGTTGGTTAGCTATTATTAATTAGTTACATTAAGACGACATAGGAGTCGATTTAGTGAAAACAAATATAATTTAATGTGATAACTTCTTAATGGTATATCAGATATAAAAATTCTAGTACCGGTACAGTAGAAACATCAGATATTTTTATATACTATCAAGACTGTGTAAGTAAAAACAATTCAGCTCAAATCGCATAACTTTCCCAGGTATGAAGCTGAAAAAACATATTTTTAAATGTTAGAATCCAAAGTTCAATTTTTTATTTCAAATAATTTTGGAGGTATTGGAGAGAACTGTGTAACACCTTACTAGAATTTTGAACTTATACGGTTCACAAGTCATAACCCAAAAATTGATATTTCGCTAAATCGACTCCCATGTGCTACTAATGGGCCCTGATACACCTGTCATAATATGACATAACACTCATTATGCTCCCAAAACGTACAATACCTAAACATATATACAGACAAAATAGTAGAAGATAACTCAAAAGCAATTTTTGGAAATACATAAGTGAAAAAAAATCCACGTCACAATTATTATTTTTACTCCCACATGAGAGGGCAGTATAGTCAATAACTGTCTGTGCATAGAATGTATCAAAAACTAGAAACAATTAATGACACTATAAAACCACGTGATCACTCTATGGGGACGTCCATAAATTACGTCACAGCTCAGGGGGAGAGGGGGGTTATCAAGATTTGTGACAAGGTGTTACAAGGGGGGGAGGGGGGGAAGGCAACTGTGTGACATACCATTATTTTGTTCTACGTATTTCGTGCCATTCTTATAGATTCTTATATTTATACCCACCCTAGAAAGAGCAGATGCATATAAAATAATTATTAAGTTCGACTACTCAAAAAGCAAACGTTAAGAAATGAACATTTTTATTTTATTACTTTATTGTAGGGTTGGGCGAACCAGTTCGGATTCGAACCTTAAAATGAGGTTCGAATTTCGAACCGGCTAGGTTCGAAAACGAACTTTTTTCGAACTTCTGAAAAAAAAAATTCCATTCATACCAATCATCAATGAGATAGCAGATAAGATATAATCCAATAAGATATAAAAATAACCTGCAAATGTTTCAAAAGCTGTCAGTGCAGTGCGCAGGACCTCTGAGCTGTTTGCTTTTATTGATTCGATAGGTCGATCGTCGATCATCGAACAGGCCAGAACTTTAGTTCTGTTATTAGTTTAGTGGCTGTGTGTCTTGTGTGAAGTAGTTTGGAAATTTGTAGTGGAGTTGACCGAACTGTGATGTATTAAATATGAAATCGTTTTCATAATTTTGCATTAATCGACGTGATATTGCTCTTGAAACTAAGCCTTCACCTGTTTATATCACCTGTTTTAGGTTTCTACACTTGCTTCTGAACTAAAACAAACCCTGAATTCCTATACTGAAAAACTGAAATTATGTCAAGTATGGCACAATTTTGTACTGACCCAGTCTGTCATACGAATCTACGACACAGTTTTACTTTCGGCCTACTACTGAAACTAGGCTTAGTACTTTGGTTGGATGTACTTGGCTTGTATTCTTGGCGGGTCTGTACCCTATTATGACTGAGTTACATTTCTGTTCCATATGGGTTTGAGACCAAATCTGTCTGTTATATTTATGGTAGGTCAGGAAAAAAAGAAAAAAAGGTTCGGTTTGAGGTTCGAAACATCGAACCTTTTTGAAAGGTTCAATTCGAGGTTTGGTTCGTGGCAAAAATCAAGGTTCGCCCAACCCTACTTTATTGTACATTTGCCGCCTGTTAATTTCATTTTTTTTTATTAGAGGGGGGGGGGGGGTGTATTAGAATTTATAACGTATTTAAAGGGGGAGGGTAATAGGTTTTGTTACCAACTGTGACATGGGACGGAGGGGGGGTTCAAAGTGGCCTAAAAAAGTGTGACATAATTTATGGATGTCCCCTATCTTGGAATCCATTAAACAAGTACAGTAGAACCTCTTTAGTACGATGTTGAGGAAAGATAAGTTAATTGTCGTTATATCACGATCGTCGTACAACCAAATTTTACAGTAAAATTCACAGTAAAACTTTGTGTGAATTTGTGTGAATTTAGTCAATTTCGTAATTGCGCGCAATAGGGCGACCGGCCAGGAGTACAAGTGAGAAAGATCGTGTATACTTGATTAATGCCAACAACGTGCAATCGACATATGGTTCACTTCTATTGGCGCTCGGCCGTCCCGAGTTGAACGAATTAATGTTTTTTCACGCTAAACAGTCTCGTGCTCGTCAAGGTCAGACCACGTCAGACCACACGCAGTAGGATGACACTACCATGCAGCTAACAGCTCAACGTGCTTATGTTTATTACTGCGCGTCAAATAAAAATGATGGAAATTGAGAAAATCATGCTTCTTCATGATAAAACATTTATTCAACGTGTTTTTAGTGGAATATCTCGCAGTTTGAAGTTGATTCCATTGTTATGAGTGTGCAGGTGTAGATCGCCTAATTAAAATGAGCAAAAAATGTACTTTTGACTGATTATAGGCGGAGGATCGCATATAAGCCGAGGGCGACTTTTGGGCTTGAAATTTCAAGAATAACTCTCGGCTTGAATTCGGGACAATATGGTACAAGCAATAACAATTATTTAGTCATTTCGTCGTAGTGTTGATGGCTTTTCTTGGAAGGGAACGAAAAAAACGGCATATTCTCGTGATGGTCGTTATAATAAGGGACGTATAAACGAGGAAAAAATACACATGGTCTTATGGGAATTGGCCGGGACTGTCTAAAAACAACAATGTATTGTAATGATCACTATAATGAGGGACGTACTAGAGAGGTTCTACTGTATCTTTAAAAATCAATTCCTCAACAGAATCATTTCGGCTCACCTCTTCTGCCAACCGATCAAATCCGCTCGAGTACAGTTCGCATATCTGATGTCTTCTGAGTACATCTCCGCTGACAGACCACACTGCACCCAACACGTGACATTTACTCATCCAGTGTATGGCGAGTGCAGCCCCCCCTTCCACCTCGACGTCATCGGCCAGTCGGATTGTCTGCATAGCTGCTGAGATGACGCGGCACAGGAACTGGGTTCGGCTGGCTATGAGCTTGCCGTCGGGGTTATGACTCGGGAGCTGAGGGTTGCTCGATAGTTCGGCAAAGAAGGCAGCTTGACCCTGAAAGAAAAGATTTGAAGATGGTATTGTTTGTCTAAAACCTCACTAGAAGCTAGGTGATTGGGGTACGAACAAACGGATTATGGATGAATGATGTTTACTGCCTTATGCGGGACTCAAACCCACGCCCGACTTGATAATAGTTTCTAAAGCAGTGCCTCAACTGAATGAGCCAGGTTGGGCGGCTGAAGAGAAAGTTTTGATGATGATGATTACTGTTTGCTCAACGACCCCACCAACAGCTAGGTTATATGGGGGTACGAATGAGCAGGTGATTATGAAACTATGGAGTGATGATAAGTGAAAGAACATTCAGAAAAACCCATGCCTTATGCGGGACTCGAACCCACGCCCAACGGTGTCTTCAGTTTCTGAAGTGGTGCCTCAGCTGACCGCTACCGAGGGTGGCGGAAAAGTTTTACATACAGCCTTTAAATCGTTGGATATAAATACAGTCGGACCCACATATAACGAATTTCAAGGGGAATGAAAATCTGTTCGTAAAAACAGAATTTCGTTATAGAGATTTATTGCTTTTTTTCATAAAAGCACTTGAATTTTAGAGATTTATAAAGATAGGCCTAAATTTACGACTTAGGCCCTAGTATAGTACTGTATTAGGTGACATATTATCATTGCATCGTATCATCACTTAGTATGTTTGTAGAAAGTAATAGAAAACAACAATGTCCTTTCATAAAGAACTTATCATCTGCTATCACATGACACCACAACTCCCCACTTCTCGTGTTTTATTTCCTAGGTTACAGGACACTATCACGAATGGAAATGAAGGAATGTAAACAAAAAATAGATAAACAAAGTCATTGAAGATGTCACCATCACGTTATTATTTAGTGCGCGTTGAGCGAGTGTTTTGTTTTGGGCCGTTCCACTGTGCGTGGGACGGGGAGGGAGGGGGGTGCAGCAAGAGTTATGACCACGTGCTGTACGCGTCACCAGCTGCTACGATGTACAGTCCGTTCAAAATAAATGTAACCTGAAAATAAATTCACGCAAAATGCTCCGATTTTCGAACATTTTGTTGGAAATAGCTGAAAATAATGAGCAAAATATGCTGAAAAGTGACAAAAAATTCGTAATAACCGAATTTTGAAATATAAATCACTTCGTTATAGGTCTTTATTTAACATTGTAAGGATAGGAGATTTGAAGGGGGATGGTAATTAATTCGTAAAAACCGAAATTTTGTTAAAACCGAGTTCGTTATATGTGGGTTCGACTGTATATAAATATTGAATCCACATGGGATATTTCTACTTTTATATGATTTTTCAGGCCTGGAATCAACAATAAAATGGAACCCTGAATTAGAATATTCCCAATGCAAATTTCACTACCGGTAACATATAAGAAACTTGTCTTAGTCATTTATAATAATTTACTTATATTATCTTTTTGGATTGGCAAGTTTTCAATAATCATCATGAAAATCAAGTTGATCATCAAATGAGTTCATACTATCACAATACACAGACCTCACCAATGTATTTAAACCTATATTTGTACAACATTAATTTCAATATGGCATATGCATAGTGCTCTACAAGCAAAAAACATAAGACCACAAACTGATAGTATTAACTATTAATGCGTTAGCAGAAATCTAAAACTATAAGGAAAATTACGAAAAAAATTGTTCCAAAAAAGTTTCAAAAAACAGCCGAGATGGTTCTGTAAATTTATGAAGAAAATTCTCCTTCCAACAAAATACACAGGAGTCTCATTCCTGTACGCTGTGACTTGTCGTAAGTGATCCCTTTACCCAACTGTTGTATCTTAAATGTCCTATTCATCAATATACACGATAGTTAAATTCATGTTGTAGTATTGAGTGAAGTAATTTTATTAAATACAAAATACAATCACTCAAATATTATTTGCCAATATTTTTTTATAAATAGAAAATTATAATGATACAACAATTAGGTAACGGATCACTTTTGACAGTCACAACGTATAGCAATAAGGCTCCAGTAAATCATCTTACCGCATTATCAAAAAGGTTTGACACAGGTCGTGAGAACTTCATGTTGAATACGAGCAGCATATGCAACATCAGAGCCAGCTGATAATGCAAGTGCAATAGATCGTAGTTGACCGAAGGCTGAGATAAAGCCAGCTCAGCTAGTGGCGGAGGGCCGTTTACATTACTAGTCCACAATTCTTCGTAGCGCGTTTCATAGCGACTGGAGGAGACGTCACTCATACAGCAAGCCTGTAAACATAAACAGGAAATGAAATCGTTGATACCAACCATCTAGAAGCATAGATTCTACGATTTTGTTAAAGAATCACTTACCAGATGCAAAGTATTCAAATTTCATCAACAAATTATGGTCATTAAGCCTATTCTCACATACCAATATCTGGTTCATAATAGTAACAAGGAATTTACTGAAAACGTGTTGAAGGCATTTTGCATGAAAATATCTAAATTACCGTATTGTCCCAAATATAAGCCTATTGCACTAAATATAAGCCGAGGGGTTTTGCTGTAATTTAAAGTTCAAAAGTCACCATTGGCTTATATGCAAATTTTGGCTTACAATTGGTCAAAAACACCTGTCTCTTAATTATAATTGGGCCTACTATGCTGTAAATCATCACACATTGCATAGACTGTAAATTATCATATGTTTATTCAATTCACAAGATAGAATCAATAGATTATTCTTCATTTCATTCTCTCTTTTTAAAACATTTAAATTAGGAAAGAAAAATAACCAACAGGAAAATAATACACCAATAAATTCTTTCATTATTAGTTGACACTTCCCCAACATCCATAATAGGAGTTCCAATTATGATCAGGGTTTCTAGTTTTTGTTGACAGACAGGCATCTGTCTTGAGTCATTTTGCTTGGCAAGTTTTCAGTGGAAAGGAAGGTTGAGGACTGTGTTACTAATCAAGTGGAACCTGATACTGCCAACATAAACATATCTTGTCAAATAGTTTACCTAAAAATGCTGTGGATGAATACTTGTTTGCTCCATGCTTTAACACTGACAACCAGTCCTATGTTGACACTTGAAGTGAGAGTGTTTTATGAGTCAAGGGGTCAAAGGTCTCACTGTCTCACAAAATAATAACAGAAGACTGAAATATGTAAACATGGGTGCTGATATGTATAACAAGTGAGGACAAACTTGTCTGTTGTTCAACTAATATTACGACAATTTCATTCTCATTATTCGTAATTATTTTTATTTATTAAATTGTGAACTTGCATTAATTATAACTTCTATTTACCTAGAAATCCTTTCTTCAATTATTGATCCAAGCGTTTGGGGGGTCGCCCTTGCGGCGCCCCGTATGAATGATCCTACCTTTCATCCTTGGTCTTAATTGAGAAACAATTATTCTGTTTCAAGTTCTGATGTTGGTGAAAGAATTTATTACTACAGTAGAACCTCTGTTATAAGTTTCTCATTTATACATTTATTACATTTATAAGTTTTATTTTTTGATCCAACCAACATGATTTAAATGTTGAATAGTTTTATTAATAAGTTTTTCACGGTAATATTTTTTTTAGTCTGGTCCTCTAAAGAACGTATAAAAGAGGTTCCACTGTATAAGGTTTTGGTGAATATTCATTATGAACACAAAATGAAGCCAACCAGAACGAAAACCAATGCACTTTTTGCTACAGTAACCAGTTACGATCTAGTTAGTAAAACGAAGAAAAATCCAAGAAGAAATAGTTTATTCCAAGACCAGGTGCAGGAACATTTTAGGAATTGACTTGCACTGTACTTCATGTTCAATTCACTAGATACATTTTGTGAAATGAACCAACGGTAGGTCTATACACGTACAACAATTCTTGCTGAAGTTTGATTTCCTTACCTCCATGAATATATCGAAGAAATCCAAACATTTATCCATGAAGTAAGCCAATTGAGTCTCTGATAAACCTATTTCTTGACGGCACAATCGCTCTCTGGGATTCTTGCCTACTTTCTGAATCAATAACGTAGACGATTCAAACCGCTGCTTCAGATGAACTGACCATATCAAGCTGCATAACCCTACAAACATTATGAATGATCAAGCACTGATGATTTTGATTTTTCTAGTAATACAGTAGTAGGCCTATATCAATATTTTCAACGTTATGTAAAAACTGATCAAAAAAGTTGGAATACCAAGAAATAATTCATCAATTTCCAATTTAGGATCTTTGCTTTGATACTTTCAGTTGGTATAAAATTATGAACAAACAGTTTCTTTAAGGTTATTCATCCCATCTAAAAATGAGAATTTCTACTTCTTACAAATAAATAGATTTCGAGTTGACTAATGCAGGACCATTGAAGTGGATTGATATTGAACTGATGAAAAAATAATTGGAAGTATTTTGTCTTATTTTTTCTCGTGTGCTGGTAAAATAACCAAAAACGCTCGCTAAATACGGTAATGCCACAAAAATGATTGTAAAGTTCTGAAAGTTGTCAAAGCTATTGTTCAAACTAGTGAGCATGTGGTATGTCATCAGATGATTAAAATTTCCATAAGTATTGCCGTTTGATTAATATCAACAATTTAGTTACCAGAAATTCAAAATTGTATGCGATTCTAAATAAATCTGTATCAATAGAACAGCAAGACTTATGAAAATTCTAATTATTTGATGGCATGCTCAATAGTATGAACATAACTTTGGCAAGTTTAAAAACTCTACAATCATTTTTGTGGCATTCCCGTATTTAGCGAGCGTTTTCGGTTATTTTGCCGGCAAACGGGAAAAAACGAGAAAAAATATTTGGAGTTATTTTTTTCTCAGTACATTATCAATTCACTTTAATGGTTCTGCATTAGTCAACTCAAATCCAGTTATTTGCCAGAAGTAGAAATTCTCATTTTTGAATGGGATGAATAAAACATTAAAACCTCAAACACTTAACATTAAAACCTTAACATTGCAAAAGATATGTAATTTTCTTTATTCATCAACCATGATGAACTATATTGTATCGACATTGAAAATTCGAATGCTGCCTGCACTCAGCACAATGCATTTAGCTTTGACCATTAGACAGGCCGGTAATTTTCCACTAACAATACTGGCATAGAGATTATACAAGTGGCCACTGAATAATTAAACCTACCTTGCTTCATAAAAGGTGATGGTATAGTCTTCAAACATTTGAGAGCGCATTCCAAGGCTTGTAATTCATCAACAGACTTGTGCCACGAGAGCATGTATTCCCAACAAACGTTCGTTAATACAACGCTAGATGAAAGGCTATAAGGGAAATGTCGTTTTAATACCGAAACATAACCTACAATTTTTGAGTTTATTTCGTCTTCATCAGTAGCTTCCGATCCTAATTCTACGTCTAGCTTTTCGCCCACTGTCACGCCTACATTCTTCACTTTGCTTTCTTGAGTGGTATCGAAATCTTTCGATTGGTCAGCATTATCAAACTCGATATCCGTCATATCAACAAGTTGTTTTGGTTGAATTGTAGAGGAGATTAGCCATCTAGCAGTCAATTCGGAAACCGATCCTTTGCCTCGCGTTAGTATGTAGTTCAACGAGACATCCGTATTTTCAAATGGACGACAGTATTGCAAGGCAGATGAAGAAACGTCTTCAGTTGGTGGTTTTTGACTGGAAAAAAAGGTGATTCATCGGTTCATGTTTCGTTGTACGTTTGGCTCAACTAATCAAGCTGTCAAGTCTTGATCAGGCATTATAGGGATAACCTCAATTTTCAAAAATCCAAATAGGTTCTAAAATTAAAACAATCGAGTAGTACCGTATTGTCCCGAATATAAGCCGACCTCGAATATAAGCCGACCCCCCAAACTTTACTTTTAGATCAGTAATTGAAAACAGAGTTTCTCTCCTTTCCTCAGGCAATCGTCATATATGGCCGGTTTCTATTGGCGCTCGGCCGTCTCGAGTCGGAAGAACGAAAGTCTCGTGTCGTCACACACGTCACCCAGTAGCGCGTCGGCATAGTAGACTAGTAGGATGACGGACGCCATGCTATAACAGCTCCGTGCTTATGTTTATTATTGCGCGTCAAATAAAAATGATGGAAATTGAGAAAATGATGCTTCTTAATGATAAAACATCTATTAAACGTGTTTTTAGTGGAATATCTCGCAGGTTCTAGTCGATTCCGTTGATATTGGTGTGCGGATGTAATACGCCCAATTAAAATGAGCATAAAAAGTATTTTTGACCGATTATAGGCCGAGATTCGCATATAAGCCGAGGGTGACTTTTGAGCTTGAAATTTCGAGAAGAACCCTCGGCTTATATTCGGGACAATACAGTGAGATGAGACGAATGGTTATTTTATTACAGTAGAGCCTCGTTAGTAGGTTTCTCGTGAGTTCATTTTTCACCTTAGCTTAGTAAGTTCTATTCTTTGATCCCATCTATACTTCCACATGTTGGATAATATCTTTGGTAATTTTTTAACTTGAGTAAGTTTTCTGGCTGGTCCTCTGAAAAACGTACTAAACAAATTTCACTGTAGGTTCTTACGTTCACTCTAACGCCAACCTCTTTCCTAAAAATGCTTCTATCCATAACTACCCTACTAGTCACAGTAACTCTTTCCATTCTCTAACACACTCCCACGCCTTTTTCACACACAGTCCTCTCCATCTTTGCACAACCATTTACAATAAACTACCTGCCCATATAACTAGCATCACCAAACTCTCATCTTTCAAATACTATCTGAAATCTTTCCTATTCCAGAACCCCTTTTATGACCTCAATGAATTCCTTACATCAAAATCACACTAGACAATCACTGCATCATCACATATATATCATTCTGTCTTTTTAAATCATATTTTTCTGTTCACTCATTTTATATCTAGTTGTAAGTTTTTATATTTCCTATATTTGTATGATGTGCAAATCTTTGGTTTAAATTAATAAAAAATAAATAGGTGTTTCAGACAGTCATAAAAATTGTTATTGCTTGTTCTGAAGTAACTATCCCAGTATTCACTTCAATAACGAAGCAAAACCACGAAAAATCTTCGTCAGGATGGTCGACCATGGCAGAAATTAAACCTAGGTCTCCTGGATAACAGAACAGTATGCTAGCAACTGACCTATAAGTCATATAACTTTTTTCGTGGTATATCCATGGAGTCAGGTATATTATACAACTCCATGGTATTACCATGGCCAGTTTAATCATTTCTCTTCTACGTGAATGAGTGTGTCGAAAACTCGTGATCGTTGTTGCTAGTCAACAGATCGGTCCGGTCATCATCATTTATTGTCATTTCGGACGCCAACTTATCACCAACTTCAGGCCGATAATAACACAGCTTATACAGAATATCTTCATTCCCTTCAAAACTGTCTCCAGTATCCACGAGTTACTATTAACGACTGGAAATGTCAACCAGTCAAGCGAAGTGAAAGAAATACAAACTTATTTGAACTGGCACGAACAAGGAACCTCGATCTTTTTAAGTACATGCAGCCCTATATTTTGATTAACGAGGTTCTAATGAAAAGCGAGGAGTCGAGTAAAAATAAGGTGACATTTTTTTCATTTCCCCCGGTTGTTTATTCATTTTTTTATTAGGCCTATACTGTATTAGGTCAAACGACGCACTCTAGTGACAACTATGATCTATTGGCGTCAAATGAATGATCAATGAGATATCGGGATGATGAGATGAAGGTTTCATAGATAATGGGAACGATAGTGGGAAGGAAGCGATTGTGGCCTGTGTTGTAGGAACCATTCCAGCATTTACCCAGACTACAGAGGAAAACCACGATAAACCTCTGTAAAGATGACGGTGGCAAGGATCGAACCGATCTACTCTCACTTCCTGGGTCACATGTAGCAAGCACGTTACCACTTAGCTACTAGTGCCGGGTAATGAGGTTGTAAATCAGGGCAAGTTGCAATACCGATAGCATGTAATTATTTATAATTTCTAAAACTACCGGTAGTTAGATTTAAAGATTAGAATAATGTTAAACATAAAAACTAGGGTTGCCAACAATAATCGATATATCGATTTAGATCGATATTTTTTCAAACGATACGATAATCGATTCAATCTCGGCGATACGATATCAATATGATTATTTTCAATTATCGAAATGAATATTCTTTCCTTTTCAAACTTGACTATTTTCCCCCTTATGTAATTGCTCCAATCAGTGTATGTGGCGCGAAAGTTCTAGTTTTCTATTGGGCACTCGAAAGCCAATGAGAAACGCTGTTTGCAATGACGTCAGAGATCATATGCACAAGAGACGAAAATATAGACTTGGGCCTATCGCACGGTTGGATTGTAGTTTGTAGGATCAACAAAGAGATTGCAATAATCATAAGGTACAGACTACGAAGCACTTTAATCTATAAAGGGTACCGTATTGTCTTGAATAAAAATATAAGCCCAGCTATGCCTCCGGTCAAAACGACTTGTGATAAACTGTTGAGAGAGGCCTCAATTGATTGCCGGTCTCGAGTGTTTTTTTTTCACGCTAAACAGTCTCGTGGTCGTCAAGGTCAGACCACGTCAGGGTAGTGCGTAGTAGGAAGACGCACACCATGCAGCAAACAGCTTGACGCGTACTATGTTTATTATTGCGCGTCAAATAAAAATGATGGAAATTGAGAAAATGATGCTTCTTCATGATAAAACATTTATTAAGGGGGTAGCCCCAGCATGAAATTTATTTTTGGCCCAAAAAAAATTATTTTCATTTTTTTTCAAGTAGGCCTATTGTTTACGATTATTCGGAAAATTCGTGACCGCAGCTCACGTATTTTTTTTTTTTTTATATATATCAAGATTTGAATGCAACACAGACGGTAATGCGTACTGTGCCTATTCGTATTAAGTAATGAAACTTCAGGTACGTTTTCCCAAGAACTACGTTTTTTCTGACCTGTAACAACATAACTCAAAAACTACTGGTCTGATTTGAAAAAAAATTGTTTCAAAATGTGTATTTTTATTGTCATTATCGTGTGAAGTAAAACTATGGAAATAGTCAGTACATATGAATATCCAGATGTGAATGGGTGGCTCCAAAATCATATATAATCTGTATTAGATATGAAATGATTGATTATATAACTAAAAATTGCAATAGATTTTTTCTGGAGGTTCACACGATAACAGTGTGTATCACAACAATATCCACTAAAATTCAACAAGATAGATGCATTTTCGAAATATAAACCTTGTGATTTGTGGCTGCATGTTTTGTATTTTTGAAAAAACATAACATTACTCAAATTATATTAAAATTATCATTTTGATTTTTTTCTATTTTTTTTTTTGGATTATGTGTGAGCAATAGAATGATGGATATAGTGTGCAAGTTTCAATGATTTGTTGTGGTTGGTTGAGCGGGAAATAATTCCTACATTTAGTCCTAATTATCCTATTCCATGCTGTGGCCACCCCCTTAAACGTGTTTTTAGTGGAATATCTCTCAGTTTCTAGTCGATTCAGTTATTACAAGTGCGGATGTAGTAAGCTTATGCTCAATTAAAATTAGCAAAAAACGTATTTTTGAAGGATTATAGGCCGAGATTCGCATATAGAACGATGGTGACCATTGGGTTTGAAATTTCGAGAAAAACCCTCGGATTGAATTCGGGGCTAATCGGTTTGTTCTATTAATAGACAAATAATGAATTCCAGCTGTATAATGTTACTTGTACTTTTTTTACAGCTCAGAAATCTGCCTCTTCCTCTATCCCATTATCTTTCTACCCCTCCCTGCTAGGACCGAACTCCCGCATGTAGTCCAAGGTTAACCACTTGTCAATGAATCAATCAACACAGCTGCTTAGACCGCAATTTGTAACACAATAATTCCGATGCGATACGATATTTTGACATTCGATACGAATATCGATTAGGAGAAAAAATATCGATATAATACGATTAATAACCGATGTTAAGTGAACGATAATCGATATGAGTTTTCATATCGAACGGCAACTCTAATAAAAACAACAGTTATATTTTTTTTTCACAAAAAGATCCGTAAATACCTACATGGCATTTGAATTTAGATTGATGATAAATTGATTGTGATTGTACACACCTCAAAATGCAAGTGAAATATTAACCTTAGGTTTCACAATAACTTTGGCTAAATGTGCTGCTAAGTTCACTAAAAAGGATAGAAGGGCCAAGACTCTGTACTAGGACCATGCCCTAGGCAATACTCCGGATTTTAACCAGTATGTCCCCCCCCCCCCCCCCCCTAAGTTTTGAATCGAACTTCTTACGAGCCTGGTCAGTGACCATTCTTACCTCAGTACCGCATTGAGTAACGCCACATCTTCCAACTGACCAATCAGCACGCTCCATTGGCAAGTGTCTGTAGACACATTCTCCCACTCGCTATTGAAGCTCTGACTGGCAGTGAGCTCGTCAGGAGACCCGACCTCCATCGGCTCGGACTCTGTATCAGTAAAGCAGGGTTCTCCGGATGCATCTTGCAGGTACCGCTAGGAAACAAGATACAATCAGACCAACTAATTACTTTGGAGACAAATTCAGACATGTCAAATAATATTTATTGTTATTATTGTTTGCCTAATGAGTGACCCCCACCCTAATGGCAGGTAATTGGGTTGTAAATCAGAGCAAGTTGCAATATCGATAGCATGTATTTGTTTGTAATTTCTTGTACTACTTTAATTTAAGGATGATAATAATGTCAAACGAAAAAAAAAACAGTTGTACGTATATATTTTTTTTTGAACAAAAAGATCAGTGAATACCCAAGTGACCCCAAATATAACAACCAAGTGTCCCTTCCTCAACAATAATTCTCTAAAACCATTCAAAACAGAAGTTGATTAAATTACATGAATGATATGCCAACAATAGTTGATTTATTTATGTATGATATTGATAATATTTTCCTTTGTCTAGAATAGACGACAATGCCTCCTGATGTAGCCTATGATAAAAATTTTATGTTAAATTTTCGTTGGTTGACAGCACAGGTCGACTATTTGTTCCAGATTAGTCGGTATTGTGTTTGTTTCAAATCTTGGGAACGATCAGGCAGAACGTAATATTGTCCCATTTTCATGAAGAGTGCAAAACTTAGATGGTCATTATTGCGTACATATTATTACGACTTACATAAATACAGTGAGACCACAAGTTACTTTTTGTCGTAACAATGTTCCATATATAGCCAAAGTCCGATGTATTGTATAGGCTTCTGTCAAGTGACGTCACCCATTGTTGAAAGAGACATACAACAATGTCCACCAGTTGAAATTGTCCAATCAGAATGTACACCAGTTTGGTGTATTGCTATGGTAATTATTGTTAGTCATTTGTCACGTGACAGAAGCCTATAATGAATATTTCAATAGATGAGTTTATTGATAGGGGTGTGCGAGCAGAGCTTTTTGAGTTCGAGCGAGTTTCGAGCGAGATTGACTTTTTTCGAGCACTATTTTAGTTCGAGCGAGTTCGAGCACAAATTTCAGTTTGAGCAAGTTCGAGCACAAATTTTATAGAAAATTTAATTTAAAAAAAAAAACATCGTAAATAAAATCATATCTTGAAATATAGCAGGAATATAAGGAAAACGATATGACCAACCCTTGAACAATACTTCAGTAACATTTTCGTGAAAAAATTAAATTGAAAAAAAATTTGTTTTGAGAAAAACGAAAAATAAATTTCATTGTTGAAAATTTCGTAAAAACCAAATAATCAAGTAGATTGTTGGTTTTTATTTTATTTTCATTTTTTTGCAGTTTTAGCCTGATAGTTATCTCCGTGCAAAATTGAAGTGGATACAATCAATATTAAAAAAGACAGTCACAAAAATCATCACTTCCCGGTTAGAATTACGACAATTTTGTATTGCGTACGAGAGAAATCGGGTGAAACTACTTGATAAGTTCGTACTGATGAGCTACTTGATCGGCTAACTTCGCCGATGACGACGCGCGAACTTTTTGCCATTGGCGCTCGGCCGTCCCGAGTGGCTTGATGACGTTTCAATCTGTCCTTGACAGAGTGTGGATGTGTTTTGGTTGAGGGGGAGGAACTGGGGAAGGGAGAGACGCGTGTGCGTGTCTGGTGGTAACTACGACTCAACTCAGTCACTCCGCTCACTCGGAGTCATTCAGTCCGGTGCAACTGACATCGTGAAATGATGCGCGTTGTTATCATTCAGCAAGTTCTATATGCAAAATCGAGGGGAGAAATGCAGAAACAAAACTTTCTCATAAGTTTCAGACACTGTACCTATATTTATTATTTAATACCAATATGTTGAATGGTAAAAAGATGACAAGTTTATTCTCGCTCGCTTGCTCGAAAACGTTCGAGACCCAAAAGTATTTCAAGACCCGAAATTTCGATCTGGGAAAAAATCTTCAAGCGAATTCGAGTCTCGATCTCGACTCGAACTCGCTCGAAAAGTTCGAGTCTCGCACAGCCCTATTTAATGATGACCTGTTTTGTGTGGTGTTCAATTTTATTCTGTCTCAGTTAACATTTCAACATATGTATTTCTTGATGACATGTTATAATATTGTTCCGTTCTGAAGTAAGCTATTGAGAGCTATTCAGACTGATAGGACGCACATAGCCTAATGCACAGTACAGTGAGACGGGGGGGGGGGGGGGGGGGAGGAGGAAAGAAAGAAAGAGAGAGAGAGAGAGAGAGAAAAAAGATGTATACCAGCAAACAACATTGAATTATGATTTATATTTTGGCATTAAGATGTAGGCTGACCTCGGCAAATAGAAAAACCTGACAGTACAAAATAATTGTTTAGGGCCTATATTGCTATTATTGTTATTGATACAGGAAAAAATAGACTATAGAAGAGATTGAAATAGTTTAGAGACCCTGACTTCTTGTTTCCTGCCTCTCAAATGACAATTCCAATAGATAAAAAGACCGATCCTGAAAATAGAGGACCGAGTAGTTCAGTCTCATATATATTAAATATATATGTCTAGGAGGGGAGGTGGAAAAACGTAGGAATAGCAATGACACTTGTCAAAACGGCTTTCATTTGCGCAATTTACACACGCTTTTTTCCATATTGCGAGTACCCGGGTAGCAGAATAATACCAGCCCGACCCAGGTAGGTCTACCTGAAGGCGTCACTAATAACTACATACCGCTTGATCCTTGTTCCTCTCAACACGCAACGCAACAGCACGCGAAACTATTGCCGCAGTCAGGGCCATAAACGGATTGGTCGATGCAATCAGCCAATCACGCACTTCACGCCACCAGGGAGACAGCTTGTTGTATTCAACACAGACTTGCGCATCACCTACATATAAGACATGCCAAATTCAATACAGTGATACCTCTATGCATCGTTCCCGGATCCATCGTTTGTATTTATCATTTGTTCATTATTTGTTTATTGATTTGTTTTTATCCATCATTTTTACCATACGTTTTTTTTTCCTCACACCACTCCCATATAATCAATGCTAAATTTTCCTGGATGGATCGTTTTCCTGCATGGATAGTTTTATTTTCCTGGTCCCTTGAAAAATGATGGGTAGAGGTTTCACTGTACAACATGATACAGCCGTGATAACCTAGTTCATTCATTTATTAATACATCCCATGGGATTTAATGATGCACTGTAATGGTGACCAAGACTCATTGGCATCAAATAATGATGAATGGGAAGATGGGAAGGTGAGATAAAAGGGTATTATATTAGGTGGTTTGGATAGAGGAAATGAATGTTCATTCTTTGTTGTTTGATAAATGACAGTATTCACTGAACGACAAGGGAAAACCACCAAAAACTCCACTGGGATGGGTGACCATGACGGGAATCAAACCCGGTATCCTGAATGACGCTTCAATGGTCCACCCATTTTTCAGTCTGATAACCCAGTCTTAACTTCAAATGTTTCAAGGAAACTTTTATTTATTCATTTATTCATTTATTTTCATCTAATTAGGAACAATATCTCACATAATACATAGTAAAAGTAAGGTTAAAATCTAATTCATATATGGATAGTCAAATTGGGAAATTTAAACAGTCAGAGTTAAAATACCGTGGTAATGAACGTCATAGCTAAAATACCGTAGTAATGAAAGGTGTAGCTCATTTATAAATAACATTTAACCAAACATACCATACATCACAATAAGATTGAATATCACAAACAAATATTGAAATGAGTAAACATTGTAACAACTGTTGTGAATGAATAATAATAATAATAATAATCTCTCTTAAGTAATCTACATTGAGCAATATATTGAAAAAGTAAGTCTACCCACATTTATGGCAGCATCCGAGAAAAAACTCAGTTGTAGTATAAAATGATTTTTCAATTAAGAATTGTTTGAGAATAATTTTAAAGGATGTTAAATTTGTTATAGTTTTTATACAAAAAGGTAAAGCATTGTAGAGTATTATACCATTATATGTTGCATCTTGTTGAAATGAAGTTGTTTTGTGTGCTAAGCCACGAATTTCATTTTTACTCCTGGTGTTATGGTCATGTTTATCCGCGTTAATTTCTAGCAATGACTTGGATGTTTTTATTCTAATAATAATTTCATAGATATACAAACAAGGCAGTGTCAATACACCCAGAATTTTGAGAAGTTTTCTACAAGAATGACCCTTCCATTTTTCAAACATGATTCTCATGACCATCTTTTGTATTATGAATATTTTATGTCTACAGGTTGCTCCCCCCCCAGAATATAATTCCATATCTTAGTAATGATTCAAAATATCCATGATATATCAATTTAATATGGCTAACTTTAAACTGCTGACCAAGAATACAAAATGCAAAACAAGCTTTATTTAATCTTACTGACAAATTTTGGACATGCTCCCTCCAGATCTTGCTTTTTAAACATAAGGTTTCAAATACCAACTAATGTAAATGTTTGCTTGGAATTTGGGTGGAGGATATGAATTTTGTCAAGAGGAGATGAAAATGTAAACACGATGAATCATACCCTAAAGTCACGTAGTTTACAGCAAAACATACAAAATTCTCAAGGTTTTAATTGTTTCTTATTTGACGAGCTTTTATGCACCGTAGTCATGACCTATGTTCCTAGTAACAAAGTTTCTCATTGACTGACAATTTCAGTTGCAGTTGCTTACACATCAGGTAGAATAAGAGGTATCGCACCGCAGTTTGCGATGCAAACACTGGTCACAACAACTTGCGATGCATCCTAATATTTGTCTTGCAATATCACGATACAAGTGTTATCTGTTCTGCTTCAAGTTCTAAGGACATTTTGTAATATTTTACTATAAATAAGTATTTTGATCTACAATGCATGACTTCATTTTCACCAAAGATATGTCACAAAATAATTCCTAGAAATATCGTTTAATGCCTTTGTCTATATATATCATCGTGTTCGAGCATAGAACGCCTCCAAATATTTTCCCCTGCTATACAAATTCTTCAATAGCAAACAATATTTTCTAATTAGGCTACAATACAAGAGAGGATTAGTCTCACCAGCTATTAAGCAAACAGCCTTCAGTAGTTCAGCGTAACGTAGCATCTCGGTCTCCAGGGCAGCACCTTGCCTACGATTCAGCCAGAAACGAACTGCTAAATGCATTAGATGCGACGGTTTTATGCAGCTGGCAATAACGGCATCTCTCCACTTGTCTATGTTGCTGTCACTGTACAGCGTGCCTTGGCAGAGAAGCTCACCTGGTTGCAGGCAAAAATAGAGTTACTGGAATGCAAAAGAAAAATCTTTACCTACAGGAAATTTAAAAATGAACCTTGATGAAATCAAAATTATTGAAAGCAGTGTTACACAGGTTTACAATAGGATTAACAGAACTAGCATATTATTCGTGGAAAATATTAGTTCTACTGGATTGTGGGTAGGGTAGCATAATTGTACCACAAAGTTGAAGATGTTTTAAATTTTATTTTTGAAAGCTTTCGGTGACAAGACCGCCTCGGAAGTCTTGTAACAACCAAAAAGGTGACGCTTTTAAACGGTTTTACTAATTAATCCTTAGCCTTATCGTTGTTAATGGAAGATAAATTGAAATACTGTATTAAAACTAGTACTTTTGTACATTTTTATAATGTTCAAGTTATTATCAAGTGACGAGTTGGGTTAAAGCTTACAACAAAAATGTATAAGGTCACTCATTTGTAATATAAGCTCAAAGTACCTACACTCATTAAACTTGAAACTACCTGTACTTCAAACTGATATTTCATCAATCATTTTCTTGAATGGTGTCACTCAAAACCTGAATGGAATTTATCCATTTTTTGTACTCACTTATTCTTTTCAATTCATCTTCTCCAACATTTTTCCTAATAACTGTAGCAGCCACCTCCTGACCTCCCTGGTTTACAGTGGTGTTACTCGATTCGAAACATGAAAGAAACTCTACGAACGTAGTTTTTCCTCCGTCATCGAACGTAACTCTGGCTTCTGTCCTCGTTTTCTTATCGCTGTTCAAAAGTTGTATCGTTGCAACGAGACTTATCAGATTGTTCACTTCCCTCTCGGGAGTTTCTAATTTGGACAAGAGAATTGCTGGATTGTGATTGCTATTCACGACAGTCGTGTAATCGGGTGGTTGCTGGTTCAGAAGGTGGATGAAACGATATAAAGTGACAAGTCGCCGAAGACGTTGCGTAAGTTGTACAAGGGGTTTTACTCCAGGATCCAGGGGCTCAGATTCTGAAACAAGGTGAGTTCTATCAGTCAACATAAAATGAATATATCTCTTTTTGAACTAGACTACGTACCAGTAGTTGAGAATAAATTATTTCGCTCATTGCACATTCAAATAGGCCCCTTAAATTCAAATGCTTTAAAATAATGCTCATTTTGTTACACTTTTCATTATTGCTGCCTTCCAGCTACCTTTCTAAATAGGTGAATACCCTCAAGTATATGATGGTAATATGTTGATTCGATCAGACATGACTTGAAGTTTCAGATTTCAATACAGTTTCCGGGATGCTTAAGATTAAATCATGATTTTATTCAGGCCTACTTTGTTAAATGTTGACACACATAATTTCTTAGACTTCCAAGTGCACTAAGTAGAGGCTACCAATCTTCAAAAGGAAACACGCACGAAGTCTAGGAAGTTTGTAGCTCGAATAACTCGATGTAATAACTCGATCACAGATGGAAATGGGACTGTGTCGCACATCAAGAGTCATACATATGAAGTTACATAGACCTAGCTGTTACGATGATAAAATGATTTCGGCATTGCAACAGTTGCGGCATACAGCTGCTACATCCAAAAACTTAGTACAAGAAAGTCATTGATCAGATTTGTCTGTTCAAATGACACAGTTATTCATGTTCACTTTAGTGGCAGTAGCTACATTGGTGGTGCTGAGAAATGAACTGGGAAGACTGTGCGAGTACACAACTGACTGGGGAGACTGAGCAGAGAGAGAACTGTTCAATTCTGTTTGTTCATTCAGTTGACAATTTGTACAAACTGTACAGTGGCAGTCTCATGTTCAATAAATAATCAATAACATTACAAGAATAAAATATGAAATTGTATAGATTCAACATAGACCTATTAACACAACATGAACTTGAATCTATTTCACTTCCATCTTCACTTATCATCGTCACTTGAGCTCATTATTCATCCTCTATTTAAATATTGCAATCGACTTTGGCAACTTCCCCACCAATTTCTCTTTTAAAACAAACATTAAACATTTAAAATAGGGTGGTAAGATCGCCCTTGTGGTGCCCCGTCCAAACGATCCTATCTTTCATCCACAGCCTTATTTGGGGAACAATGATTTTGTATCAAGTTTCGATGCTATTAAAAAAAAAAAAATCTACTCGAAGTTATTTCATACTTATTTTCGAACAAGGAACAAGTATTTTACAACACACTGCAAACCACATGTTTTGTATTTATTGTAATCAACATCCCTCCTCATAATCAATACTGAATTATACAGTAGGGCTCCATGACTCACCATGAGGCAGCCACTTGTCGGCTGCTTCTGCCAACGCGGCATCCATAGCATCGGGTGTGACGTGGTGGCTGGACGCCAACATCTCGAGGGCCTGGCTTCGTATCTCATTCGTCTTCAACTCTTGCACCATCTTCGCCACTTCTTCAGTCAGTCGTTCGTCGTCGAACTCTTCTTGTTTAATGAAAGCCTTCAGCTGTTTGAGTAAATGAAGGTCGCGGACTCGTTTGCTGTTCTTCGCACTGGAACCAAGCAAAACTCTGACATCAATCAGCATTTTTCTATAAATTTGAAGGTCTTTAAATTAATATTGCTACACTATTGAAATTACGTAAACTGAGACAGGTGGTCGACTAGCATGCTGAATCGTCATCCAGGTGACCGGGGTTCGATTCCCGCCATGGTCAACCATCCTGACAGGGGTTTTTCATGGTTTTCCTCTGTCAGTAAGATGCATACTGGGATGGCTTCTTAAAAATATAATCATGAGCATTTCCTCCCCACTATCGAAAAAAATGAATGAAAAACAACCTTTCATCTCATCTTCCCATATATCTTACTTCATTCATCATGCACCAACATCAATTGATCTCAGTCATCATTACAGTGCATCATTAAACCCAATGAAAATGAATAAATAAAATATTCAAATTACACAGGCATGTTATTTGTTATGCTGTTTATGTTGTGCTTGTCTGGCCACTTGACAAGGTAGGCCTAATATTGTTACAACACTAGAGCAACCTTATGCTGAAGATGACATCACAGCAAAGTAGAAATCAGTCAAAGCAAAAAGACAATCTGGCAAAAATTGAATATACAGTGAAACCTCTATCCATCATTTTTCAAGGGACCAGGAAAATAAAACCATCCATGCAGGAAAACCATCCATCCAGGAAAATTTAACATTGATTATATGGGAGTAGGGCTAGAAAAAATGAATGATACAAGCAGGAAAACGATAGATTTGGGAACTTTGCATCGAGGTTTCACTGTAAAACAATTGCAATATCGGTTGCTAAAAAAATCATACCCACCCACAAAACATAACCAGAATCATTATTATGAAATTATTTTTATAATGTAGGACCTAGTACAACGGTAGGAGCGAATCCTGGTCCTCTTGCGTCGAAGGCACACGCCACACCAATGAGCCACAGTGAGCTTCGGAAACATCGTTGTTATAAGTACAATTGACACATATCGTTAGGGCATCAGTAAGATTTTCCTGAGTGCGTCACTTTCGCATCACCATGAATATAGTGTTCCCTAGTGTTGTCATAATAGAATGGCACACTTGGCAATAGAGCTTGTACAACCACTAAGGGATATAATTCCTATTCTTGCTGCAAATCCTTGCGCACTGTAGAAGATATAACACGTTGTTAAAAGCTGTTCAAGCTTCCATGCTAAGCCATCTCTTACCTTAACGCAAAGTGGAATGGTACGGTAATCTCCTTGACAGTACCACTTGGATCTATGAATAAGCACGGATACTGACACTTGTTTCCCCCCTTCAACTGAACATTATTCAGACCCATGAGACCGTAGCCAGTGAACAGGAGCCTGCAAAAAAAGATGCAGTGAAATGTACTTACAGGTATTCAAGCATTTCAATTGTTTCAATCACTTTATTGGTGCTATACTTGATCAATATTACTTTGAAAATGACTATCTTAGTAACTAGTAACAGAATTCTTGTAGTAAGCCATATTGTCACAATGTCGTATGGTACAAGACATTGTATACCCCTGACAAGAGATTATGACGTAGACAGGGGCAGAATGTCTATGTATGACTATGTATTCGGTGATGTTATGGAAGATGGACTCCGTTTTAACCGACAAGAAGGAAGTGAGTAGGGGAGTCGGAATCGAACGCGTGAAGAGTGAAGACGTGAGAACAAGCTCTACGTGGGTGAAGACCGTGGATGGACGCTACCAGACGCAGAGACTAACCAAACCAAGCTACCCGGCTGACGTATCCATGGGTAATCCGTCTTCGGACGTTAGACTACCAATTTACTATTTAAACTTGGCATGTGTTAGATTTAGTGCAAAGGGCAACCAGCCAAACCCTAGAGGTTAGTTTCTATTCTCCTCCTGTTTGTGTTAAAGTAGAGTCATAGTTAGAGTGGGTTTTTATGCCGCTGCTGTTCTTGATTGGCTTCGTCATCAATAAATTAACGTATGTTACAGCAGTTTAACCTAACTCTTTCACTCCAAGTGACAGGTAGACTCCCTCGTCTAAAATACATAATCATTCAGTCCCATATCCCTCTCGACTTCCTTACACAAACCAATGCACCCCAGCATTATTCAGGAACCTGGAGATACATTCGCCTTCTTGGGCAACAAATACCCATAGGTAAATTTAAGTCGTAACAATACAAACAGAGATCAGAAAATGGAACAGCTGAGATATTATGGTTCCATTCAATAACATTGACAAGTCAAATTTGTGAAATTTTGTACAAGTTCAGAAAAAAACAAGAGCTATGCTTTACTACTAGGCAAGAAAGTGCAAGGTATACTGAGAAGATCAATCAGTCACAACATCTCAAATACAGAAAAAAAGTAAATCGATGTTGTACGTTAGGTTTGTTAGCAATAATTACCAACTATTTCTCGGGAGAAGGATCAGACAGGTTTAGGTTTCATAATGATTCATAATATGTATTTGTGAACAATAAATGCATGATGAAACGCAAGTTCACACACTTACATTAAAAGTACCTCGAGCACAGAAAAATCTGACACAACTAAAATATACAACAGTCACTCTTAACAATTTACGATTTCGACCAAAAGGTAGCGGCATATACTACTCATTTAGTCTACAGGTCATATCAACCAACCTATACTGATACCATACCTGCCAACCTTGCTGACCGTGAACGTGGCTATCCTGGGGCCTTGTTGCATAGTCCATACCTCCACAATACCCTTCTTCGGCGAGTAAATCACCAAGAAGAGAGCTGTACGTAGGTGGCTACTTGAGCGAGAGGCCCCACTGCTTCGCTGTCTTGAATCCTCCTTCACTTCTAGCCAACCACACTGTGCGTCACGGTAACCTTTTAAACACAGTGTCATCTCTGTCATTTCACCAAACATATACTGTTCGACTGCAGTATCATACTGCAGGGAATAAAATGTATAGGCCTATGCCCTATATATATATATATCTATGTCTATATCTATGTCTATATCTATGTCTATATCTATGTCTATATCTATGTCTATATCTATGTCTATATCTATGTCTATATCTATGTCTATATCTATGTCTATATCTATGTCTATATCTATGTCTATATCTATGTCTATATCTATGTCTATATCTATGTCTATATCTATGTCTATATCTATGTCTATATCTATGTCTATATCTATGTCTATATCTATGTCTATATCTATGTCTATATCTATGTCTATATCTATATCTATGTCTATATCTATGTCTATATCTATATCTATATCTATATCTATATCTATATCTATATCTATATCTATATCTATATCTATATCTATATCTATATCTATATCTATATCTATATCTATATCTATATCTATACCTATATCTATACCTATATCTATACCTATATCTATACCTATATCTATACCTATATCTATACCTATATCTATACCTA
>OZ023327.1:39006180-39066180 GCA_964007535.1 Brachyptera risi
TATATGATGCATTAGCAGATAGATATATGTGGGAGATGGACATGGAAATAAAAGTAATTACTTTGGAAAGGAAGGTAAATGAATTGGAGAAAGAGAAGGTGGAGTCGCAGAAGGAGAGGTATAATACAGAGAAGAAGATGCGTGTGAATATAGAAGAATTAACAACAACTGTGGAATCTTTATTAAGATGGACGGAGGAAGATAGCCAATCACACAAGTTGGAGTATGAAGGGTTTGAAGAAGGCCTATAGTAAATAATGGTAGTATAGAAGACTCGGTGAGGAGGATAAGGCAGCCGACGATATTTCAGGATAGGACAAATAAGAAAGTGGAAGAAAATGGAGGAAGAGGTTATGATGAAGAGAGAAGGAATGGTAATAAGATGCATGAGAGGCAGATGATTGAGAGAGCAGACAAGAGACAGAAAATGGAAAGAGTGAATGAGAGGAAGATATCTGAGCCAGACGAAAACGTAATGGAAAGGAAGGAAGTTTACAGAGAACCAGCCCTACATGAGCGCTCAGGTAATAAAGGGCGAAAAATAATAATATTGGGTGATTCATTATTTCGAGGAATTGGAACTGAATACTATTCTGGCATAAGAATTGTCGAGTTACAGAAAATTGTGAATGAATGGAATGTTGAAAAATTCGAGGACTGTGGAATCATACTACATGTTGGAACAAGTGATCTGAGGTCTAATAGTGTTCGAAGACGAGAAGATATAACAGAGAAAATGGAAAAATTAGCTGTGGTTTCAAAAGAAAAGTTTGGTGATGGTAGGGTGGTTATAAGTGGGTTGATATACAGAAGGGACGTGAGAAACGAAATTATCGATGGAATTAACTACAGTATTCAAAGAATGTGTGATAGGGTGGGAGTTTGTTTCGTAGATGGCAACTGTTGGTTAAAAGGGATGGGTTTGGGAAAGCATGGTATAAATTTAAATCGATTTGGTGAATCTGTTTTTAAAAAATTGATTGCAAGAATAAAAAACAAAATGTCCCAAATGATGTGACTAGCAGTAGATATTAAAGCAAGTTATGAGGTGAGGGGGCTGTGGAAAAGACTAAGAGAGAAAAAACAATTCGAACATGAACAGACAAAAAAGGACAGAAATCTAGCAAATGTTGAACTGACAAAATTGATGGTAATAAATTGTAGAAGTATTTGCAATAAAATAGATAAATTTAGGACATTAATGGAAGTGTATAAACCAGATGTAGTGGTAGCGGTAGAAACATGGCTTGATGATGGGTACACAGAGAATGAAATTACTGTAGATGGTTATGTGTTGCACCGTAGAGATCGAAATAAACATGGAGAAGGTATTATTATTGGGTTTAAATCTGGAGTACGAGGTACATTACTATGGAAGGAGGAAGGGTCAGAGATGATGGGAATGAAAGTAACTGTGGAAAAGAAATCTTTTGATCTAATAGCGGTGTACAGACCACCAAATGGAGGGGACGCTTTGTTGAAGAGATTGGAGGAGAGAGTAACTGATATGAAAACGAAAGAAACACTCATCATTGCTGGAGACATGAATTTACCAAACATCAGATGGGAAGCAGGTGGAGGAGGAGATGAGGAAGAAGGAAGAAAGAGGGTACAAAATATTGTTCATGATATAATGAATGAAGGATTTGTACAAGCTGTGCAAGAAGGGACGAGAGAGAGCAAGACGGGAAGAAATAATATACTTGATGTAGTGCTAATTAGACCAGAGGAGATTTGGATGCATACTGAAGTTATAGACGGAATAAGTGACCACAGAATTCCTATCGTGAGCTTAATGCTTGGTACAGTACAGGAAGATATAAATATTATAAAAGTATGGTACTACAAGAGGGCAAAAGTTAAAGATGTGAGGACAGCATTCAAAGAGAGATACAATGAGTGGAAAGAATTGCATTTATCTGATGTGGAAGCTACTTGGGATGCATTCAAGAAACTTTGCGATGATACAAGAGATCAGTGCGTTCCATCTAAAGTATTAAGGGACAATGCAGATCCATCATATTATGACAAGAAGGTTAAATATCTGAAAAGAAAATGTAGAAAAATGTACAACCAAGGAAAACGCAATGCCAACTTGAGAAACAAACTGAGTGAGTTGAGGAAAGAATTGGAGAAAGCAAAGGAGGGAGCAAAGGAAAGGTTTGTGAAAGGGATGTTTGTTGAGAAAGACATGCAAGGCAGTTGGAACAGAATGTATAAATTTATAGGACAACAAAAGGGCAATGGAAGAAATTTGCCTACACTAAAAGACAGGTGGGGTACTGAATGGGAGGACGAAAAGGGAAAAGCAAGAGCGTTAAACACACAGTATGGGGAAGTGTTCAAGAAAAGTGGAAAGGATTGGTATGTTATGGTGGGTGCAATTGAGGAAGGTAAAGAAGTATGCATTTCTGGAGCGGAGATTGAGCTTATACTCTCAAGAAATTGAGGAATGGAAAAGCACCGGGGCAAGACGGCATTACGAATGACATTATCAAACTAGCAGGAAGAGAGATTATACCATATCTAGTGGATCTGTTTAACTTGACACTTAAAGTTGGAAAAATACCAAGAGATTGGAAGGAAGCAATTGTTGTACCCATATTCAAAGGAGGGGAGAGAGGCAAAGTTGAAAACTACAGACCGGTAAGTTTGAATTCAGTCATCTGTAAAATTATGGAGCGCATCATGGACGCTAAGATAAAATGTATTATTGAAGAACGAGGAGGTCTGTCCGATGTTCAACATGGTTTCAGGAGGGAATTTTCATGCGACACCCAAATGTTAGGACTGGAATCAGATCTAACGGAGGTACTGGACAGAGGAGGTGAGGTAGATGCAGTTTTCCTCGATTTTGAAAAAGCTTTCGATACAGTGAAACATGAAATACTGATGATGAAATTGTGGGAGAGGTTGGGGAGCTTGGAAATATTTAATTGGGTCGGAGATTTTCTTTGTGATAGAAAACAAAGAGTAAGAGTTGGAGGGCATCTGTCAGATGAAATCGATGTCACTTCTGGAGTGCCTCAGGGAAGTGTGCTTGGACCTCTTCTCTTTGATATATATATAGATGACTTGAGTAAAGCTGTGAGGTCTACCATACGATTATTTGCTGATGACTGTACTCTACAGGGAAATTCAAGATAAAAAAGATGAATAAATATTACAAAATGATATAAATGAGATTGAGAAATGGGTGGAATTGAACGGAAAGGGACTGAATGTTGGAAAGTGTAAAGTAGTTTGTTTTGGAAGAGGGAATAAGAGATTTGAAATATTATATAGAGCCACAGGCGAACATCTGAACATTATCGACCAATATAAGTATTTGGGAGTCGTCTTCAGTGAGAATTTGAAATGGAAGAACCAAATAGAGAGAGTCACTGCGAAAGGGATACGGCCATTGAACTTCGTCATGAGACAATTGAGAGGAATGTCCCAAGCAATAAAAACAAAGGCATATTTGACTTTGGTGCGGCCAATTATGGAGTATGGCTGTAATGTGTGGGATCCATATAGGGAAGGTGAGGTGAGGAGAGTAGAGAAGGTTCAGAGGCTGGCTGCTAGAAGAGTAACAGGAAGGATGAGAAGATTTAGAATGGTAACAGGAGATAGAGGGAAGATTGGAAGGGTGTTGGAGAGACCGTCGGCTATGGTTAGCGAACTTGGATGGGAGACGTTGGAAGAGAGAAGAAGGATTATCCGTTTGGCAACTTTTTTTAAAGCATTGAAAGGGAGAGGAGGCTGGAAGGAGATGAGAGAGAAGATTGAATTGGATGAGAGGAAGCATGATTTTAGAGGCGGGCATGAGTGGAAGGTTATAGTGAAGGTGGCGAAGAAGGATGTCGGAAAGTATACATTTTTGAAGAGGGGAGGAGTAGAATGGAACAAGATGGGAAAAGAAAAAATATCAAAACAAATGAAGAAATAAAGCCTACCACCTGTACAATGTACAACTTGTAGAGTATTAACAAATAAATAAATAAATAAATAAAGCTTTGGGAAACAAGGTGGAAAAAGGGGATAATATATATGATGAACATAAAATAACTTCATCCCATTATATCATCTCATATATCATTCACCGACACCAATAGATCGTAGTCATCAATACAGTGCTTAGTTAAACCCGATATAAATGAAAAATATATATTGTTCGCACATATAGAGTGATGAACAGGGCCCTATGGCTTTTCTGGATCTAGAAAAAGCATTTTCATCACCTCTAATGAGAATGAGTTGGGAAGGAATGAATAATAGCAAAGAACGTAGGGAAAGAATTGGTAGACAGAATTGAAATTTAAACGTGCTCAGACTTGACTAATTGTGGGTTTACAAACAATAAGGTGAAGATGGCATGGTTTGGAGCCAACCCTGTGGCACAGTCAATTATCGCACCGCATTAGGAACTGAAGTCAGGTCAGGTATGGGTTTGAGTACCGCATAAGGCACGAGTTTTTGTAAACGTCCTTTCACATATTTATTTATTTATTTATTTATTATTAACTCTTGCAGTTGCACATAAATGCGCGGTGGCAAGTTTGCGCGGTGGCAAGTTTATATCATCACTTCATCGATACATTTTTACCTGCTCATTCATACCCTCAAATAACCCAGCTGTTGGAAAGGTAGTTAATCAACATTCCGAAAAAAATTGCATTGTTTGGTAGCAGCAATACTAATTAGTAATTACTATTTGTAACATTAGTAATAGACAAGATATTGAGAAAACTGGAACCAGAGAGAGAGAAGGATCGGGCTCGAGAACTATAATACATACAGACGAATGAAGATGGAAAAGACTTCCAAGGAAAAGTGGATAGATAGAATACGAGTCAATAACACAAAATTTTGGATGAAGATAAGTATTGATAGTGATAAAAGCAAACATTTGATGATGAACAAGAAGAAGAGAGGAAAAGGTGAAATGACAAAGTTGAGAGGACAGGAGATGGAGGAAGTGGCAAAATTAACATAATTTCAAAAGGTACAAAATTGGCAGGCTATAATAAATGTGGAAACTGAAAATGACCAAGGCTGATGGTCTGTTCTGAAAAGTTATGAAACCTATTTTGAACAGGGACTTTCCAAAAAGTGCCCAGTAAACACTGGATGTCCCAGGGACGGTTCATTTTCCTCACAAAATCCCAGATTGTTCCCTAACAACCTGTTCGCTAACAGAACCTTCTCTGCAATGTATCCTCAGTCTCTGAATTCATGATAACAAATTTGACGTCCCAGATACGGAACCATTACGTCACGCAGATAAGTGAATATGAAGATTTTTCATGTTGAATTATTTTTCGGAACGGTTAACGATCCATCACCGAACAAGTGATCGTTTTTTTACATCGAAAAAAGCGCCGTTGAAGTTACGTCGCCGCGATGTCGCAACGGGGACGCACGTGGGAACGCATACGCGGCACCATCTATGTTTCATGTGAGTATTACAATTTACAATTACTCCTTCATAGACTTTTTTCGGTGACGCCATATTGTTCATTTGTTTGTATGCTATTTATATTTTTCCCAAGTTTTTCCTATTAGTTTCTTAATTATAGGTCTATGCTTGTGTTGGAGAATTATGTGGTGAGTATAGGCTCAGATATTTGAACACATCTGAAATATTTGCCCATAAAAGCAAGAATGCTTTCTGTGGACTCGAATTCGCAAACTTGCTGCATTGTCGAATCTTGGCCTAGACCATTGATTACTAGGCCTACACCACAAATTCAATGCCTAGGCCTAGGCATTCCCTAGGCTGCAAATTCAATGGCATTGAGTCCATACTTTACACCTATAGTCCTGGCATTGAGTTGCCTAGGCCTATAGTGACACTATATGAACTCAATTACTTTGGGATCGGGGCATTACGTGCGTAGTGTAGGCCTACAAACTCAATGCTTAGGCCTATGCCTAGGCCATTAAGTATAGAGGTTTAACCTCTATACTTAATGGCCTAGGCATAGGCCTAAGTGTAGGCCTACAAACTCAATGCTTAGGCCTATGCCTAGGCCATTAAGTATAAAGGTTTAACCTCTATACTTAATGGCCTCGGCATAGGCCTAAGCATTGAGTTTGTAGGCCTACACTACACACGTAATGCCCCGATCCCAAAGTCCTAGGCCTAGGCCTAAGCCCAGGCCTAGGCCTATGTTGTTCACTTGACAGTGGTTGATGTAGGCCTAGGCCAGGCCAGCCCCAATGCTTTGTTGTTTCGATTTAATATCAATCAATGCTGTAAGCCGTGCTGATCTTTTTTGGGCTAGGGCCTAGACCCTATTGTATGTTGGGTGTTGGATCTAGGCATTACAAAATCAATGACCTAGGGATGATGATGATTAGGCCCTATTGTTTGCTTTACGATCCCACCAACAGCTAGGTTATACGGGGGTACGAATGATCAGGTGATTATGAAACTATGAATTGTGATGGTAAATGAAAGGACTTTTACAAAACGGAGTATATATTCGTACGGTCAACCGTATGATTGAGTGAAAATAGATCATACGGTCAGTAACTTCATGACCGTGATGTTTCAGCTGATGACCGTAAATCATCAAAATAACGCTCTTAGACAATGGGGCGACTGTAGCACATAGGTTAGCACAGCTGACTCCCATGTTAGGAATCTATGGTCGAATTCCGCATGTGACTAATTTTTTTATTTTATTAAATTGGTTCCTCTAGGAACATGGTCAATTATGTGGACAAAGGCAGGTTGCGGACAGTGGTTTAGGCATTGAGGTGTTTAGGTTAGGTAGGTCAGGTTGGTGTATAAACGTCGCGTATACGGCTGGCAGGCGGAACGGAGCTTATGAACATGATATATTATATCATGTTCATTTGGTGACTCTAGAGTTTATATGAAAAGGTGAATGGTCAATTATGTGGACAAAGCCAGAATGCGAACAGAAGATTAGGTTATTGGGTTAGGTTAGTGTATAAACCTCGCGCATATATCACGGTGCTTATATATATAAGCACCGTGATATATTACCGATAAATGAACATGATATATATCATGTTCATTTATCGGTAAATGGTGTCTGGTGCCCTCTAGCACTGTAAATTACAACTAGACTATCCTCCCGAACGAATACTACGTAACTAACATAAACAAACAATGAAAACGCTGACCATACGATCTATTTACGCGCATTCATACGGCTGACCATACGATTATCCACAGCCTTCACAAAAACTCATACCTTGTGCGGCCCCCGAACCCTTGTCCAACACTGACTAGGCCCAGCCTACAGTATCTGAAGTGGTGCCTCGGCTGACCGAGCTACCGAGGGCAGCTAATGACCTAGACATGTATGAAGCATTAAAGCTTCAGATCAACTGATGGAAAACTGCGTCTGTTATTGGTTACCCATAAAAGGTTAAATCGAGCAATCGGTCTGTAAATATATGAATATGCTGTACTTCCCAGCATACACTAGGCCCAGCCATTGAGTTTATAGTGTATATAGAGGGGACAAGAGATAGGAAATGTTGTGCGAGATTATTTTGAGCTGATCAGCGCGCTCCGGGTGTGATGGCGGGTAACTAACGCTTGGCCGTTCGGCGGGAACTAAAATACTCGACTGTGAGTGGTCAGAAAGGTAACCAATAACAGAGCGATAGAACACTAGCGCATTCTCAGGTCAAAAGTGGCAACCAGTAGAACGGCGGCAACTACATTATCGGCGATATTTCAGCTCGTATTTCAAATCTGGTATTTCGATGATGCCGGACTACATTCGATGCGTCGTTTCCAGTTATTACGTTAATGGATTATTTATGATTATAACTGGGTGACAGGAGGATATATATTATATATATATTTAGTCACAATTTCTTTACACAATTTTGTAAAAAATTTGGACTCACCAACAAATTTATATGTAGCATTGTTTTATTCGCCCTACGAGGATCTTGACACATTTTGAGGCATCATATATACAACCCTCATCTTTGATTTTTTATTTTATTGCCATTGGTAGGCCTAAAATTTTTAATTAATTTTCAGTTGATTTTGATTTTTTTGATTATCATATTTTCATTATTCCTTTTTTCCTTCGTTTTCTTATTCAAACATTATAAGCTTTATTGATCCACATATTTTCTTTCTTGTTCATAGTTATCATTATTATAATTTCATTTCGATCACAACAATTCCAGGATTTAGTTGACTTATATTTTGTTTCTCATCCTATTATTATTTCATTAATCTCAGAATCAGAAAGTGTTATCATTGTTTTTTTTAAATGCCACAAAAGTTATCACAACAATATTACGTATTTTATCACATGAAACATAGGCCTACTACAAACTCAATGGCACAAAGGAAATGTCATCACATTAGTGTCACACTTCTGAGATGAAGTGTGTCATTATTGATGGCGTATACCTTGGCGTTATTATGTTGAAGTGTGTAATTATTATTAGGAACAAATTGATTTGACGAATTTAATTAAATGTATATAAGATTATTTTGAATAGTAGGAGTACTATATATTGCAAGAAGTGAGTACAGTGACTTACTTATACATATAAAATACAATGAAAGACACAAGACATGAAAGTATATCTTTTCTTTATGATCGGCCTACAGCTGTTGTTATTCTCGTTTGGGTTTTACGATGGGGTGTTTCGAGAAAAACACAAATATTCACTCATACAAAATATGTCATATTTCATTCACAATGTTGGATGCCGCTTATGCCGGTTTCGGTTCCGTTTTCTTGAAATTTTGTAATAATTATTCTTAATATTGTACTTCTGAAATACAAATATTTGGAGGTTGAAATTGAATTTCTGTTAGGTCAAGGGGAAAGAGAATTGTTATATGTCAATCTAAATACAGCATGGAATTTGATTCCCATTCACACGATAAACTCGGTGGCATGGAACTTGTATGATATAAGGGCCATGTGGTTAGTTTCAATCGTTCATGCAAATCATGTCTCTACCCTATCCCCCATCCCATTGATGTAGATTACTTCCTGGAAAATGATATATTACCTGCTGTTATGCTCTTGACTAGCATGCTAATACAAATGGACATGATTTTTCAGAATATAGAGCAGTAGAATTCTCTTGTGAGTTTTAGTCTCTGTAAGAGAAAATAATAGAAATGCTTTTTTAAATTTCAAAAATTGATTCGTAATTGATTCTTGTATTTCCACACATATGATTTCACATTTTCTGAGAAGCCCCTTTTCTGAGAACCGCGTGTCTATATTTTATGTTGTGCCTGCACTAGTTTTTGTTTCAAATTAATTCCCATTAACCAAACAAGACGCGACGAAGAAAAATATACGTGTAGTCTGTAAAGAACAGGGAACCCACGAAAAATGTGGGCCTTTCATAATAACGACCAATGTATTGAAATAAAAATGATATGTTTCTTATTTTCAATGTTCTAAACAGGTAGGCATAATCTCAAAAACGCAGGTAAACACGCCAATTGGTTAGCTACACCATTGAGTTCCTATATACTCAATGGCTACACAAACCTGATCACCCTGACAGATAAGGCATTCAATGCAATAGGAAACGAATGGCGAGTTTTAATATGCATTATTAGAACCGTTTCGTATTTCTTTCACTTCTATAATTCTTTGTAGTATCAACATGTTCAAATATATTCCAAATTTTTTAATTCAAATTTTATTTTTTCTAATTTCGGTTAATTTAATTCATTAGATAAGTGGATAATTCATTAATTATTAATGATCAATTATTCATTATTTATTTATTTAACTAGGCAAACGCGTTATGTGTTTCCGCGTTGATGGATGAGCTGGAACATATCAACTTATCTTTGGATTGGTTATTATATATATATATACACCTTGAGATCCAAACCATTACATCACTGCCATCTTATTTTCCATTAATAATGTATATAATAATAAAGAAGGCTTTGTTTTAATCGTTTACAGTCAAGTGGTGACACTTGTTGCTTTGATTTAATAGGTATCTTAATAGCTTTGAATAATTGACACAAATAACATTATATATTTTTTTACATCGAAACGGCTGATTCGATTTGAGTAAAAGTTCGGAATAATGTGTATCATTATCAGATTGAAGTTCTCTGAGAATTTGAATCCTCTCAGATGAAATATTTTTCACGAATGTTTTCCTCTGGCTTATTCTAATGGGATTTTTGAAAACTTTGGAATGAGTTTTCTCAGAAGTTGTTCAACCGATCGTGCCTCAAAACTATACAGCATCAAGTCAGATAGGGGTTCATGTGTGTGCCAAGTTTCAACTGATTTTGAATTTTTGTCTGACCTGTGGAGCGCGAACAAAAAAAAAAAAAAAAAAAAAAACAGGCACTTTTTTTCGGTATAGTGTAATTGAGTCTTCGCTTCGCTCATCCAATTATTACATAATTTATTTGACATCATATCATGTCTCCTGTGATCAGAAGTGACACTCAGAAAATAGGTACCTATTACCAATTCGGCACTACTGGTAGGCCTATATTTTTATTTCTGAAACATATTCGGACTGAAAATTTGATTACGTTAATTGTTGCATTTCCATCACGTATGAATCAGAATAAGTATCATCGAGATCGACTCTATTTTAAAATGGATCAATTATAAAATACTAGGCAAACGCGTTATGTGTTTCCGCGTTGATGGATGAGCTGGAACATATCAACTTATCTTTGGATTGGTTATTATATATATATACACCTTGAGATCCAAACCATTACATCACTGCCATCTTATTTTACATTAATAATTTATATAATAATAAAGAAGGCTTTGTTTTAATCGTTTACAATCAAGTGGTGACACTTGTTGCTTTGATTTAATAGGTATCTTAATAGCTTTGAATAATTGACACAAATAACATTATATATTTTTTTACATCGAAACGGCTGATCCGATTTGAGTAAGAGTTCGGAATAATGTGTATCATTATCAGATTAAAATTCTCTGATAATTTGAATCCTCTCAGATGAAATATTTTTCACGAATGTTTTCCTCTGGCTTATTCTAATGGGATTTTTGAAAACTTTGGAATGAGTTTTCTCAGAAGTTGTTAAACCGATCGCGCCTCAAAACTATACAGCATCAAGTCAGATAGGGGTTCATGTGTGTGCCAAGTTTCAACTGATTTTGAATTTTTGTCTGACCTGTGGAGCGCGAACAAAAAAACAAAAAAAAAAAACAAAAAAAAAAAAACAGGCACTTTTTTTCGGTATAGTGTAATTGAGTCTTCGCTTCGCTCATCCAATCAGCTAATTCAACTTTGTGTAACCATAGAGAAGTAGTTTAGGCCTATTACTTCTCTATGGTTTCTCTATGGTTTCTCTAACAACACTGGCTTGCGTCATGATTGGAGACTATCCACATGCCCCCGTGACATTTCACTAATACAAGTCCTGCTGTGACCAAGTGTTTCTTGTTGGCTATCTCTAGAACTTCGTTTCAAGTTGATACGTCAACAAGACGACAACCATTCCAGGAAGTTTCAAAACAAAATGCATGCATTTTTTGGATTAGGAAGCTCAACATTGTCAAAATTAATCATGTGTATCATCAAAAACATTAATTGAACATCGTAAAGTGAATCTATTGGTGTATTGAATTAGATCAACTGTTCATTTCTCAATCGGAAGTAAAATTATATTTCAAATTATTAATGAATGATATGATATTACACGGTATAACATTATAAACTCGATTATCATCATGATTTGTGATCATTACGATATGATTTTAATGATGAAGTTATTGAAAAATCAATATAAATGGAAATATTTTATTATGTGTTTTGGTTAGTGGGAAGGAAACGATCGTGGCCTTCTGTTTACTAGCCACGATGCATCTCTGTCAGGATAGTCAACCATGGCGGGAATCGAACCCTGGTCTCCTGAATGACGGTTCAGTGTGCTAGCGATCGATCCGCTAGTATCTTTTGGTTAATATTACACTAGGCAAACGCGTTATGTGTTTCCGCGTTGATGGATGAGCTAGAACATAATCATCTTATATCTTTTGATTGGTTATTATATATATACACCTTGAGATACAAACAATCAAGTCACTGCCATCCTATTTTCTAATCAATTTCAATGATAATAAAAAAGGCTTTGTTTTAATCGTTTCTTTTATTCGTGACACCTGTTGCTGGGAATTAATTGTTTTTTTAATAGCTTAGAGTGATTTAAAAAAATTGGATCATATATTTTTCTACATCAAAACGGCTGATCCGATTTGACTGAAAGTTCGGAATAATGTGTATAATTATTATATTGAAATTTCCTGAGAATTTGAATTCTCTCAAAGGAAATATTTTTGACGAATTTTATTCATTGAAATGAGTTTTAAAATAGATCGATATGGTTTTAATATAAATTTGTCTGATATCGAGAACTTGCGTTAATTCATACGTGCTGCTTGACAAAAACTGAGTAGGTTTCTGGTAGGTTTACATAAAATTATTTCAGGGATTAATTCTTGTATCTTGACAAGTCTATCAATATTTGATGTATATGCACCACCCCATCCAATAATACTGTAGACCTACTGAATGATTGACATAGCTAGAGCAAACGATCAAACGCATCGAGAGATATGATCAAAAGCATCAAGAGATACGATCAAAAGCATCAGTTTATTTAATATTTGCCTTGACATATAAGATTTGAAAAGTAAATTTCGAATTTTCTTCAGGGTGGATGAAATATGTTCATTCCATTTTGAATTTGCGTCAATATTATTCCGAGATATTTAGTATATTCTTTACATTGAAGTACATTGAACAATTGCATGGTATTTGACACAGGTAAAAATAGCAACCGTTCAGCTTTACATCTGGAGGGGCATTCATGTATGCCTAGCAAGCTCTAGCAAGGCATGAAACCTGTTTGACAACTGTCGTGACGGCAATTTGCCATCAACTTTGCGGGGTGGTTTTTGATGATCGCAAGTTGCGACCGCTAGCATCTTTACTAGACGTACGTGAATGCCCCCCGATCTCCACCGTAGATAAGGGCGCTTATGGAGACTAAAGTCCTTGTCAGGTAGAGTTGAGGCTGACGTCAGAGCTTTATTCCCCTCATCGTTACCAGAGAGGATCGAAGCTCTCGACGGGACCGTAGCCGAAAAGGCCTATTACCTGCGCCGGAAGGAACAATAGAAATTGAACGACCATTATAGAAATAAATTAGAATCGTTGTCGGAGAATTAAGATGTTACATACCAAAGATATGCACTGGAAATGAAAATATAAGCAATTCACTTTTTTATTTGAAAAAATCAACTCATATACGGCCGAGATACGTCGATATGTTTGTGGGAGTGATTTTTATTTCCCACAAACATATCGACGTATATCGGCCGCATATGAGCGAATTTTTCCAAATAAAAAAGTGAATTGCTTATAATTTCATTTTCAATGCATATCTTCGGTATGTAACAATCTTAATTCTCCGACAACGATTCTAATTTATTTCTACAATGGTCTTTCAATTTCTATTGTTCCTTCCGGCGCAGGTAATAGACCTTTTCGGCCACGGTCCCGTCGAGAGCTTCGACCCTCTCTGGTAACGATGAGGGGAATAAAGCTCTGACGTCAGCCTCAACTCTCCCTGACAAGGACTTTATGTGAATTCTTGGAAGCCATCCATTTGTTAGAGGGATGTTGAATGAATGAATACTGGAATTCATCGGCGCGTCAACGAATAGGTTCCGAGAGCGTTTGAGCATTGGGTGAAATTTCGAATATTTAAATTCAATCCTTTTATTTGGCCCGCTTCACAGAATGTTGATTGAAATGAAGTTTTTAGTCATTGTTTCCCAATTAAGGCAATGGATAAACGATAGGATCGTTTGAAATATATATAGAAAATGAAGAAAATAAAAGCATTGTATTGGAGAAAATAGAAAATGTTGAGTTTAAAAATAAAAAATATTGAGTTTAAAAATAGATATGAAAATGGATTGACTTTGAAATAGCAGCTAATATAGCTTTGTAATTCAACATGGGCTTGCATGATGATTGCGATTATATTAACCATATGTAATAACTCGTATACGGACACTTAGGCGACAGACGTTTAGGCGACGGACACTTAGGCGATCTACTTTAATCCACTTTATCATTGGACACTTAGGCGACGGACAATAGGCGACGGCCATTTTTACATGATCAAAGGCTTATTAGAAAAAAGAACAACAAAAAAGACTGGATATGTGAAACGCAATTGTCTATCATTTTGGAAAATTCAGGTCAGGAAAAAATACCAATCGAATTGAAACTTTGAAATGAGTTCTCTCAGAGGTGGTTCAACCGATTGTGCCTCAAAACTAGGTATACAGTATCGAATTAGATAAGGACACTTATGTATGCCAAGTCATTGAGTTTATGGTTATAACACTATAAACTCAATGGCCAAGTCTCAACTGATTTTGGATTTTCGTTTGACCTGTAGAGCGCGAAAAAAAGGACTTTTTTTCGAGTATGGTGAAATTGAGTCTTCGCTTCGCTAATCTGATAGTAACTATATTAATTATTATTAAATTATATACTAATTGGATGAGCGAAGCGAAGACTCAATTTCAACATACCCGAAAAAAAGTGCCTGTTTTGGGCTTACTGTTTTATTAGTATTTACATTTTTCAGTGAATGATTGATTAAGACATTGAGTTGATTAGCAAAGCAACATGACCGTCGAGTTGGACGCAATAACACGAACAAGCTCTCTTATATAGCAGGGAGTTCAAATTATCCGCGCTGAGCGCCGAACGCTGAGGTCGATCAAGTAGTAGGCTAATAGTTCTCGTACACACCACCTGAGCGCTAGATACATCACGGCGCGCATGCTAGTAGTTCTCGTACGCACCACCTGAGCGCTAGATATATCACGGCATGCTCGGGCACCGAAATCTGGCGCAAGGGATCGGTCACGCTCGCGGCGGAATGTACGGGCAACATAACGATTTTTCGCACAACAGGTTAACAGGGCATGACGCCTCTATATACACTGTAAACTCAATGGCCCAGCTGAGCTATTACAATTTTCACTTATTCAATTTCAATTTCTACACTGCAGTTAATATGCCCATACTGCCTAGGACCAAATTATTGCATAACACGTCCATTTCTTGTCTTCAGCTGCTGTCAGTTTGAAGCTGTATGCTGCAGTCGATGCCTTGGATGGAACCGACTTTGAAATCGTGGGTCTCAAACAAAATTCACGGGAAGAAAAGAAGCTCGAGTCCGACAGCTAATGAACAATTGACCTGAATCCAAAACCGTGAAATTTCGGTTCAGCATAGGCCTACGGTAAATTTGTATTATAGCTTACAACTGGTTACTATAATAATCAAGTCATTTTTGCAAAGTGTCTATTGCCAGAAACATTTCTGGCTCCAAGCACCGAAAAACCTATTGGCTTGAAACATTTCTGCCTCCTGGTAGGTGGTCTGAAATACTATTAATTAGCAGAATATTTTTTTGTTTTCCCGGCACCATTAGGCCTAGGCCTAATGGGATCAATTGGCAGAAATAATGTTGTGACGTTACACAAATATTTCATAAATATGTTTTCAAACAGTTATTGGAACACATTTTTTTCAAACAAACAATATTTAGCTTCTCTTTTACCGCAATCATCTCTCAACCACAGCCTTCTTTATTCAGATAATTTCTTTCTTATAGGCCTACTGTCCTTTCACTCGGGCTCTTTTGACGGGTTTGCGCATATTTGCTGGCGGCTCATTCCACATGAAATCAACCAAAATATTGGAGAAAAAACTTTTACCTCTTGGATTTTGATGAAATTTGCTATAGTTGTTAAAAAGCCAAGAAAATAACATACGTTTTTTTTGTTCAGCTCTATAGCTCCAGTAGTTTTTGAAATGCGGGAAGTTGCGTTTCACCAAAAAACTCAAATTTGGGTACGCGTAACTTTGACCAAAATTTTTCAACTTTTTACCTGTTCGACCTGGAAGGCTATTTTTTTTAAAAATAATGCTGTGTTTCCAGTAAGTATGATTATGTGAAAAAAAAAACTTTTTTTTTCACAAAGTACATGAGATATATCTCGATTTTGACTTCAACAAAACATGACCCAAAATGGGGTATTTTTGAAAAACCCCTCAAAAAAATCATTTTCCTCAGTTTGTTGGCTGTGTAATAAACTACAATGTAGACTGTGGTCACCTTTGGTTTGGGAATATAAAATTATATGTTGTTTCATGCATAGGAAATGGCTGGATGAACTCAATAAAGGTGCCTCAGGCCTGTTCAGTACCTATATACTATGAGAACAAAATCAAAAATTCTAGCCATTTCCTACGCATGAACCCACATATTATTTTTCAATTCCCTAACCAAAGGTGACCACAGTTTACATTTTAGTTTATTACACAGCCAACAAACTGAGAAAAATAATGTATTTTTTTGTGATTTTTAAAAATACCCCATTTTGGGTGATGGTTGCTAAAGTCAAAATTAAGATGTACCGGTACCTCATGTTCTTTGTAGAAAAAAATGATTTTTTTGCACATAATTATACATACTAGAAACACAGCATTATTTAAAAAAAATTAGCCTTCTAGGTCAAATGGGTGAAAAGTTGAAAAAATGTGTTCAAAGGAACGCGTACCCAAATTTGAGTTTTTTGGTGAAACGCAACTTGCCGCATCTCAGAAACTATTAGATCTAGAGCCGAACAAAAAAAACGTTTGTTATTTTCTTGGCTTTTTAACAACAATAGCAAATTTCATAAAAATCCAAGAGGTACATGGAAATAGTTCGGTTGATTTGAAAGGGAATGACCGTGGCGCAGGCAAAAATGACGTAATATTCTGGTATGTAGGCCTATACTGCACTCTGATATCTAAAGTTTCAACTTCGAACAACCGACGTTCTGTCAAAAATTTTCAATCTCCTGCTACGTTATTGAGGTCATGTCATATTTACATTTTGACTATAGGGCCTATAGGCTTACCCAGGCTCAAACTTGAACGATAAATATGTTAAGTCAAGCAATGCATCATTCAAGAAATTCTCCCAGTGATATTCCGTAATATCATTGAATAAAATCGTTCATAGTATTGTCATAAACAAAGTTACTAAACTCACAGTCATGGCCCAATAGAATGTGCGTGTAGTTTAAACTCTCGTACGGAAATTCCAGAAGTTGTTTGTATCTTTGCAGATATGGAATGTCAAACAGACTGATATACTTGAATGTCTGTGGAAAGTGACGTCATGGTCTGGAAACAACGGCACCATCGGCGATTTTGAAAACTAAAATACAGGTAATTGGACATCGGTTAACATGGGAAGTATAGCCCGAGTGAAAGGCCAGTATCACTGTATCAGGGAAGAATGATCCGAACAAAAAAGGCTGTGTTCTCAACGTTCTTATCTAGACTTCCTAATTTTCAACTTGATAATCATGTAGTAACCACAATACAATACAATACAAAAACTTGACAAAACTTTGGCATTTTCATAGTTATTTAAATGAGTAGGTCTGTGCTCACTGAGCCGAAATGAAATGCGATATTAAGAATCTACTACCAATATGTTGCCGTGGGCCTATATGCTTTTTTCCTAGATTAATTCCTTTCTGCAAATAGTGTTTCAAGTGCTTGGAGGCAGAATAACCGTGTGATGTCACACTAATAATACAGGTAGGCCTTACACTTGCGGTCACAAAATGTTTCATTCCAAAATTTCAATTTAAATAGAACCTACACGCATTTAGGCATATAACTCTCAATTTTCTCACAGACTATGCATGGAGTGTGTATGCACATTGTTTTCTAGTTTGAGTGCGTGTATTATCAGTGCAATTTCTTCAAGATGGATTTAATGAAGTTTGATCGACCGCATTATGTGACTGCAACCGTAGGCCTACTTGAAGGCAGAAATATGTCGTTCCAATACAGTAGACAGTTATTCAGGTCCTTGAAGCCAAAAATATTTCTGCCAACAGTTGTGACCTTTAGGGACTATGATTAGGTAATCTAGAAAAAATTGAAAAATTGCAACTATTTTGAACCAATGCATTTAGTTGTGAGGGCAGTTATTATCCTGACAATATCCATTCATTAAGAATGCATTATATAATTTTATATTTATATAATTTTATATTTATATGATTTTACATTGCTTTGAAAGAAGAAAACAATAAAAAGACTGAATTTACTATTGTGTCTACTCAATAACTTATTAGGATATTATAGGCCTACCTCAATACCTACTTCACAGATGAATACCTACTCAATTAAAGGCAATAATCGACTATCAGAAATTGGATCACTACCGGCATTGAGTATATAGTGTAGATATATACTCAATGCTACCGGTAATTCATCTGCATCAACCAGTAAATCAATGAAACGTTATTAATTAATCAACTATTATGATCAATTTGAATGTTATCAATACATGTCCAAACACCACACAGGTAGGTAGCACATTTTGAGTTAAGGTAATTACTGGAACATATTATTGTATTGTGATAAATGTTTGTTTACTGTGATTGGATGAGTGATAGCAAAGACTTCCATCCCATACTGATGGAGCTTTATCTGTGTGGTTTTTGTTTGTTGGTTTGTATCCACTGCATAAGTCGCACAGTTTAACCATTGCATTTAATGCCACCCTCAACATAGGCGTGCGCAGGAGCTTGTATTAGGTACGGCACCCGATCTGTGAATGCAATACCAAAATGGAGAGGGTGAGGGGGGAAGGCTCTCCACTGTGCCCCGCAGGTAGATTTTTTGAAAATCGCGTTCTTTTTTTCATTTTCCATAGAAGCTGTTGTTCACTGGGATAATTATACATAAGAGTAAACACAGATTATTTCTTTAGATAAGCTAACTTGAAATTCATAAGCACTTTGATATTTGGGAACATTTTGGGTCTTGGAGTAGATAGAAAAGAGACTTGAGGGACCAAAAAGTACTCTAATTGATGAAAAAACATTTAAGGGTATGAGTAACAGTTGTTATTTATTTAGCATGTTCTGTTATTTTACATAGAATAAACATTTTCATCACGATATAGGCCTACCTATTTATAATGTAATAAAGTAATATGTAATAATGAGTAATAGTAATAATACTTATTTTAAAAGAAACTTCGATTTTATTTTCACCGTGGTATTGTTACGGGAATTTTCTAAATTGTTGTAATCGATAATATCTCAAAATAATGCAAGATCTACTAGGCTGATTATTATTAAAAACTATCAGCTGTAAGGCAGTAGACGTACTTGAATCTTGATAAATTCTTTGCCGATATATTTACCTGCAATTGAAGTAATATGCCGACATCGGGCGGCTCCCACATTCTAACAAAATGTGAAGCATAGTAAAACTGGTTCAAACGAGTAGATTTCAATTTTCAAAGAAAAATAAGATTGAATGATTCTGTATTACATTCACTATGAGTGAAGTCTAAAACTGATTCATTAGTGTAAATATCACATGACAAATTTCATATTTTCAGTATTGAATGTTAATAATTTGTCCATTATATTAAAAGAAACATCACGGCAACCAGTGGCTTCTTGATTGATAAGTCATTCAAATGAAATGTGATTTTAGGCTGAAACCAGTGAAACGCATTCATTTTGGAGCTAATTAAAATTAATCTATATATGATTTAGTAATATTTGTATTTATTTATTTTCAATGTTCCGTAGTTTAAACATTGTCGAAGTAAAAAGTATAGAAAAAGTTCAAACAGGCCAGGCCGTGTCTAATGTGTCACCAAAGGTGACACATTAGACACGGCCTGGGCCTACTCGGCCGCCCCTGTGCGCACTCCCATGACCCTCAATGACATTTGTGAGTGTGAAATAGATAAATAATGATGAAAACCAAATGTGTAGGCCTACTATTTTCAAATTACTTTCATGATTTAGGCCTAAAGAGTAAAACATTTCCAGATTAATACTTATTTCTTCATATCATTACCTTGTAATCATTATACCATACAATTTTTCTTGGGGTATTTTTTATTTATATCAGGCCTACTCATTTCTGAAACTTGACAGATCCATCATGAATCAGAGGCGGGTCCAGGTCATATTCATGGAGGGGGGGGGGATTTCCATTTGAAAAAGAAAATGCCATATAAGAACAGTTGTGCATTGGCCTATTATCGCAAATTCGGTAACCCGCCGGGGCAAAAGACCCGTAGATAATTTTTTGAAATTACACCCATTTTTAATACGGTTTAGCGTTTTTCAGATGAGGTTTAGATACCGAAATCATTTTACTTATAAAATTAATAATGGTGCCTGAACCAATATTTGTAGCTGCAAGGTCGTTTCGTGTTATTTTAGCGCACTGGGAAGGCACTCAATTGTGCGCCTCCAAAACTCAGCGTGAATGTTGAAAGTGAATGCAAAGGGAGGGGGGAGTCGTGCCCCACAGGAACCTTTTTAAGTTTTCCTTTTCTCAATATGATTCTACCGGTTTCAAGAACCTTTCTGGAATAAGCCTACATGGATTCTTCACTGTGATAACAAGACTGATTTTGCCAAATGATTGTTCCAAGCAAATAATGCTGAATTAATCCACCTTTCAATGACAAGAATATTGTTATAAGAACATTCATTCTATCCAGTGATGTGAATAGAATGAAATTGAATTTAAAGGATGTCGGTACGATTACTGATAGAAAGTCACATATGGGTGCCGATAGCACCCCTCAAATTTGGCCACCGAGCAGCCACGCTCTTCGCCCACCCCTAAAAAACAACCTTTGTTGGTATAATCATTGTTATTTTGAAAAATCGTAATATCCAAACTACATGAGCCTTCTACATCTGACATTTCGAAACAGTACGTAGAGTTCATTTTCAATGCAATTATGTAAAATATAAAATCTTGGCATCAGATTGCCTTAAGGTACGTTCATAGAGCCACGTCATTTTTGCCGGCCGACAATCTTGTCGGATGCCGTAGGACGCCAAATGATTTCTACCATTCATACTACCACGGCAAAACGATCGGTTATATCGTGAACTCAAGGTAATTATATAACGAATCGATGCGATAACCATGGCAACGTGGACAGTGATCGAGCTTGACAGTCGATAGTCCGTAAGAAAAACAAACAGTTTGAGTATAAAAGTGGACGTGATATCGTCTACGTCATCACGGCAAGTCTGTCGTCCGGCAAAATGTTCAACTTGAACCAACTTTCAAGGTCACAGTGAACGACAAGCCCGACAAGTCTGTGATTGGCTCGTTCATTTTGACGGCGCGGCAAATTCGTGTTGTCGTGGCTCTATGAACGTACCTTAATACGATATTTATTTCCTTCCTTCTCTTTTCACATTTTGTTTCTTTCTGTCTCCTCTTTTTTGTCGCTTTCAATGCATGGAGAGGAGGTAACCACCTAACAGCACATTACATTGCCGCTAGGTGACAGATCCATCATGAATAGGATAAAAACGGCACGTTGCATTGCCTAAAGGTGACAGTTCCATCCCGAGTGGGATGATAACGGCACGTTACATTGCCTAAAGGTGACAGTTCCATCCCGAGTGGGATGATAACGACACGTTACATTGCCTAAAGGTGACAGATCCATCACGAGTGGGATGATAACGACACGTTACATTGCCTAAAGGTGACAGTTCCATCACGAGTGGGATGATAACCGCACGTTACATTGCCTAAAGGTGACAGTTCCATCACGAGTGGGATGATAAGTGCACGTTACATTGCCTAAAGGTGACAGTTCCATCCCGAGTGGGATGATAACGACACGTTACATTGCCTAAAGGTGACAGATCCATCACGAGTGGGATGATAACGACACGTTACATTGCCTAAAGGTGACAGTTCCATCCCGAGTGGGATGATAACGGCACGTTACATTGCCTAAAGGTAACGGTTCCGTCCCGAGTGGGATGATAACGGCACGTTACATTGCCTAAAGGTGACAGATCCATCCCGAGTGGGATGATAACGGCACGTTACATTGCCAAGAGGTGACGGTTCCATCCCGAGTGGGATGATAACGACACGTTACATTGCCTAAAGGTGACAGTTCCATTCCGAGTGGGATGATAACGGCACGTTACATTGCCTAGAGGTGACGGTTCCATCCCGAGTGGGATGATAACGGCACGTTACATTGCCTAGAGGTGACGGTTCCATTCCGAGTGGGATGATAACGGTAAGTTACATTGTCGTTAGGTGACTGATCCATCACAAACTGGGATAGGTATAGGTTGTGAGGTGGCAAGGAAGGATCAGATCAGTAACGTGGGATGGAACAGATCCATGCCTGCCGGGACGTTGGCATCAAAATATTAAATCCCTGGCACGTGTTTGTACAGTAACTTGGGAGTGGATCGTTCACTCCCTGGGACTGATCAGTGTTTATTGGGTGGATTGTTTTTGATCTACGAGAATACAAAATATTTTTTTCACCAATTCAATTACATTCATGAGTTAGTCTTGTGGATGATGGGGTGAAGAGAAGTAGAGAATAGAGGCAGCGGAAATAAAATTTGAGAGGCGTATAGCAGGTGCATCGAAGATAGAGAAGAAGTAGTAGCAAGGGCACCGACTCCGTGGGTGCCCAAGGCTCAAAGCACTCGTCGGATCTTTGAATTTGACTACATAAAATTTGAGCCTTTTCAGATCAAACTTTGCCTGTTGGGGAGAGGGGGAGGGTCACAAGTTATTTCTTTATCAGTGAATCTTCAACTGTAGGGAAGTGTGTTGACCATTCTTGTTGCTGGTGCATTTTCTGGGTACTTTGAGGATATAATAAACCCTTGAGCCGATGATTTGTTCAAGTAAACCGTAAGTCACATGAGTATCTCTTTTGACTAAGCTTTGAACACTCGATCCATTTTATAAATCATTCTACATGAATTTCAGTATAGCATTGCACTTGGTTTTCATTCATGACGTTTCATGGCTCGTGGTTCCTAATTGACTGTCAACTAGTACGACACAACTGAATATCTACTTTTTGGATTTATAATTCTTTGATAGTTGCCGAACGATTTTCTTATCGAGTAATCGTGATGTTTCAATGAATGACCAAGACAGAGCTCGATTGAATACGGTATTGTATCAATCATTAGGCTACTTATTTGTAAAATGTGTAATTATGAGGCAAATTGTTTCAATAAACAATTGCTTTTTATTTCCATAACATTCTATACAATGGATACAAATCGATTTCACTCAAATTCTTAAATGGACGCATGATAAAGACTTAATTATTAATTCGGACAAAACTAAACTAATGCACATATGCTCTCCATTCGATGTTGATCATCACCGTCCCATAACTATTATTGTCATTCTCATACATGTCTTCATTCAAATAATTTAACTAGAGATCCCATACAACAATGTGGTTGTGTCGACCTCATTGAAAATGTTGAAAGTTTCAAATACCTGGGCTTAATTATAGATCGTCATTTTACATGGAAACCCCATATAAACAGTGTGTAGAAGGTTAAGGTCATGAGCATTTTATTTTATAATATAGTCTACCTTTCAATACTCTTCGATCTGTTTACATTGCTCTGGCCGAATCTATCATTAGGTATGGAATACTTGCCTGGGGAAATGCGTCATACACTCATATTTAACAAGTTCGTTCACTTCAGAATAGAATATTACGTAACATGGTCCCAAATAAGTATAAAAATATCATTATTCCTGATGGTGACCTTTACTCTTTCTGTTGTGTACTACCTGCTAATTAATTTTATGAGTATCGATTTATTTTGCAATATTACTTCAACAATAACTACAGAACCCTCGAAGATCCTTCTTCAAATACTAGAGCGCGCAATATAGGTATTCATTATATCCCTCCTTATAAAAATAAGCATGGGAAAAGAAAATTGAACTATATAATTCCCAAACTTTTTAACAATTTACCCATCTCCCTTAGAAATCTGAGTTGTTATCGTAATGTCAAACAAAAATTGAAAACTTTCCTCACAAAAAATATAAATCTTATGTAAAACTATTTTAGGGGTCAGAACTGATATTTCTTCTCTCTTTTCCTAATTATTTTCCAAATTCTTTCATTTTCATACTCAGTCTGTTCTTGTAATTTAAATATCGCAAGAAATGAATATATTATATCACATACTAACTAAAACTAGCACTTACTTTTATTTTCATAATGGTCACAATGTATTAACCTTCATTTTGGTAGATCCACAGTTAAGCCACCTTTGGTGGTTTTGTGGGAACTGTGAAGACTTCATTTTGTTGTGTATTTATTTTGTATACATTTGTATTACGTAATTTTGTTAATTTTTTTATAATACCAATCAAATGAACTTGAACTGAACTGGATCAATAGAGGAAACTGAACATCATGGATGCTTGAGATAATCCGGTTATTAAATTAAGCATAAATTGCAAATCTGAATGTCATAGACTGAGAGCACCAGTGGCATGCCTTGAGATTTTTGGAAAGGGAAGCAATCAGGCTAACACCAAGTCGAGGGCAAAACACATAAAATAAGATGAAAAAATATATTGAGTAAGAATATATGAATGTGGACATTATTTATTAAATAATAAATCATTACCAGCACAACAATAATTATTGCATCATTATTAATGAATCAATCATTATTTTGAATTATGTCTTCAACAGTTCAACTACTTTTTTGTACAGCCGGTAAACCACTCAGAATATTAAAATACACGTACTTGCACGAGGTACCGCGGTCTGGGCTCTACTACTGTTCGAGTTATACGCTTTTTAATGCGTGAATACAATCGACAGCGTTACATCCATGGGAATGGTAGACGGATCTATTTATAAGAGTGAAATATAATTGATATTCTTCACGTTTATTTCATTTGAAGACGCAAATGGAAATGTTAAATCGTGCATCCAGATATTTGTATCATGTCTTAGATTTGAATGTAAAACTAAGACGAAAACATAATTAAATTTAATAGATGGAATCTCGCTGTACACATGGAAATCAGAAATCAGAGAAGACTGCTGCTACATGACTGGTGCGACAGCTCACTCTACATCCCCCACGTATACCATGCGGAGGCATTGCATTCTAGCTTGAGCAGCCAGCTTCTCTCTCCCGCTCGCTCTCTCTCTCTCACTCTAGGAACTGCTGCGATGACACGGAATTGGCATCTACATACCGTGCGCACGCATAACATATTCACCAAATCAGTAGCTACAGAGAGGACATAATTAGCCTGATTATTGGGAAAAATTGAATCTGATGTAAGTTATTCTATTGATTTCTCATTTTCTTTTGATAAAAATTCGATAAAAATTCAAGGTAGGTATTTAAAACATTCATTTACAGCAACCAACTAAGCAAGGAAAGCATTGCTTTCCTTGTTTCCATCGAAAAAACGCCTCTAGAGAGCACATGCTGGAAGTATATAGCGATATTGTTGTATTTTCCATTTTCAAATGATATTCTGTCGCTGTATTAGTAAGTCACTGACTAAAACCCTCGCCAGAATAATATTACTGTCATTTTTATTATTATTATTATCTTCCTCTATATTGTATGCTTTGAGAACTTCGTAGATTATTCAACGTGTTTCTACATTTTTTTCCACTGATCCACGTTTGTCTTGCTTTCTTTGATGAAGGGGTGGATTGAAACCTCGACTGTAAGTCGTGAACTAACGCCTTTAGCTGGGAAGAAGTAGCTGATCGATTCATTCAAGTTGTATCTGTATGATGTACAAGATATTTGCTCTGAATGCGTTAACAATGAGACAGAGTGTGACTGTTTTGTAATACAACATACATTTAACGCAATACAATTTTATTCAATACGAAACTAGCTATAATGGCCAGAACTATCAATCAGTGTAGTTTGATATGTATCATGTCAAATTTGTGAGATGACCCTTGTGAATGAATATGCAACTTGGAATGTATCGAAGTGATCCATCATAACTTCATAGAACGGAAAAATTACAATCTTTGTCAGTCGATTCGTTTTGATTTGCTGGATAATAATATCAAAACTGATGATAGTCTGACTATTTTCTCTATATTCTATAAAAGGTTGAGCCCCCTAAGCTGTAAAACCTGGATCACTGGTTTGTATGATGAAAATAGTGAAGAGGGGCTCGGAATTTGCACGCAGGCTCCATGCTCAAGTAACCTGCTCTTGGCACCCCGAGGTTCTGCAAGTCAGTTTTTGAATGGAACTGAAAACAAAGTTGAAACTTACAAGTCACAACATTTGTTTAGTTTCTTTTCTATTGGTTGAACTGAAAAATAAATAAGACTTTTTAAAAACCCTATGCTCGAGACAACATTTAAATGGTCGTTTTTGAAAAAAAGTTACTGCAATGGGAATCAAACCATGACCCTGAGCATGGGAGTCAGAGATGCTAACCATAGCACCAACGTGTGTTTGGGTACCTACTACTATGTTATATCGTAGCTCGGGTCGGTAAACGAGTAATGACGCCACACATCCAAGCGTTCCCAATGGTCACTTCAAGTTCCATTTAAAAACAAACTTGCAGAAAAATTCTCACCCCCTTGTTCATTAAAAATGTATTGCTCAACTGGCATTCGGACAGAAAGGAAAGATTACGGGTAAGCTGTTTGTTATACAGTGCTGAACTAAAGGGTGGGGAGAAGATATTAAATAAAATATTCAACAGTTGGTGACTATTTGATCAATATTATTGAAGATCATAAAACAAGACAAAAGAATACCTATCAAAGTCAACATTTCAGTTAAAACAGGTGCTAAAATACAGCAATCATTTATATTTATTTATATTGGGTTTAACGACGCACTCTGCTGATGGCTATGACCTATTGGCGTCGGTGAATGATATATGAGATGGTGGGATGATGAGATGAAAAGTAATTTTATTAGATATTTTTTAATAGTGGGGAGGGGTCAGTCGTGGTCATCCCAGTATTGACCTGAATGACAGAGCGAAACCACGAAAAATACCTGTCAGGATGGTTGACCATGACAGGAATCAAACCCTGGTCTCCTGAATGATGGTTCAGTGTATTAACCACTCAGCCACACATCTCAGTAATTATTTATAACTTCATAAGTAATGCATCCATGTTTTCTAAAATTCTAGAACACAGGCAGTCATGTAAAGTGGTCTATCAAGAGACATTCAAATGTGTTCTGAAGAAAATTGATGGACACTATACAAAAACGAGTAGACAATGTACGCTCAGTTACATGATTTTTTTCCCAAATTTGGAAATATCTCCACATATTTTAGCTAGGTAATATTTTCAAAGGCTGTAGGTGAAGTCTGTGTACATTGTATGCTGGTTCTAGTGCATGTCGGTAAATTTTCTTCAGGATGCATTTTAATGTGGATAGAGCACTTTATGTGACCACAAGTGTACATACACAGTTCACGTAGTCTATGAAATAATAATGATAACATATGTGGATGTTGAATTTGAATTTGGAAGAAAATATTGTACGTTATTTTTTTTTCTCGATATTTATACGAATGCAAGGCTTCAGTGCAAACAAATGGAGGCAGGACGGAGTGGTTTGAGGTAAGGAGTGGAGTTAGGCAGGGCAGTGTCCTATCACCTATGTTGTTTGTAATGGTGATGGATGAGATGATCAGAAAAGTGGAACCAGAGAAGGAAGGCCCAGGGTCAAAGACAATGATATATGCTGATGATATCTTGTTATGGGGAGACAGTAGACGAAGTGCAAGAGAAAGTAGAAAGATGGGAAGAAATGACATAGAAGTTTGGGATGAGAATTAGCGTGGAAAAGAGCAAAACAATGGTGATGAGCAGAGAGAAGAGAAAGATTGAAGAAAAAGTACAGCTGCAAGGTCAAGAACTGGAAGAAGTAGAAGAGTTCTCATACTTGCGAAGTATTGTCAGTAATACGGCAAAAGTAGAGCTAGAAGTAAATAAGAGAATAGCTAAGGCGGACGGGCTATTTCAAAAAGTAAGGAAGCTGATTTGGAACCAAGATTTTCCAAGGAGTGGGAAGATACTCATTTATAATGGGTACTACTTGCCTATCTTGACATATGGAGCAGTTACATGGTCAATCAACTGGAGAGAAGAAAAGAAAATGGAGGCAGCAGAAATGAAGTTTGTAAGGAGCGTAGCAGGAGTGTCAAAGTTGGAGAAGAAGAGAAGCAGTAATATAAGGAAGGAAGTGGGAGTGGAAAGGTTCATTTAAATTGGAAAGGGAGAGACTAAGGTGGTACGGGCATATGCAGAGAATGGAAAAGGAGAGAATACCGAGAGCAATGTTTGAGATAGCGGAAAACAATGGAGCTAAGAGAAGAGTTGGAAGACCAAGAGGAAGGTGGCAGGAGGGAGTCAAGTTCGGGGTAGTCAACCGAGGAGAAAAATGGGAAGAAGTGGAAGACGAGAGATGGTGGGAGAATAGAGAACAATGGAGGGAACTCGTAGGAAGAGAAGAAGAAATAGAGGATAGGCCTAGCAGTAGTGAAGAAGAGGAAGAAGTCGGAACTGGCAGGAACCGATTGATGTGAGAAGTCTGCCCTAGAAAAACTGGTGGAAACACCCCCTGGCCCAATTTAATTGGTTATCTGGATTGAGATATATTATTGCAAGTGTGTGTCAAAAAATCTCAATTCATGTATTGCATCTCCATTGCATAAAACGAGAAGTTGCTCTCGATCTAACTCAATATTTAGAAATTCTTCGAAGGAAGAAGAAATTAACTGGCTAAGAACATTTCAATAGACTTTTTTCATTATTCAATGCGCGGGCGGGTTCCGCCTCCTAGCGGCCGAGATCGCTGGTATCGCATTCTGGGAGTTTTAGTACTGTTCGGCCCGCTTTTCCACAGGGCTGAAGGCAAGACACCGATATATTTAACTTGCATTATCTATCATTTTACTCTCTCTGACAATGTGTTAATCTCTCAGTACATAGTATACATATAAATGTTGAAACTACTATCATATTACAAGTAAATATGTTCAATGTGAAGCACAATAATATAAATCATTCATCCTAAATAGCATTGGCAGCATAGGACTTTCGACCGCAGGTAATAACATCCCGTTCTAGTTCAAACGTAGCAGCTGGATGGCTCATCCTTTTCAAAAAAGTCTATCACCCAAATCTGAAAGGTATAATCAAGTCCAGGCCCATAGTTCAACAATGTTTACTAGAAACCCGGTTTATGCAGGGGCCAAATTTTCAACTCATTACCAGCTGCATTAAAATCCATTACAAACTTGAATATTTTTAAACATCATGTGAAACTGTACTTACTTGACAAGAGTTTGTATAGCATTGAAGAACTGAGAATGTTTTTTTTTCCTCTCTAATTTCGTACTTTTAATGAAATTACCCATCTAGTTCTAGATGTATTTTATAATAATGTAAAATTGTTCCATGAATAAATATTAACACAATAAGTTCCTGAATGAGTGAATATTTGGATTCTATGGCGTTTCGACATGGGTAATTTTGTGCCGAAATCAAATTGAAAAATAAAGTTTTATAAAATGCTAATTAGTCAGGTTCTTCAATAGTTCGTTTAAAGTTAATCAACTGTCAACTTGGTATCTCCCTTGGTTCCTCAAGTTGATTGATTGAATGATCCATTGACCAGCTTAACGTAGTCTTCGATGAACTATTGAGATTTAGGGCCTTGGTTTCAAATGATATCCGTGCACCTTAATAATTAGCCAAATTAACATATTGTTTTTCATACGTGGTCTTCATAAAATAGGGTAACAATACATTTTAATTGGAAACCCGTATTATACCTGTATCCACTAAAGGTCCTCCATCAACAAAGTCATTGTAAAAACTTCGGTAATTTTATAATCTCACTGCAACTTTAAAGATTGAACTCTTCTGACAGATGTAGTAGCATTTCTTGTCGTACACCATTTTCTGAAAAATAAAAAATACCACAGCTACACAGAAAAACGTTGGTATTTGCGTAGGTGATTGAGATTTTCTTCTTCTTTCGAGGATACAAGTAGGCCTTTACTACAAGAATCCTACAATAGGGTAGATTTTCATTTTGAATAATGTAATTTTCATAATGTAGAATAGGCCTATAGAATATGTAAACAATCAATTGAATTTTACTATATACCATTCTTGATATAAATAGGCCTATTTGTATCAATTTTCTGTTAGTCTGCTGTAATTGTTCCATCTAGTTTATTGAGCATACACAAGAAATCATCCCCATGCAGGCTTTTCTAACTATATTTACATAATTCATGATGCACGGTACTGATGATGCTGGGTATTGACATCAGCATTATTCATAATTTCCAACCTACCATTTAGTGTGTGAATAAATCATTTGCAAATTGAATGGGATTCAGCAAAAAAAGCCAGCAGCAGAAAATCATGAAATAATTAGACAAGTCATTCATTCGTGTGATATATTTGTGCTTGTTCAATAGGTAAATTTCAATATTTCCCAAAACATAGGCTTATATACAGTATACATAATTCGATATAGAATATATTCATAAATAAATTCAACGATAGACGGGTACATGATTACTAGGGTTACCATTCAATTTTGTTATACAGTAATAGGACTTGATTTCAATCAAATTGGAATATTCAATCATTTCAATATCGAAACGATGATCGATATCGAATTACAAAATTGCAAATAGCTAAAATAAGTAACAAGTCGAATAACTAAGAGACAAAAAAGTGAAAATCTGCAGGGGTTTATTCAGAACTGTCAACATTTTAACAATCATATCACTGAATATTTTTGATGTTGTTAGCTTTGTAAGGAAAATAGTTTATAAATTTGAAAGAGAAGTATGCTACTTTCATGAAAATAGATTTAAAACTTGACCTATGATTGGAAAACATCGTTCAGCCCCGTATGAGAGCGGACTATTACACAATGGTGTGCAATTCTTCGACAAGCTTTCTGGCAATTTAGAATGTAATGCTCATCAGAGACGATTCCAATCGGAAGTAGAATGTTTTCTTATAAATGAAGAATTTTATAATATAAATTATTTTTACTGTAAAACTACCTAGTCTTCAAACTGTAAATACAAATTCATGTATATATGACAAAACATAACACAACCAATTTATACTGTGGAAAATACACTATTCATTATTATTACCTATAAATACTCGGAACGAAAGTGAATAAAATAAATAATAGGGTCGTCGCGCACGGTTTCTAGTAGCCTATCAATCACGCATTTCTTCGCAATCGATATTCACGATTTGATATCGATTGAAAATTTTGATCGATATTTGATATTGAAGTTTCGATTTCGCTTGCAATTTTTATATTGAATAGCAACCCTAATAATGTATTTTCGAGTTTGAAAGGAAAATAGTATGACAGTACTTCAGGGGGTGCATTCCTGAACAAGATAAACCCAGTCCCCCAAATGAACCTGCTGTTGGTGGGGTTGTCGAGTTGACAATAATCAATCAAATGATAAACCCAGTCTGAACCTCAAGGCAAGATTCAAGGTGGCTGTGATCCACAGCCTTCTTTATTCAGATCATTATTTTCTGATACTGCCCTCTCACTCGGGCCACTTCAACGGGTTCACGCATATTTGCTCGTGCAGGCAATCATGACGTCATGATTTGATATGTGCTGTCCTCTGGTATCTCGAGTTTCAACTTCGACAAACTGTCATTCTGTCATAATTTTTCCATCTCCTGCGACTTGATTGACTTTGTCATATCCACATTTTGGCTAGGGTTTATAGGCCCAGGTTTAGACTTGAACGATAATTATGCTAACCCAAGCAATAAGAATGAACCAAGAACTTGTCCTGGTGATATTCCATCATATTATGGGATAAAATCGTTCATCTTATTGTCATACACAAATGTAGTAAACTCTCACTCTTGGTGTGAAAGAATGCACGCATACCAGTAGTTCAAACTTGAAATTCTCTTACGAAAATTCCCAAAGTGGTTGGTAGCTTCGCAGATATGACATGTCAAACAGACTAATATACTTGAATGTCTTTGGAAAATGACGTCATGGTGTGGAAACAAGGGGACCATCGGCAATTTTGTTAACTAAAATAATTGGACATCGGCTAATGTTGGAAGCATATTCTGAGTGAAAGGACAGTATCAGAAAAGAATGATCTGAATAAAGAAGGCTGTGCTGTTTCCATGCTGTTAGTATAGGATAATCCTGCTTTTCTGCTGTTCATTTCAGTATTATCTTTTAAAACAGTTTTAAATTGTACAGGAATGCCCACCCAGTGGTTATCAATGCTAACTAGAGCTTCTAGTGATGATCTGCTAATTACTTCCAACACCTTTCAAGTCTTGGATAGCATTCAACAGATATCAATTTATACTGCAACAGAAATCAATTCCAGAATACACAGCATGTAATAAATAATCCAAGTTATATTTCAAAGACAAACACTTGCGTGCACAAGGTATTTTGAATATGTAGTTCTGTTAGCAAAGAATGTTAATCAATAATCACATTTTAAACAATAATGGATACAAAATGGTGAATGATGATGTAACTTTAATGAGGTATATCCATGTTCCTGAAAGAATGCCTATCTCTCTTAAAAATTACTCTTATGGGGAAGAACACGAAGAAAATTCATTACAAATAATTCAGACAGACATGCCCCAATTTATAATACAAAAGTCAACTATTCTCATTCAAGAAAAGACCCATCTCAGACATACCGTGCCAGGCATGAAAGATGTATGTCGCATTATCTCTTCCAAAAATTATTGTATAATTTTACGTTGATCTTCCTCAATGCGGTTCAAAGCCCAGTGATATTATCTTGCAATATCGAGATCCAAGTAAGTAGAATAGATGAGTACGTTGTTAGCAAAGCACACTCACTGAGTTAGAAGTAGGACTGGAATTTTAATAGTGGGCAAAAATAAAAAAATAGTATAAACGTCCTACTATTAAATTGAAGCAAATCCATGACAAAAAAAGCAATGTTAAAGTGCTAGTGATCAATTGTTTCATTATTGTTCTTTGGAAGGTGACTGAACATAGTTCTTCGAGTTACATTCTGTCTAGCACCAATCCAAAAATAGCGCGTAGTTAGGGGAAATCCATGAGATTCCTTTACTGCATGGTGTTGACCTGAAAACAGAAACCATTAATTATTACTAGTCATAAAAAGTTACTAATCTCACCTCTAAAACATGATGGAAGTAATTGAAACCAAGAACGTGATTTAAATGAAGAAGAATATCAGACTAATATCTCTTCAATAGCAAATTGATCCAAACTGAAGATTTTCATGAGAAAAAAAAAATCACCAAAACTTTGCCAGGCTTGAATACAATTGGAAAAAACAGTCTCAGCTTGAATACAATTGGAATAAAACAATCTCGGCTGGTCAAATTGAAAATATATTTGGGCTCATGTGTGATAAATGATCAACCCAGGCAATTTGCTGCATCAGTAAACCCTCGTTAATCCGAAATGTAAGGGACCCCAGAAAATTGATTTCGATTTATACAAATTTGTATCAACCGAAAAAACGAAACAACGAAATCCCATTTTTCTTATCTAGAATGTTGTCGTTTTCGTATTGCGCGCAAGAAAAATCATGCCACATGTCCATATGTGCACAGTGAGAAACCGTTTCGAGGTGCCTCAATGTCAATGGTCGTGCATACTGAGCAAGATGCGTTGATTTGATGAGTTGATTTGAGATGGCCATATGGTACATTCTATCAAACTTAGCAGTTTGTATGGCCAGAATGTGTAGTTTTATAACACGATTTAATATTTATGATCACTAGGCCTGTCAAGTATTCTCCCAACTACAGATTCATGCAGCTTTACGAAGCCTCTTTCTTTTATCAGACGCGCTGCCCTGAACAAAATCGTGCTCAAGCTTTTCCTAATTTTTCAAAATTGTCGACAATGTAGAATTTGGTATTCCATATTTAATTGCAAGTTGACCTATGGGCAATTCCGTATCAATTTCTCGCAATAACTACACTTTTTTTTGCGAGAGTCAGTTTGTTATGTTTTCGTTTCAACATCTCAACACTATTCTTAGAAAGCACATAATAAAAGTTGATGACAATACAGCGCGGTGTCACTGAACTGAAAGGCAAACGATGTCATTGAAAAGCTACAAGGTCAAGTCCACTGTGAAAACAGCCGAACGGTGCCGGTTACATATGAACAGCGGACGTTTACACCAGTTGCTTGGTAGCTAGCGTGAGAGAAATATCTGGGCCTATTTTTTGGCGAAAATGGAAGAGCATGTAAATCGGGAAAATTATTATTGCAAGGAATATCTTTGAACTATTTTGGATTATTCAATCTCAAACTAGTGTAAAAGCAATTGATGGGTCAAAATATATTTGAATAACAGTTTAGCTGGATTTTGGATTAACCATATCAATTAACATTGAAATGCCTTTACTTTCGACCAGGGACCGACTTCAAAGTTTGAAATATGTAGAGCTGTGCGAGCAGAGCTTTCCGAGTTCGAGCGAGATTGCCTTTTTTCGAGCGAGTTTCGAGCACTATTTTAGTTTGAGCGAGTGCGAGCACAAATTTTAAAGAAAAAACATCGTAAATAAAATCATATCTTGAAATATAGCAGGAGTATAAAAAAAAAACGATATGCCTTTGAACAATACTTCAGTAACATTTTCGTGAAAAAGTTGAATTGAAATAAATGACTGAGAAGAACGAAAAAATTTATTGTTGAAAATTTCGTAAAAACCAAATAATCATGTAGGCCTACATTGTTGGTTTTTATCTTATTTTCATTTTTTTTTGCAGTTTTAGCATGATAGTTAACCAAGTGCAAAATTTGAAGCGGATACAATCAATATTGAAAAAGATAGCCACGAAAATCATCACTTCCCGGTTAGAATTACGACAATTTTGTATTGCCTAAGAGAGAAACCGGGTGAAACTGCTTGATAAGTTCGCTACTGATGAGCTACTTGATCGGCTAACTTTGCCGATGACAACGCGCAAACTTTTTGCCATTGGCGCTTGGCCGTCCCGAGTGTCTTGGCAACAAGCGTGATGACGTTTTAATCTGTCCTTGAAGAGTTTGGTGATGGGGAGGAACCGAGGAAGGGAGAGACGCGTGTGCGTGTTTGGTGGTAACTACGATTCAACAGAACTCTTACTCAGTCACTCAGAGTCATTCAGTCCGGTGCAACTGACCTTGTGAAATGATGCGCGTTGTAATCATTCAGCAAGTTCTATACGCAAAATCGAAGGGAGAAATGCAGAAACAAAACTTTTTCATAAGTTACAGACAATATATCTATTATTTAATAACAATACGTTGAATGATTAGAAGGTGACAAGTTTATTCTCGCTCGCTCGAAAACGTTCGAGACCCGAAAGTATTTCGCGACTCAAAATTTCGATCTGGGAAAAAAATCTTTTTGAGCGAGTTCGAGTGTCGATTTCGCTCGAAAATTTCGAGTCTCGCACAGCCCTAGAAATATGTCAAATTTCGGATAAAGCGAGTTAGGATTAACGAGGGATTACATTGAGGTTTTAATTTTGATCAATGAATGAACAAATACAAATTATGATACATTGAATGTGAATAATAATGCAATATAATGTAATACATGCTCAAGACATTGAAACAGCTGAAACATGTTTGAAGCCTTCGATCTCAATACTTGGATCAAGAGTTGGAAAGTTTTCAATTTTTCTGCTGTCTCTCAAACCAGCATCCTGTGGATAACCACGATTCACCTATTGTTCCTCACATGACAATTATTTTCTCTAAGAACAGTGGCCACTTACAATGTCGTCGATCTTGAGAATACTGCGTACGGTTTCAGAGGCAAGTGTGATTGCACTCGTAGAGACCAACAATGGCTGCATGACGTTCTCTTCCATAATATTGGCGACAACACCCTGAAAAGAATAACATATTCATTAGTCTAATATGAACTCGGGGCAAAAAGCAGACACAATGAATGTAAAACACAATGCATCAATTATGAAATGCTGCCAAGTAGGGGTGTGCGAATCCATGTTTTTGATTTCGAACCGAACCCAAACTGAATCTTCATAAGAAATATCGAATCCGAACCTTTTTAACATGCATTGAGAAGCGTGTTAATGGGACAAACGATACTGCTGATGAAGTTAAACTTGATCCAGGAAGTGAAAATCCTATCTCAGCATTCTCCTAATGACTTGAAACTGCGAGGTATTCCACTGAAAACACGTTTAATAAATGTTTTATCACGAAGAAGCATCATTTTCTAAATTTCTATCATTTTTATTCAACGCGCACTTATAAACATCGTAGCTGTTTGCTGCATGGCATCTGTCATCCTACTACTGCGTGGTCGTGACGTGTGTGGTCTAACCTTGACAAGGACGAGACCAAAGATCTTAGTATCTAACTTTGTTAACGAAGTTAGATACTAAGGTCTTTGACGAGACTTTCGTAGGTTCGACTCGAGACGGCCGAGCGCCAATCGAAGCCGGCCATATATGACGATCCCACCCACTCGCAGGCTAGTGCGCATTGCACTTGCTGACGCGATCTAGAAAGTTGACAATGCAATGTTGCCACGTTTTAGGGGCCAAGATTCGAAATTTTTGAATCTTTTATGTTGGACCGAATCCGAATCTGAAAGTGGATTCGATTCGAAAAACATGGTTTTGCACACCCCTACTGCCAAGTATTTAAATGTATATACAGTAGGCATATTGAACGTCAAGCTCTACAGCTAGAGAATGAATGTTGCAAACTCAGAAACCAGCCGATAAATTCATACTTATATAGAAAGAGGAAATGTCCTGAATAGCATATGTAACTCAACATTCCCTGGAGTCAGCTATCATAGTTTCACGTTGAATCAACGTGAGAAAACGAAACAAACAATTGAATCTTTTTCAGTTACACGTTCTATAACAAGTAAAATGCTGATGTTCTTTCAACAATCCTATGTTTAGAAATGTAGATCTGTTTCAATTTCTTCACTGCATGAAGCAACGTAATAAAATGAAACATGTGGCAATATTAACCTTTTTAACATTGATGCCAGCAAACTTGTCTCCGTTGGCATGACGGTTACGCAGTTCGGTGACAGTCTCGATAGGGTTCAAACCGGCGTTCTCTGCCAACGTCAACGGAATCACTTCCATGGCATTGGCGAATGCTGTGAAGACATAAGCATCAACGCCGGTGATGGTCTGAGCGTAGTTGAACAGTCGCAGGCTCATTTCAATCTCGGGTGCACCACCGCCAGCAATCAATGCTCTAGAACCCAAACAATAACATTATTAATAAAAAATCAGACAATGGATAATTTGCACAACTTTCACTCAACGAACCCCGATCAATGACTTGGCGTATATATAGAAAAATGGGTACAAAAAGCTAGATACTAAACATTAGTTGGATGGGAAAAAAGAATGTACCGATGGCAATGAGTCGAATAACTCGCCATGGAAGAGCTGTTGTAAGGACACGCGTGCACACAAAAATACATTGAGATATCAGTTTCAGTTACTGCCCCAACATCAATTTGATATATTTTGTGTTTTTGTACATATATACATGTTCTTTCAATGAGCCTTCCATAAAGAGTTGCTGGTCTCATCCTCATCAGTACGCTGCTGTTTTTCATTTCCCTTTTGACCCAAACAATATAATTCAACATCCAAGTTGCCTAGGAGATGGAGCAAGCTTAATGCAAACAAAAGTTTTGGAATTGATACAAACAAATATATTACAGTGAGTGAGACTAAAGTTGAGGCTAAACTATACATTATGTTATTGTCCGTTGAGTCTAGTGATGGGCGCAAGGGAATATTCCTGCTAGTGGGATTATTTCCCATGTTCAAATAAATTCTCAAATATAGAGATTTTTTGTTTCCAATCTAATAAGTTGCCAGCACTGATGACTGAGGTAATTGGGTTGACAGCTGATTTGAAACTAACCATCATTCCATCAAACAACATTTGCAAATTGCAACGCTGTGGAACTATCGGCCTAGTTATAATCTCAAGATTAAACGACCATTTTATATCAACCTTTTATATAGCGACAGGCTTCCATGGACTACACGTAATTATTGGGACCACCTTTCTTTTAATTTGCTTAATCCGCCATGCCCAATATCATTTCTCTATTAATCATCATTTTGGATTTGAAGTTATTTTGAGTGTTTTTGAGGTTATTTTAAAGCTGGATTGTGTAGAGAGAGCAAAAATCCAAGCAATAATGAGTAGAAAAAAGCAAATATTTTGTCATAGCTTGGAAGTCGACAATAACGATGATTAATAATAATTTAAAAGTCCATTGTCTACCCTAAAATGTCTTGGTCAATAGAAGTCTATACAATACCTAAATAAATATTTGTAGTTTCTTATTCATGTTTGTCCGTGTTTTTCATTTTTTGATTTTTTTCAGTTGTATATTGAGTGTAAACAAGCAAAAACCAGATATTCCCTGAAAATTCCCAATTCAGAAAAATTTCAGGAAATATTTCCTTCATTACAAATTTTGGGAATTTACCCATCACTACCGATGAGGCGATGACTATTATATTTCTAAACCATTTCAAATAAAAGAATATCAATATACCCAGATTACAGTGCCGAGTAGTTTTCAGTGATTTTTTGTGAAGAAAACAGATTTCTAAGGCACTTTGTTTGGCGAAACGTTGTGTATTTGTACCTTGCATATAAACCTACATATACCTTGTACCGAGGGGTCAACAACTAAAAAAATCAGGTCTGCACTTTTTTTTTTATATCACGAAAAATAAAGAAAATCAAGGAAAATCAAAAGAATCGAGAAAAATAAAAAAAATCACAAAAAATCACGAAAAATAAAAAAAATCACATGAAATCAATTAAAAAAAAATCAGAAGTCACAAAAATCACAAAAAATCTCGAAAAAATCAAGAAAAATGGAAAAAATAAAAAAATCGAGAAAAATCGAGAAAAATCACAAATATCTTGAAAAAATCAGAAAAAGTCCCGAAAATAAAAAAAATCACAAGAAATCAAAAAGAATCGAAAAATTGAAAATCAGAAAAAAGTCACGAAAATAAAAAAATTGAGAAAAATCGAAAAGAATAAAAAAATCACTAAAAATAGAAAAACCGAGAAGAAAGAAAAAAAATCGAGAAAAATCACAAAAATGAAGAGAAATCATCAAAAATCCCCAAAATCACAAAAAAAATCAGGTGTACAATAATATGTCAAGTTATCAACCCCTCGCCTTGAACATATCAACAGGTCTGACATGGAGCATCCATACACGATGCCATTCTTTTCACTACTTTTACTTTTCTACGCTCAGGATGTTTTTCTACAAAGACATTGTATTTATTCACTCCAACAAATTGAAAGTTCTTACAAGAATATACTCAACAGTTAAATTTCTTTCAGAGGCCAATGATGGTCATCAACGCATAAAGGATGCATCTCAATATCGAGACTCCCGAGTTTCAGCTTTATAAGTGGTAGTCATCTATATTTACTAGGGTTGCCAACAAAACCGATATATCGATTTAGATCAATATTTTTTCAAACGATACAATAATCGATTCAATCTCGGCGATACGATATCAATATGATTATTTTCAATTATCGAAATGAACATTCTTTCCTTTCCAAACTTTTTTCCCTTTACGTAATTGCTCCAATCAGTGTATGTGGCGCGAAAGTTCTTGTTTTCTATTGGGCACTCAAAAGCCAATGAGAAACGCTGTTTGCATTGACGTCAGAGTTGATATGCGCAACAGACGAAAATATAGACTACCGCGCGGTTGGGTTGTAGGGTGGAGGGAACGGTTGATCAGGTCCTTCTTGGCTAGAAAAACAGGTTACTAAACCACATGTTCACACTCGTGTTACTGTTGACAGTTGTGCAATATGAGGTACAGACTGCAAAGTACTTTAAACTATAGGGCCTAAAGGGTATTCTATTAAAAGATGAATAATGAATTCCAGATGTATGTTGTAACTTGTACTTTAATTACAGATCATAAATCTGGCTCTTCCTCTATCCCGTTATCTTTCTTCCCTGCTAGGACCCAAGTCCCTCATGAACTCCAAGGTCAACCACTTGTCAATGAATCAATCAACACAGCTGTTTAGACTGCAATTCGTAACACAATTAATCCGATCGGATGCGATACGGATGCGATACGATATTTTGACATTCGATATGAATCATATGATTATGATTAGGAGAAAAAATATCGATATACAGAGAAACCTCTATGCATCGTTCCCGGATCCATCGTTTTCCTGCTTGTATCATTCATTGTTTCTCACCCCACTCCCATTTAATCAATGTTAAATTTTCCTGGATGGATGGTTTTATTTTCCTGGTCCCTTGAAAAACGATGGATAGAGGTTTCACTATAATACGATGAATAATCGATGTAGAGTTAACGATAATTGATGAGTTTTCTTATCGAACGGCAACTCTAGTATTTATGCTGGCCTAAATGACACACTATAATGATGAAAAAGATCTATTGGCATCGGATGAATGATTAATGAGATGGCGGTTTCTTTAGGTAATGAAAAGGAAGTAGTCACGGCCTACATTGCAAGAACCACCCGGGCATTCACCTACGCTACAGATGGAAACTACGAAAAACTTCCGTGAAAGATGAGGTGGTGGGAATCACATTTAGGACCAATCTACCTTGACACCTGGTCACATGATGCAAGCGCATCAACTATTGAGCTACCAGTGCCAGTTACATAACATGTATAACTAGAACACAAACGGTATAAAATAAACCTATGCAAAATCAAGACATGTAACACCATTCTGTATTACAGTGGAACCTCGTTGGTACGTTTTTAAGGCAACCAAACTACAAAAACTATGCAACATGAGGGAGTATATGGATGTGATCAAAACAAAAAACTCAACAAGATAATAAATGTACTAAGGAGATACATACTAGAGATGTTCTACTGTAGAACCTCGCACACTGATCTACCTGTATGCTAGGTATACCTTATACCCATACAAAATGAATATAAATGAACACTGGATGCAGCACGATTAATCTACGAATATGGAAGCAATGCCGAAAGGGAATATCGGGGCTCAAGTCCAAACATTTGAAAGAAAACAATTTTTTATCGTAAGATATGCACAGAACGTACACACTTTCAGAGATTGATGTAAGTCAATTTATTGTATTCAATTTTATTGATGTGAGTGTGTTTGTTTAGAAAGTGAGCCTTTAAATTCCTATCTCCAGATTTCAAGCTCGAGTTCAGAATTAAATTGTTCATGACGTTCATATGGATTGTTCATGGCATCTCTTTCACAATAAACCACATGCAATAGGTACTACATTGAAACCTCTATCCATTGTTTTTTCGAGGAAGCAGGAAAGAAGACCATTCAGGAACGATACATAGAAAAATGTAGCCTTGGATAGCAATTTCGGGTGGGAATAATAAAAGCAAATAGACGATGAATGTGGGAATGATGCATTGAGATTTCAATGTACGAGAATATCAATCCACAGCAAAAATACTAAAATAATACTTCTGTACAAAGATAGTTTGGTCAAGTTGAAAAATATCCAAACGCATTCAACATCAACTTTGAACTACAAAAAAATTCAGTGTGCACTCGAAAAATTCATTGCAAACTGAACCGAAAGAAATACCTAATGGTTAGAGGTGTTTGTAAACGGTGTTATGATCTAGTGTTTTTCGTTTCCATGTTTTCACATTTCGGTGTTTGGCGGTGTTATGAGTTTTTTGACCTAATATCATGCGGAATGCCATTTCACGAAGTTTCAAATGGAAAAATAGGTTTAGGTCGATGCATGACATATTAAGGCCCGGTTTTACCAATCTTAGTTAGGGTACTAATCCACTAACTATTGATTAAAGGTACGAAAATAACATATGTAACCAATGGTGATAACAAGTTAATCTGCTAACTATTGCTTAATCCAGTTTCGTAAAACCGAGCCTAAGTACAAAAAAATGAACTATATACAGTAAACCCTCGTTAATTCGAATTCCAAAGGACCCCAAAAATCAACATTTGAATTTTAACAAATTCGAATTATGAAAAAAATGTTTTTCATTTGTATAGTACAGTGGTAAAGTGTAGGCGTGCAGTTTGGATGAACCGGCCATGTGCGCCTCGCACGTGGTTTGTTCCCTCCCACTTCCTCTCGCCCCAGGAAGCCAACTTGGACAGCCATGTGGTTATCTTCAAGTCAAGTGTTTTCTCAGCAATTTTTACAACACAACAAGGAGTCCCCTTAATACTATATATATTATTATGTCATTCATTAGGAAACCCTCATCACAGTTCACAGTGTTGAAAGAGTCAAATTACCGAACTGAATGCTAGGATTAAAGGTAGGAAGCAAGGCATTAAATATAAATATTGGGGCCTAGAATGAAATGAATGAATTATTCTGTCTACATGCACTAGCTGGCTGATTTATTTATTATTGTTTTGTGTATGTTCAATTCGAATTTCAGCAAAAATTACGAATAAAAGTTGTCACAATTAATACGTGAAATCCTGTCGTCCATTATCCTGAACATTACTGCTCCGGTGTCTCGACAAGACTGTCTGCATGAGCTTGTCTGTATGACCCTGAAAAGACCCCCGCCCCCGCCTCACCCCTCATCATTCTTTACTTACACCGGACTGGTGTATCGCTGTTCTACGCGCAAATAAAGCACGCCCAGGGTTGCTAGATTTAGTTATGCCCGTGCGCATGACTGCTCTGTTGAGCCGCCTCAGAGCGCCTACACAGAGAACTGGCAACGTTGAACCCACGTTCTAACCTTGAACGTGCATCGTGTTTACATAAAATAGCATTTGAATTTTTGGATAAAATTGTGCATGTTAAGTAATGTAAAACATAATATTTTACTAAAATCATTCAAAGGGTTGAATTTCGTGGTACATTTCGCGGTTAAAGCTTGATTTCGGTGTTATGAATGAATTTGAGTGAATTTTGCGTATTTTCGCGCGCTGAAAATTATATATCAATAAGTTTAGAATTGGTCGAATCATGCTTATATTAATGATTCATCAACATATAAAACTTTTCGCGATTTCGCGGCTTGCGAAAAACAAACACCTCTACTAATGGTACATTAGTTTGTCATATTACTAGAATCCATGCAGATAGCAAGCAATTCTGAACTGGCCTGAACTCAATCTGAATACGTAGCAAGAAATTCTACCCCTGGGGGTGCATTCCTATACAAGATGAATCCTGTATCAACTCAAACCTGTGCTAAACATATATTGAAAAACCGTTTAAGTAACCCACTAGAACCCGATTAAATCGTACTTGAATGTACCCCTAGAGCTACAATGTGATTACACTTAATGATGAATATTGTTTGTACAACAATCATACCAACAGCTAGGTTATCTGGAGGTGCGAACGGGCGCATGACAGATGAATGATTTTCAACAAAAACACGTGTATTATGTGAGGATCAAATTCACTTCCAACTTCCAAGCACTGAAGCAATGCCTTGAGTTTGATTTATATGGGTCAATGTTTCGATCAATGGGTTGAGTTCAACCCTTGATTGAAACATTGACTGAAACATTGACTGAAACATTGAACAGGCAGTCGAACGCTTCAACCCTGCTGATAGCAAATTGACGTCATAACTCTCAACAAATGCCAGCTGTTTAAGAAACATACATATCGAAATTTGTCCTGATTGGTTAAAGCAATCACGTGACTTCTCCATATAAAGGTAGTGGGTCTTGCAAGACGAGAGATCCCCACTAGGATATGTTTATATATAGTCTCGTCTGATTGATTGGTTTGTCGAGCTTGATCAAAAATAGAACAGGTTCTAAACAAAAAGGTTGAGCTCAAGGGTTGAAGTCAAGGTTTCTTCGATCATTGGTACGGTCTCCTGGAGTCAATGACTCAAGCTCAAGGGTTGAACTGAAGCCATTGATCGAAACATTGACCCGGGTAGATTAGGCTTTGACGACTGAATCGGGGGGTATACAGAAAAGCGAGGAGATAATCGTCGGGTACTGACCTTTGTTTGACAAGACAGCGTACGACACACAGAGCATCGTGGATAGACCGGTCGGCCTCCTCCAAGACAAGCTTGTTACTGCCACGGACGAGGATGGTCACAGTACGGCCAGGGTTCTGGATACCGGTCACCTACAAGGAATCGAGAGCATGTGAAAACTTGGCAGTTGAGTGTTTCTTGGGCACAATCAAAATATACTATTGAAAGGGGCTCCCGATATGTTGAAAAGTTATCAGGAAAGTTTGTGATACTTATTTTTGGCTGATTTCCATGCATCAATACAAGTTGCAGTTCAGGTTTCAACGAAGCACAGTGTATGGTGAACCTGCGTACATAGGAAATTGATGGAGAGAAAATTACTTGGCACCAGAATTAAGAATGTCGGAACAGCTCTAATTGGCAGTGGAAAGGCTGACTGGACTTGGTCATACCAGATTTAAATTGTATGAGATATTTGTTTCACAAGCCTTATTTTGTAGGTCAAATTTTTGAAAGGGAATTAAACCTTGGGCCTACAATTAGTTTGCATCAGTTTGATATATGTGAGGTGCACTGTAAGTGTAGCTTCCAATAACAATCATTTTGGCATTTTATATTTTACATTAAAAAGTAGAAACCTCACGTTAAGATTCATAAATACTCCAGAATCTGGCATATCAAAGCAATAAAGATAGGTTATTAAAAATATTAATAAGCAATAACAGTTATTCCTTATTAGTATTTTTTTAGATTTGAAGTTCTATTCAATTCTGCGCTCACCTTTATTGCTTTGATATGCCAGCTTCTCGAGTTGTACAGTTACTGTACAAGCTAGGAGTAGAATACTGAATAATGCCGGCTACTTAAGAATCTGCGAACGAACACTTTTGTATACAGCTGTGTTGATATTTTGACAGTTTCATACCACTGCGCTTACAACTAAACTTGTTTACCACTACTTCATTTACCTTGACAAATTTACTGCTTCCTGTCTGCACTTCCTCTACTAGCTCAGCATTACACAGATTTTCAGGCAAGAAATGGTCCAAGCTAGCAATCGGTCGGCAACCAAGTGTCTGAAAACAATAGGTACTGTTAGGTGAAGTGAATAAAGACCACACACATTTTGTAAGTGGAGAACCACGCAACAATACAGCTGTAGGATTTTCTCAAAGTGACTTCAACTGAGTGATAGAAATGCGGCTTGGAAGTCAGAGGCTTTGTTTCTACTAGATTCAAGATGGAAAGGGGTGAACAAAAAGTGCACGAGAGCAATTTTGTTCCAACCAACCCTTATATGCGGCTTGCAAAATATTACGAAATTCAGAGATGACCTGTCATGGGAGGTAATTGAACTACAAGAATAGAGCTATTATAAAAAGCTACTGGCCAAAATGTGTACACTTACGGTCACATAAAGTAGTCGTTCAAGATGGGAGTAAAATCCACCACGAAGAAAATTTGACAGTGTATACATATTGAAACTACATGCACTCAACGCAAAATATGTGAAATAGTTAGCGAGTTAAAGTTAATCAGATTCTATTCATTTCTATTTTAGCATGGGAGAAAATATTCCATGTGATCGCAAGTGTGCATTCTTGGGAGTACTTGAATACCGTATCTACTCGCATATAAGTCGCATGTATATTTAGAAATTTGAGAACTCAAAACAGGGGTGCAACCAATACGCGGGTGCGACTTATACGCGCGCACAAAATCTCAAAAAATGAAAGTCAAATGCATCAATTTTCGTCACAGTCGAGCTTGCTATTTTTACGTCATCAAAAAGTCACATGCGTCTCATAAAGGTAAGTGAGAAAAAACGTCACATTTTGCGATAAAAACAGTTGCCGTGAAACACTGCGGGTCGTCCAATGTTAAGAGCATAGGGCAAACCCACAATTGTCGTCAGAATTCATGCACAGACTGAAGCAAACATGCTACTTTTAGATTCTTGTGTTACACTGAATGACAAGACAAACACTTCAACACATCTGTTCATCATCAAAACAGTTGCCATGAAACACTGGTCCTCCAATGTTACAGTATAGAGCAAACCCCCAATGGTCCTCAGAATTGATGCACAGACAGTTGTCAATGTTGAAGCAAATAAATACACCTAAATATGTTTACATTCATTTTTATCTAGCCTCTTCCTAGTGTTGAATGAGTAGCCCCCTATAGACAAATCAGCCATACATAGCATTGTTGATTGATGATAAACAGAATGTCTCAGTGTTGGCATTGGTAATCAGTGTAACATGATACTTTTAAAGTCTCACATTACACTGATTACCAACAAGAACACTTTTGACATATCTGTTTAACATCAATCAACAATGCTATGTATGGGTGATAACAGTCTATAGTAGGCTATTCATTGAACACTAGGAAGAGGCTAGATAAAAATGAATATAAATTTGAGAGTTATTTACGTAATCATCATGCACTCTGGGTCTCGTTGTCCTCACTCTCGCTAGTTGTGGTCACTCTCGCTGGTTGTTGTCACTCTCGCTCGGGTATGTTAGGCAACCTGTCCCTTCCCACCCTCGCGGTTTAGTTGAGGCCCCTCACAATGATTTCTCATGCCTCATACCAAGGGTTTCTCTCTTAAGTGTCCAGAACAGAGCTAAACATTTCAATCGCGACGTATTTTTTATGTACTGGAGACTTTTTTTCTTGATAACATCGAAACTTGATACAAATCATTGTTCCCCAATTAAGGCTATGGATGAAAGATAGGATCGTTTGAACGGGGCACCATAAGGGCGATCTTACCACTCCATTTTGATTATTTTAAACTAAAGAACTTCAACACCAGGACTGCTCTGCCTGTGACCATAATTTTTTGCCGTGGATAGAAGTCTTTCAGTATAAACACACAAATATTGATACAGTAGAATGTCGTTTATACGACTTTCAGGGGACTGAGAAAAAAAATCATATAAATGAATAAATGTATAAATGATTTATTAATGAATCTGGGTTCAAACATTTACCCACTGCATAATCAATGTTTTTTTTTGGTCTTTATTTTCTTGTGTATGATGTTTTTGGTCTGGTCTGTAAGTGAAGACGTGTCACAGCTCTCCCCTCCGCCCCCTCACCAACCCTCGCACCACTAAGGCATGCCATTATGTCCTTGACAGCTCTCAGATGACATGTGCTTTATGAGAGACAGACGCAGACATTTACCAATGGTCATAGCAACCAATTAACACTGTCCAGACGACTCCTAGTGTGGCATTCACTTCAAATGTTTGACGTGACATTGACAGAATTACATTTTTTTGTTTTTCTGTTTCTGTTAGAGAGGGAATATTATTGAAATGACATCTGACTTCAAACAATGAAAAGCGATCATCATTGCCTTTTTAAAATACTTCGATTTTGAAATCACTTTTTGTTGACATGAAAGAAATGCGCTCCTGCACATGCCTTGCATACCCCCTCCCCCCTCCCACACATTATCAGCTGTCACTGGCTGGGCAAATGTGCCAGTGTGATTGCAACATTCTTGGCAGTGTGCTTCCAAACCTTGAGGTTGGAGGTCCTGTTGCTCTAAAGAGTGATGATTGGTTTAGGAAAATGATGCGTCTCTTCATGAATATAAGTGATTTAGGACTAGACAATATCTATAAATATTCTTTGGGGTGGGAAAAACCCGGGTAGGAGTGAAGAAGTCATGATAAGGTGGTATTTTTACTAGGAAAAACAGGTGTGCTTACGCATGTGTTGTTTACGCTTTGGGGTTTTTACGACTTTATGATGAACACCTGACTGGAATTATTGAAAATGTTGGAAGGAGACAAGAAATTCAGTTGTATAAACGAAAAGTCGTGAATAAATGAGTTGTATAATAGAAGAAATTTAACATTCAGTCTTATGGAGAATGGTTGGGACCACCTGGAAAAGTCGTATAAATGTAAAAATAGTATAAATGAGAATCGTATAACTGACGTTCTACTGTATCTTCCACTTTAAACTATGTCTCTAGGGCAATGATCACTTCTTTCCATTTTCAGCAGATGTAAAGTTTATCATTATACAAAATGGACAAAATAAATTAGTGATAGTACTATAATGTTATAATTAGGCCTTTAACTCTACTAAATAATGGTAATAATACTAATACTGGAGACTGCAGGTGCGACTTATACGACCATACAAAGGGTTTTTCAAAAAATGACTGTCAAAAACAGGGGTGCGACTTATATGCGAGTAAATACGGTATTTCAAGTCCACATGAATAAGATGAATAATATCAAAGCTCTAGCACTTCTTATTTACCTTTGTAACAAATTCAATGTCCTCTCTCTCCACATCTTTGACAACCATAACCTTGATTTTATCCAGGAAATGAATGGCCAGATCACTGATGGCATCTCTTAAAATAGACTTCTGTACCAGTAAAACATTACAACCACTCTTTTTGATCTGTTTTACAATGTTGAGAATATAGGCTCGCTCTTCTTTCAAAACTCGGTCCATAGCTGCATAATCGGAAACAATGACATTGTGGTCCATCTGCAAAAGAAGTTCAGAGGATTAGGCCTGGCACGTAATAAAAACATGTGATTGTACAATCCAGTCAAGAATACTATGGAGATACCTAAGAACACAGGACTTGCGCTCAATAAACTATTTTTATTCATATTGGGTTTAACGACACACTGTACTAATGACAAAGATCTATCGGCAACGTTGAAAAAGATGATGGGATGGCGAGATGAAAGGTATTTTTGCCACAAACATGGACTCGTACACTCCTGAAGTACAGTGAAGTTTCGACGCATCCTTCCCGGATCCACTGTTTTCCCGCTTGTATCATTCATTCCCCCTCTTTACTACTATATAGCCAATTGCTACATTTTCCTTCGTGCCTAGTTTTTCCTGGTGTCTTGAAAAAAGTGGACAGAGGTTCCACTATATAGGCCTATATAGGCAAAATTGTGTGTCGACATTTTTTGTAAGTTGAAGATTTCTGTAATCTATCTATCAAATAGCAATAATTGGAACTGTATATTGTGGTATTAGTAGCACATGCAGCCTATCATGATTCATCAAATCAAATCAATACTGGTATTTTAGTCTATATTAATACATCTTTTAAATTGGGGTTTAGCCACACACTACAATGACAACAAATACATATTGGTTTCGAACAAATGATCAATGAGGCAATGATATGAAGGTTTCCTAGGTAATGGGGCAGCTAGTAAGAAGGAAGCAGGTGGTCAATGCGTTTATTGTAAGAAATAGGGTGGCATTCACTGGGCAACAAAGAGAAACCCCCCAAAAATTGCTGTACAGATGGTTGTTGGCAGGGATTGAACCTGGGCTCAATCTGTAGGCCTATATCACATGGAGCAAGCATGTTACCACTGTGCTACCAGTGCCAGTCACTTGAGCTGCATTTCTACTTTTGATATGTATCACGCTGTATGGATGCCTAATGCAATGTTGGGTAAAAAAATTAATTGAGACTCGACTAGACTACGATGGTATATAGGCTGATTTCAAAAGGCTATACCAGATGAAGATTTATTTTAATGAAGTAGGGCCTATTATCATTGTACATCAGGCCTGACACCCTCCAACTCAAAATTCAATGGGTCCAAAACAACCATATTGTATGATAGAAGTTTGTATTGTCAAAATATTCATCACTGAGGTTATGGGTCAAAACTCAGTAGGGATCAGAACGATTGTCAGAATTTTTCAGCTAGGCCTACCCATATCAGAGTTTTAATCAACGATCATTCACTGTAGGCCTATTGTAATAAGTGAAATCTATCAATACTTACATCAGTTTTTGGTGGTGAAATACAGAACTGGATGAGGCCGATTTTTGCTTTTTCAATACGGCGGGGCCCGTTGACTCCGGCAGACTTCTGTGTGAACACAAGCCCGTCAACCAATTCCGTGTCCTCCACAGTTCCACCCAACTTCTTGATAATTTTAATATCTTTTAGGTCAACATTCACATCTTTTGCAGGGTCGATCACCTTCAACACAGCTTCGACTGCCATAGGCGCCAGCAAACTTGATTCTTGGAATACCACCTGTAACAAACATGACACTTGCAAATTAGCATTCTAACCATCAATATTAATTCATCAAAATATACAGATAGCGATAAGCCTTATTGTCAACACTCAATTGGCTCTTCTATACAGTACAAACAATTACTGGGCTGCCCTTTGAGCCTATAAACAAATGGAATGGGAAAGAGAGTTCATTTGTAATTAAAGGCCCATAGAACCCTCATAATTACTTCGTATCATGGGTAGAGTGGCCTATTCTAGGGCTTGAATCAACTGTGTTCAACTCATTTAGCTCCATAGGTTAATACAAAAAAAATATGTCAGTAGGGAAGCAGATATGCAACCCACCTCACTCCAATCGTGACATCAGTATCACACTAACCAACCAAGGAGGCTTGTATTGTCTCGGCGTCAATATTACGCGCCCAGACACTTTATATCACTCGCTGTAGACCTAGCTATCGGGTTTGGACCGAAGGTAAATTTACTGTTGGATTGTGTGATCTTTCCTCTAAATAATCATATTTTGAAATAAACAGAAATGCTATTTTAATTAGAGTTATATCGAACTCAAAATGACCCCGATTTTAGTTAAAATGTCTTGTTTTCACATCCATCTCAATAGCGTTTGAAAGACCCAACAATAAATTGAAAATAACTACCTTCGTTCTCTATCTGTGGATTTTGAAATCCAAGTTTAAAAGAGATTGCTTGATATTTAACAGAGAAAATAATTATTACATCGAGCAGTGTTTGCCGTCTTAGTTGACGGGAAACACTGCAACATAGCTTTGCGAGTTCCACTAGCCGTTGAGTGGAGGGAGGGGTCACATCTCTGTAGTAGTAAAGTCAGTTCTAAAAACATTCAACGCAAATCACACGGTTTATTTTCGACAGCATCCATTCAAGCAATTACAAGACATGAATAGTGCAAGTTCCGTAGTTTGTTGTATATTCAAGTTTCAACACTCAAATTACTTGCAATCTTACTATTCTTTTCTTTTTTAGCTAATAGTTTAATAAAACTGTGTTGATTGGTGATCAACAGTTACTGTTGACTGATGATTTGGGGTAACTGATGTCTGAAGAATATTATAATAAACTTTGAACTGATTATGCCTATTTTTATGCCTACTATGCCTATTAATTTCCTCAATAAGAAAGATGTGTGATGCCCTATCATGGCTAAATATCAAACAAAGAATTATACTTAACACTTTAACACTAATTTTTAAGATTACTCAAGGACTAGTTCCTAATTATCTAACTATTAATCTAAGATATAATAAACATGTTAGCAATAAATACAGTTTAAGAAGTAAAAATAATATTTATGTACGAAGAACTGTTTGTAAAGATGAGGACAATAGCATCTTTGTAAAAGGAATTAAGATATTCAATAGAATTCCTCTGAAGATCAGGGAACTTAAGAGTGTGCGTAGTTTTAGAAGAGCTTGTTGTCTACTAATTAAAGAAAATAGGCTAACTCCCAAACCTTCTGAGGTAATTAAATATTGGGACCTAGTAACATAGATTAAGTAATTCTAAGTACCATGTAATCATGTTTCTATGTATGTACAATATTTAGATATATTGAATTTGTAACTTCAATGATGAATCATTTATGTTAAACAATTATCACTGTTATTACTCATATATTATAATTATGTACAATACAAAATAGCAAAAATGCTAAACTAATAAAATTCTATTCTATTCTATTATCTTTCATGTATGGGTCGGTTTGAATCCCACATAAACTCCCGATTTTTCGGGAAATATCTTGCGAATTCTGGATACCACACACGCAGGAATAATAATACGGTTACCCTTGCCTAGGCTAGCCTAATGATTAATCCAGTACACAAACTGTCGGTAGGCGAGATGGCGCCAACCTTCATTATTGTAATTGCTTGAATAGATGCTGTCGAAAATAAACCGTGTGATTTGCGTTAAATGCTTTTAGAACTGACTTTACTACTACAGAGATGTGACCCCTCCCTCCACTCAACGGCCAGCGGAACTCGCAGAGCGATATTGCAGTGTTTCCCGTCAACTAAGACGGCAAACATAGCTCGTGTAATAATTATTTTCTCCGTCAAATATCAAGCAATCTCCTTTAAACTTAGATTTCAAAATCAATACAGATAGAGAACGAAGGCAGTTATTTTCAATTTGTTGTTGGGTCCCTCAAACGCTATCGAGATAGATGTGAAAACAAGACATTTCAACTAAAATCGGGGTCATTTTGAGATCGATTTAAAGGTAGAATTAAAAACATAATTTCTGTTTATTTCAAAATATGATTATTCAGAGGAAAGATCACACAATCCAACAGTAAATTTACCTTTGGTCCAAACCCTACAGCGAGTGTTATAAAGTGTCCGGGCGTGTAATATTGACGCCGAGACAATACAAGCCTCCTCGGTTCGTTAGTGTGATGTCACGATTGGAGCGAGGCGGGTTGCATATCTGCTCCCATATTGACATATTTTCTTTTGAATAACCTATGGAGCCAAATGAGTTGACACTGCTGATTCTAGCCCTAGAATAGACCACTCTACCCATGATACGAAGTAATTATGGGGGTTCTATGGGCCTTCAAGAAATTTAGTTATCCAAGGTAAATTTTATAGATTGAATTGATCTTGTGACAATGTGGTCATAAAGACAATGCTTCACATGCGGGCTGAACTGTAATCATTTTTATTACGTTTCAAGATACGTTTGAGTATTTAAAAGTGATAACAGGTGCAACCTAAAAATATATTGATCAATAATCTGGTGGTTTACTGGAGTCAGGGACAAAATCATCAAGATATTTCTGTTATTTTGTAGGTGAATTTTCAAGTCGAGTACAGTATTTCTTACGCTGAAGGTAGTGTTGTCGGATGGAAATTTTCCCATGGAAACTTATCTAAATTTGAAACATTTTTTTTAGAAGTTTGAATAATTCAATTCAATTCTATACAATGACTTGTAATAATTGTTTCGATCTTATTCCGTCTTCAACTAAAGCTCAGGCAATATCACTGGCTGGAACTGACCGAGTAACAAATATATTATTATTTTGTAATTCATTTACAGTGAAACCTCTATATGGGTCATTCCATGTTGAATCAACACAGCGAAGTACAAAAAAAAACCTCACTGTCACCGATTTTGATGAAATTTGGTACAGCCATTAGGTTGTATGTTCAAACTCTTCGTACAAAATCTTAGCTCCCTAGGTCATATGATTTCTGAGTTACAGGCTCCCAAAGTTCACCCAAAAAGTCAAATTTGGGTGCGTACGCAATTGGGATAGTTACCATAACGTTTTTCCTATTATCCTTAGAGAGTTGGCAAAAAAAATGTTTTGAAGCTCTTGAACAAGGCTTTCAAATGATACCAAAAAGAAATCTTTTTTGATACTTTCAAATATTTAGATTTGTGGTTAAAATGTGTTATCCATTCCAAAATCCAAAACAGTACCGGTATTTTGAAAATTTTGAAAAAAAATCGCGTGCTTTTTTTTTTTTATATTATTATTATTATTATTTATTATTATTTTATTTTCTTCCAAAGGACATATACATTAATGACATAATGTTACATATATGGAAAGTCAATCAGATGATAAATACAGTTAGCAGCTAAAAACAAATACAATTATACAATTTCACATATATACAATCATTCATCCAGTTTCATATACACACAGTCATACGTACACTTCCACATAGTCAGTTTCATATAAAAATTATCATACAGCCTAGTATAAATATGGCTATATTAATTGATATAATAATGTTCATGTCATGAGCGCTCACCTTATCACTAGACAGATTACAAATACTGTATTCTAATACACTGTCAACTGCTGTAAAACTCATAAATTTTAGTCCCCGCATTTGTGTTCACATCTTTTAAAAAATTCATCCACACTATATAACGTCTCCTTTATTAAAAACATCTTTATTGTTGAAGTGAATGTATTTATATTTTCGATTGACTTGATACATCGCGGTAAATGATTGTACATGAATATTGCAGTGAAATTGATGTCTTGCTCAAATAATACAGTTTTGTGATTCACGTTTTGCAGTAAGCCTTTATTCCTTGTTCCATGCTCATGATCAATGCAATTCTTGTCATAAAATTTCAAATTTATTTTCGCATGTTTTAAAATTTCATATATGTATATACTAGGCAATGTCATTATTTGAAAATCTTCGAACAATTTCCTGCACGAGAATAATCTCCGCTTCTTGTATATAGTGATGGGCAGCGAAACTTTCAATTTTGAAAGTTTCGTAAATTTCCGAAAGTTTCGGAAACTTTTCACGGCATGTCATAAATTTCCGAAATTTTTGAAACTTTTGAATAAAATGCCCAACTTCCTTTGGTGGACTGAGCTGATGCCACTCTATCACTTGTTTCTGTTTCACCAAGATAAAAACAACTACCTGGACCCCTATTCCTGAGATAAATGAGATGTGAGATTAATGAAAATGAGTGAGAAAACGATTATCTCACTCAAAATGGCCGGTTGGTAATGGTAAATCGGCCATTTTAAGTGAGATAATCGTTTTCTCATTCACTTTTATTTCTCTCACATCTCATTTATCTCAGGAATAGGGGTCCTGTATCTGTATGGCATTGAGTCATTTCCTTAATATTTAGAGGGTAGGTCATTTTTGTCTTCCTTAACCTAAAAACCATTCACATCGGATTACAAAAATATGGTGAAGAAGAAAGGACAAATATGGAAATACTACGAATATACAGGCATGGAGGCCCGATGATGAAACAAGTGAAATGTGAATTCTGCAAATTGATATTTCGTTTGAATGCAACAAGGATGCAACAGCATACATTTGCCCTACAAATACAAATCTAGTCTTTTTCCCGTAAATTTCAAAAATTTCCGTAAATTTCATAAGTTTCACGAAACTTTCAACGAAACTTTCATCAAACATAAATTTCCGAAATTAGTCCATCACTACTTGTATATTATTCTAATTGCCATTTTTTGAATTTTAAAAACATTTATACTGTGATATAGTCCCCCCCAAAATATAATACCATAACGAAGAATAGATTCAAAATAACCAAGATAAATAGATTTCATTTGTTTCCTAGTGAACTGGTTCCTCAATGCTCTCAATGCATAGCAAGCATTTGAAAGCTTTTGAAAGGGTTTTAACGACGCACTGTAATGATGACTTAGATCTGTTGGCGTCGGATGAATGATTAATGAGATGATGGGATGATGAGATGAGGGTTTTTTATAGGTAATGAGAAGGATAGTGGGAAGGAAGCGGTCGTGGCCTATATTGTGGGAACCATCCCGGCATTAGCCTAGACTACAGAGGGAAACCACGAAAAACCCCTGTAAAGATGGACGGTGGCGGGGATCGAACCGGGTCCGATATGTCCCTTCACCTCCCGGGTCACACGAAGCAAGTGCGCTAACCATGCGCTAACCACTCGGCTACTGTGCCGGTATCGCGTACCTTAGTCAATGTGTTTTGTATACTGTAATCATACCAAATCTCAAGTTGGGATCACTTTGGAATCAGAAGTTATACACTTTTAAGTAATGTAATGTGTATTAGTTGAGCACACGTACCAGTGCAATATGAACAGTCACAATATAAATAAGGTATTTCTAGAGGCATGAAATTATAGCAATAGCATTAATTATTTAGTTTTTTAGCATTGACTATTCAAAAAGTACCATCTTATAGCATCAGTCAGATTTGAAATTAGCACTAATTTAGCACCAAAAAGTATTTGGACAAATGTAAAGGTTCCGAAATATAAATGATTTACGCATGTATCAGAAGCTATTTTCGACATAATTCTCAGCTAAAGTGTGAGCAAGTTCTGAAAAGACAGTAAATACATTGACGTTGATATGCCCCACATTGAAACACTAATTGATCTGCAGAGAATAAAAGAGCGTAGTATGTGACTGCCACAGACCAACGAAAGTTGATGAATAAATATTTCATTCAAACGAATTGGAATGAAAGATTTTGAGCGTACATGGTACTTGAATCTAATTTTGAAAAAATAATTGTAACTGACAATGTTTTTAGGAAAATTGCCATTTTCTCATAAATAGCGCTTATTTCGTACAAATATTGATTCATCGTCGTAAAAGCCTTATATCGCTTTAAATAACAGACAACAACTTTGTCTTAAATTGTTTTGAACATCATAAAACATGAAGAAAACACCAAATATTATGGTTGCAGATGACTCAATTATATAGCGCTTACAGCTAATACTAAAATTTCATGCCGCCAGGTATTTCATGTAATCACTTGAAACACAGATAATATTCCATTTTGAAGCTTCTTTCCATGTATTTTAATTTTAATTTGCTGTCTACGATGAAAAGTAATGGCCAGCATGTATATTGGCAGTGTACGAACAAAACGAAAGAGTGAAAGTAAGCTTCCAACATGCTGATCCTCCTTCATCAACAACTAGTCTCAAATTCCCACAGACAAAGTCGACGTATTATGTATTCCTATGATAGATGTGTTAACAAAAACTGATCCAAGAACCGTAACAGGACGATCATTAGAGACATGTAAATTTACCAATTGCTATAAAAGCGACAAAATCTAAAACTGCTTTGAAGCATATTTTTCCAACTTTTCTTCATGTTTCTATACATTTCATGTTGTTTAATCATGTTTTTGAAAAGGCGACAAAGCGCTACAAACATCTGAATCCGCTGTTTCAACGTATTGGCGATATAGACGCTATAATTGGAATACAAGTTTTATAAATGCTATTTTCTGAAGAATATATCAATTGGGGAGTAAACAGGTGGAGTCAGTTGAGGAATTTCGAAAACTAAAGTGCATCTGCAAATGCAGGCGGCAGATGAGGCGTAGGTTTAACCTTATGGCTGTCACCATTTTCCTAAAACTCAATTTGAGTGTTCCACTTGTATGCCTTTTGTACATTATCTAGTGGTTTTACCGGTACCGTAGTGTTGTAACGCTACAGAATGTTGTTGCGCCACAAAACACAATGTTCCAAAATAATAGATGCACCAAAGTGCTATTTTTCAAATTCTGAATGCTATGAGAAGGAAAAATAGAAGCTATGTTTTAGGGATGACATCGATTCTCAAAATCGGGAATCGATTCTCTCTGCTCCAGAATCGATTAAAAATCGATTTGAAAAAAAAAAATTAAGAAAAAAAATTTAAAGAAAAAATTTAAAAAAACTAAATTTTTCTAAAAAAAGTTCATTCTCAAAAAAGTAGTGCACTAATTTGAAACTTTTTTTTTCAACCATCCCAAGGCGTTCACGTGAAAAATAGCTGCTAGAGACTTCTTTACTGTACCATTTGGGTATTTCCGTCAACGTTCGGCTGTCAAGACATAACCGAAGGGATAGCTTTTGTCCAGATAGTAATATCTCAACAGTACAGAATATAGACAACGAAATGAGCACTTATTACAACGTAAAAAAGTACAGCACTGAACCGATTTTTTTTTTTGAAAAATCGATTTTTTGATTTGAGAATTGTTTTACATCAGAATCGATTCTCGATTATTCGATGTTATCCCAACTATGTTTACATGTCTCTAACGATCATTCACTTTGTCTCCAACAGAATCATTGACTGCGACACGGAAGTTACAAACATGGAAATAAGCTTCAAAATGGAATATTATCTGTGTGAATGATTACATGAAATACCCACCTTATTTATATTGCGACTGTTCATATTGCACTGGTACGAGTGCTCAAATAATACAGATTACATTACTTGAAAGTGTATAACTTCTGATTCCAGAGAGATCCCAACTCAAGATTTGGTATGATTATATAAAACACATTGACTAAGGTACGCGATTTTTTTCAAAATGTTCAAAATACTGTTTTGGATTTTGGAATGGGTAACACATTTCAACCCCATATCTCAATGTTTGAAAGTTTCATAAAAGATCTGTTTTTGGTATCATTTGAAAGCCCCTTCAAATTGGAGCTTTAAAACAATATATTTCTCAACACTCTAGGACAAAGAGGGGGCAAGTTATGGTAATTATCGCAAATGCGTACGCCCCCAAATTTGGCTTTAAATCCCAAACAAGACGACTTGATGAAAAAAAAAAAATACGGATTAAATATTTTGGTTCAAGTAACACATGTACAAATTTTAATGAAAATCCATGAGATGGAGAAATATGGCCATGTTGATTTGACATGGAATTAATTACCCATATGCATCGTTTCCAGATCTATCGTTTTCCTGCATATCGTTCAATTTTTCTCACCTCACTCCTGTATAATCAATGTTGAATTTTCCTGGATGGATGGTCTTATTTTCCTGGTCCCTTCAAGGGACCAGGAAAATAAAACCATTCATCCAGGAAAACTATCCATCCAGGAAAATTTAACATTGATTATATGGGAGTGGGGCTAGAGAAAATGAATGATACATCCAGGAAAACGATAGATCCGGGAACGATGCATAGAGGTTTCACTGTAGTTCTTATACCCTGGGACCGTGTTTTGTTCACTCTAAAATATACACTATGAATATTAAAATATGCTTTTTATAAATAATATATGAGATGTGAGGGAAAAAAAGCAGACAATTTTCACAGGATTTTCCTGTATAACCCTGGCACAGGGGCCTACCTTCACGTGCCTTTATATAAAATATGTCACTTACCTTTGAGTTGAGAGCTGTAGATGCACTCTTAACCAAGCTCTCCTGGTCTGAAAGTTCTACTGGAATGGACATGTCTTTGAGAATCTCCACGCATTTGGTTGCCGCCCGTTGGAAAGCATCTGAGATGGCTGTAGGGTGGATACCTCGGCCAAGCAGTTTCTCCGCCGCCTCCAACAGACTGCCAGCTACGACCACCACACTGGTAGTGCCGTCTCCAGCCTCAATGTCCTGAGCGTTCGATAGCTCAACTAACTGGAAACATTACAACCAGAGAGGTTTAAATCAAGCAAGCAATTATAAAAAAACTGCTAAATACACTTGGGATCATCTTGTTGAAATATCAAAATAATCCCTAATCAGCCATCCAAATTAATTGACTAATTTTCAGCCATTACATTAGAAGATTCAAGGATGGACCTATAAAATTTGATCCAATAGTTGATATTAACAATTCAATACAATGGAAGTCCCAACAATATGAATTTCATTAGGCTTATAAATCCAAAATACAATGATAAGATCATAAACCTATCGTAAGAAGATTGCTGTAGGTATCAGTATATTACACTTGAATGATCAATCTCTTATACTATGATTGATCAAATCAGACTCATGAGTCCAAAAAATAGAGCCTATTTGACAACAGAAAGCCTAATTTACATGGTCGCCAGAAATTTAAGTTGTAGTCAAGATAGCAGTATGCCTACATTTAAAATTACTAAATGGTTGAAAAATATATTGTGGTGAAATAAATCCTGTTACAAATCAATCCACCCATGTTTTATAATAATATTACCATAATGAATTAACCACGAACTAACCATTTTTGCTGAGGGGTGTATAACATTCATCTGTTTCAGAATGGTAGCGCCATCATTTGTGATTGTAACCTCTCCGTTTGAAGCCTGAATCATTTTATCCATTCCCCGGGGCCCCAGACTTGTGCGAACTGCATCGGCAACAGCTGGAAAACAATGAAATTATACCGTTAAAATGTATAAGTACGGTATGTTGGGTGTAGTCAGAAGTCAATCGAGCAAGTTGGAATTGCTCCAACCCTTGATGAAGGAAATTGGAAAACGAGGAAGCTCTACAAGCTCTTTTTGAGAAGCCACGGATCGTTCTTCACCTAGGCATTCATGCAGGTACGGATAACTTGATGTAGTATTTTATCATGAATCCATCTTGTATTTTGGAAGAAGATGAAAATGGAAAATGGAGAAGAAAATGGAGCAATCAAACTAGAATGTTTGTAAACAGAAAGTCATA
>OZ023327.1:39071180-39084366 GCA_964007535.1 Brachyptera risi
CTTATCCCCTCTCTTATTTTTACTCTATGTTAACGACCTCCCTCAATTATTACATGTCGGACATCTCTTCCAATTTGCTGATGATACGAATCATTTATTAACCACACCAAGAATCAACTCTCTCATTTCCCTCATTCAAACTGCCAACTGTCAAACTTCACTAATATCCTCATATTGCTTAAATAACAAACTTGCACTGCAACCCACTAAATCAGTTTTCATGAACTTCCACAATAAATCTAACCCACCCATCGTGTCCCCATTAATACGAGTTGATGGTAAAATCATCCCCAGTACTTCATCGACAAAATTTCTCGGAATTCATATAACCCCCAATCTAGACTGGTCCCAACATATTGAGAAAACCGCAGCTAAAATTAAAAGTGCTTCCTTCCTTCTTCGTCGACTCAAAAAAATTATCAATCCTCATACCCTCTTACTTGTCTACCATGCCTATTTCCACTCTCATCTCTCTTATGGACTTCTCTTCTGGGGTTCCTCCCCAGGAGCTAAGCGAATATTCATTATGCAAAAACAGGCAATTTGCATCATTTCCGGTATTTCTCGCAGTTCCTCATGTAAATCACATTTCACAAAGCTAAAAATTCTCACCCTCACATGTACTCTTATTCAAATTGCCAGTTCTTATGTTCACTCCAACTCTAGCCTCTTTCCCAAAAATGCTTCTATCCATAACTACCCTACCAGTCACAGTAACTCTATCCGTTCTCTAACACACTCCCACGCTTTTTTCAGACACAGCCCTCTCCATCTTTGCACAACCATTTACAATAAACTACCTGCCCATATAACTAGCCTCACCAAACTCTCATCTTTCAAATACAAACTTAAATATTTCCTACTTCAGAACCCCTTCTATGACCTCAACGAATTCCTAACTTCAAAATCTCATTAGACCATCATTGCAATACTATATATATATCATTCTGTCTTTTTTTCAATCCATTCTTTTATCTACTAATTTTTATATCTAGTTGTTAGTTTTTATACTTCCTATATTTGTGCCATGTACAAATCTTTGGATTAAATAAAATAAAAAATAAAAAATAAAAAAATATGTATGTATATATGTATGTATGTATGTATGTATATCTATATATCTATGTATATTTATATATCTATATATCTATATATATATGTATATCTATATATCTATATATCTATATATCTATGTATATGTATATGTATATCTATATCTATATCTATATCTATATCTATATCTATCTATATCTATATCTATATCTATATCTATATCTATATCTATATATATATATATATATCTGTGTGTGTGTGATTTCAAATTTCATTCCACATGATGCATATTTGTGAATAAAGACATCTTCCGTGTGTTTTTGAAACATTTGTTCCATGAAGTTGTTTTTCGAATGAAACATGATTCACTTTGCAATGGTTAACAATTAGTGTTGACGTCACAACTTGTATAGGCCTATTCGTAGACTCTAATGAGTGCGTATTTTTTCGTTTTTCGTTGTTCAGGATTGCTTTATACAAGATTGAAAACGATCTCCTACCCAATCTTATGAGCCATGGTGGCGCGGAATAGCAGAAAATGGAAAAACGGTGAATAAATGGTGAATAACTTGGTCTTCTCAAAAGTGAACGATAAAGTATATTTGCTGTTATTCCAAGGAACAACAGCAAATGATTTGTTTTGCTTCATTTCAGTGGAATAACAGCAAATAAGAGTGTTAGCTGTTTTTCCAGTCAGATGTTTCGCATATAAACCCATTTGCTGTTATTCCATGGAATAACAGCTAATATAATTTTCCAAAATATTCTACATTTTTCTTTCACCGTTTAACACGTTCACGTATTGGCCATTCATTGCTCACACATGCATACCTCTTCACACAAGAGAAGATAGCTCCCAGGTGTGATAACTATGTGGAAAAATTTTGACCATCAAGCTCATTTTAATTGAATGTGATAAATATACGACCATCAGGCAACAGTTGTCGATGAACGACTCTCTCTCGAAAATCCTGGAAAACGATAGTAGACAAATTGATAGGACTTTTAAAGTTCTTGGCCGACCCAAGTTACTGGAAACATTTTAACATCGTGTTCTTTGTTATTTATCATGTGCCGTCCTGCATTTTGTGTCGTTTATTATGGCCTCCTACATCATACATATATTTGCTCCGTGATAAAAGCAATGAGTTTATCAGATATGTTCAACATTAGAATATATTTTATTAGCTTTAATAATATTGGGTCATAACGACGCACTATACTGATGGCTACGATCTATTGGCGTCAGTGGATGATGAATGAGATGATGGATTGATGAGATGAAAGGGTATTTCATTAGGTGTTTTAGATGGTGGGAAGGAGTCGGTCGTGGCCTGTTGTTTAGGAACCATCCCAATGTCAACCTAAACGACAGAGGAAAACCACGACAAACCCCTGTCAGGATGGTGGACCATGGCGGGAATCGAACCCCGGTCTCCCGAATGACGGTTCAGTGTGTTACCACTCGGCCACGCGTCCCGGTCATGTTACTAAAGCATGCACACGTTTTCACATGCCAAATTTTGTTTTGACGTAATAATCTAATTCGAAATTACGGAAAAAATGAGTTGACTCTTGTATAATGTCGGGTAACTGTTAACGGAGAACTAGAATTCAAAATCTATATGGAATTACTTCTCGTTCCTGCAGAGGAAATATCGAGTGAGTAAGCCAATAACCAGTTGGTTCTACGATGAATCAGGTTTCAACTTGGGAATATTATAAACAAAATCCAGTATCGCACATGTAAAAAGCACGTGTATGGGGTGGATCCAGAATATGTAAACAAAAATTCAATCAACCAATCAGCTCATAGCTGAAACTGGTTCAGAACCCAGTACTACACAAGAAATAAACGTTGACGCAAAGAGATAGAACGGCAATCCCAGTTTTTCTGCTGTCAAGTGTACATAAATATGAGGTCAATAAAGTAATTGTTGAGTATTCCAAGTATTTAGCACCATTAGATTTTCACTCATCACACAACCTTCTCCATTTACATGTCATAAACATTAAACAGCACCTGGTCCTCCCTTCTCACGGACACTACTTTTTCTTTCCACTGCGAAATGACTGTCGAATGATGAATTGGAGATATGTAACTTAATGATGAATAAGTTGGGAGGCATTTATAATATATGGCTCACTTCTATAAACATGAATTCTTTCTATAACACTACAAAGCTCAAGTCACAGCACATGACTCCCTGCAAAGGGACACCTTTCATGACAAACTAGGCCTATGTTTACTGCACCATCAGGTACCATCAATATGCTATGTTAGGATAGGGTAGTAAATTATATAGCCATGATGCTCATGATGGAGTGACGTTGAACAAACAAAATTTTGCTTGACAGCGGTCCGCATGGTGACACTGCATTTTGTTATCAAATTCCGACCAGGTAAATGTACACTCGGGCTTTGGCTAAAGCTAATGTGGACTACAGAATGACCTGAAATTACAAAATTGCAAATGTACGTTCAATTGCGTTGAAGATGGCAAAAAAATAGAACAATCATCAAGTTCATGTTTCTCCCTTGAAAGACGTAACGCGTTCAGGTCAGAAAAAACAAACACGTTTATTTTACAAAGTTACATTACCACTAGTCCAAAACCAGATACTGGTAAGGGTTTTTCTTTCGAGAGTAGACAGGTAGGGCATATTTGGGACAAACAGAATCATTCACATGAAGTCAATCACATGTCGAGTTCAGTACATGCATTTTATAGAAATTCTGTATCTACATATAAGTAGGCCTACTTTTTTTGTGTGAAGAAATACAACCTAGATCAACTATATATATCAAAAAGTTCCTGGCACGAGAGCTCACAATCCTGACCTTACAATGTTTGAGCAAGTGAACAAAATCTTTTGATCATGTGGTTAATCGCACGCCGAGTGCAATATATGTTTTCGATAAAAATTCTGTATGAGGGTAATTCTGTCTCATTTCTTTAAAAACGTAACGGGAAAAAATGGTAGGCAGTAGGGATGTCGGCAGGTAGCAATTTTTGGAGTCGGGTACCCGTCATCATTACTCAAGCATTGCCCGGGTAATCAAATTTTTTTAAATCTCAACCATGCTTATCTACTTTTCATTTAAATGTAGTATCGTCTTATTTACCATCGTTAGGTTAGTGTTACCATTATTAATGTTGCAACTATAAACAGTCTGCTCATATCACTCAGCACAACATAATTTACCTAAACACATTGGTTGAGTCAACTTGAGTGAATGTGGCATGTCCCTCTTTTTTGTAAGCAAAGGGCCATGTGTTTAAGCGGTATGCAGAAGTGTTGGAACTGTAGTTGCTACGAGTGCCAGAGTGTTGGAGGGGGGGGGGAAGCAGCACGTGCAAGCCAGATGCGACTGGTGATATCTATGGTCTAGGAGTAGTAGAGGAGTCCTAAATTCTTTTGTTTTTCCCGCCACACAAGCGCGCTTTGTTTAAAAGTTATCTGTAAGTGAAAATGTAGAACAAAAGCTCGCGTTGTAAAAAGTGGCGGGTACCCGGGTAGGAATATTGGAGTCGGGTAGTGGTGTACCCGTCCCCGACCCAGGTATCTGCCGACACCCCTAGTAGGCAGACTAAAAAATTTCACAATATGGAAGCGTACATGTCCAGCAAATGCCCTCTAAGCAATTTCCCTACCATTATCAAAAACCCCAGTCCTACAATTTAAACGTTCTTAATTAAACATACATATCACGACTTAGACCCAGGGACCCTATATCAAACCCTAAACATCACTCACCCCAACAATAGAAAAAGGCCGTCAAGAATAGGCCTACAGCATATCACCATATCAACACAAATGATCTAAAAAATTACCCTGACCAACAGATTACTGTCAAAACAAAAAGTAGTACTAAAATGACGAATCGATTAATATTCAAGTAGGCCTTACGGTACTCGCTCATAGATTATCATTTATTACGAAGTCGAAATGAAAAAATACATGACCTAGGATAAAACATAACACTGAATAAAAATTCTTACCAAGGCTGTATTTATTTATGGAGTGTATATTAGTACGGTCAACCCTATGATTAGGCCTAGGTGAAAATAGATCATACGGTCAGTGACTTCATGACCGCGACGTTTCGGTCGATAACCATAAATGGTCAAAATAACGCTCTCCAACAATGTGACTACTGTAGAACATGGGTTAGCACAACTGACTACCATGCCAGGGAACTCTGATTGAATCCTGCCTGTGACTTGTTTTTTTACTTTTTCACATTGGTTCCTCCAGAGTTTATATATAAAGGAACATGGTCAATTATGTGGACAAAGCCAGGTTGCGGACAGTAGGTTAGGTTATTGGGTTAGGTTAGTGTATAATACTCGCGTATGCCGTCGGCAGGCGGAGCTTATATATCATGTTCATTCATCGGTAACTGGTGTCTGGTGCACTCTAGCAGTGAAAATTACAACTAGAATATCCTCCCGAATGAAGCCGAACGAATCCTACGTCACTAACATAACAACCAATGACAACGCTGACCGTACGATTATCCACAGCTACTTATTTACCAATAGACCTTAAACTAGGCCTAGGCCTGTGGCATCATAGAATCAGGGTGACAGTTCTAGAAACATTTGCAAGTGCAGTAGGCCTATATCAAACAGGTCTAAGCCTATATTTTCAACAATTTCCAATAGGATACCTCTGAGTAGTGATAGGTCTATAGACTAAGCAAGAGAACTAGGCCAGTGAGTATATACTGTTGTAGGTACTATAAACTCAATGCCTAGGCCTATAGGCCTACCTACAGTTTTATAATCAATAGTTGGGACCAAGGCTTAGGCCTTGCATTCATGAGAACTACGACTTGAACCCATGTAAGTAAGGTCTGTCTTCATATTGGACGTAATTAAAAATCATGGGGATAGTCCAGGAAGCTAGGCCCAGGTTAGGCTCAACAATTCATGTCCTTATATGGTTAGGGTTATGGTCACCCACTGACGATTGTCAAATGATCGATTATAAACAAGCTTTAATCAAAAGACTGACTATATGGAGTGGATACTTTTCACTACTTAGAAATAACTGATGCCTCACCGGCATAATGCTGGTAATGTAATCAACAGTCAAAATTATAACAGAAACATGTGATATATTAGGCCCTACCTTTGGCAGCAATGATATTGCTGTTGCGGATATCGGCTGGTTTGCTTTTGTCTTTGTAGGCTCCAGCTGCTCTTCTTGCTCCTTCTCCCGAACTCATTTTCGCAGGCATTTTTACTAAAACACTAATTTATCCAACAGGACACTAATGGAATTCAAACAATTAGGATTAACCTGGATGACTTCAATAATACAAAATAATTTTCGTAAAGAGTGAACAAAGGCTACAAACATATGGTACAATAAACTGCCGGTAGTCGCACACAATTGTACCACAGTAGGCCTACCACCTGACTCACTCAGGATACTCCCCTCCCAACGCTCAATGCCTTTTTCATTCTGATCTGAATGAAGAAGGCTGTGACTCGAAGAAGTCGCGATACTCGATACTCGCGTTGCGCTCGTTGCCGCGATCTATCGAAGTGATGAAAGAAAGTACTATCGATTTAAATGGGATGTCAGAAAAATGTCAATGTTCGTGAGGGACCCTTGCGGTATTGTATGTATAATATTAACCTATTTTGCAGTTCTTTACGCCGATTACGTTGTTGTGCGATGGATAATTCTTCAAACTATGCAGAACAGGTAATACTGATGGATATTCTCAAAGAGTTTTAGCCTATAATCGAGACAATAAACGAGATGTCATGTTTCCTGGTTTGACAATGTTTTGAGTTTTGAAGAGTAGGCCTATGGCCATTGAATTTGTAGTGGTTACAAAATCAAAATCAATGGTATGGCCTAGGCCTAGCCACTACAAATTTAATAGTCTAGCCTATCATATCTTTTCATTTATTGCAGTTTGTGGGGACCATTCAATTGTGTTGTCTTCAATACGATCATCTTTCTATTGGGCATGTCACATGTAAAAGCAGTGTTCTCAGACCCCGGAGTTGTTCCTTTACCACAGAACAGAGTTGACTTTTCTGATATCCACTCAGGTATGTATAGCAAGCTTGACTAGGCCTAGGCCTAGTAGCCTTGCATGGGCCCAGTCCACTGTCACTCATTGACAGGCCAAGCTTCTGAATCTGTGTTCTGTGACATTACGTGTTGTAAGCCTATATTGTTAAGAGAGTTGAAGCTCAGGCCGTCCCCTTTGTTCCGAAAGATCAGCAACTTTTATGGTAGGCCTAGGTTGGATACATGAACGTTTTCAGGGTTAGGTCTAGGCCTATATAAGTTTTGTCGAATCCAGTCTAGATGGCACTAGTAACAGGTTAATGTCATGCACATACTTCATTATCGTTTTATAGGGTACCGGCACAGTTTTTTACATGTGCATAACAATCAATGGCATAACATATACGTACCCTATTATGAAACGATGAGAGAATGTGCACGTGACGTTTATCTTTCACTTTTACTATTATTAAAAGGGCCATGTTTCAAAAATCTTGGAATTTAAAAAAAAAATGACCTTCCGTAATGTGGTAGATATCTCATAACAAAGGAATCTTTATAATCAGTGACTAGTCATAGGCTAGTTGCTAGGTATTGCTGAATCGTGATTAGAAAAAATCAAATACCCGGTATAGACCCATAAGTTTCAATTTGTAGGCCTAATCATGAATACCGTAATCTTCAAGCTGTGGATATAATATTCTCGTTTTATAGTGACTATGAACTCATGCAATTGTAGGCTCTCAAGACTCTCTTCAGCGGGAAGATTGGACCGTTTGCACCCGTTGTGAAACTTACCGACCACCGAGGGCTCACCATTGCCGTATTTGCAAACGTTGTATACGGAGAATGGACCATCACTGTCCATGGTAGGCCAACACATTTTACCCTAGACCTAGAACTAGGCCCTAGTGTGAGCCAGAGCAGACCTATATGGAGATGCAGCTTGTTAAGGGCTGTAATAGGATTACATTGAACAACCATTTTTTAGTGTTTTTTTTTTAGTTGCAATCGCAATGAATTTTCAAAGCCTGATTTTTCACCTGGTTTTTCCCTCACGAAATCACCACTTTTCCCAATTGGAATTCAGCCAATTTCATATTACGCAGGTGAGAAAGCATTGCTGTGGGTCGAAACGATCTTACATCACCGTGTATACTCGGTTAACTGTTGACTCGCGATCGTCGCGTGATCCACTTTTATTGACGCACTTTCAAGACTTACAAACAAGTGGAAAGTAGGACTTGATTAATTGTTTAGAGTTGCAATTCTATCGCTCTCTCGTCTTGGTTGAACCAGACAGAAGTTCCATGCTATCCAATCATATGAGAGACTGAATGCTAAACGTGTTTGTGTAGCTTGCTATGTTCTTCACAAGGTGTTATTCCCATCCCCAATTATTATCCTATGTTTTTTTCAGTTATTTACCTGGTTTTAAACCAGTTGAGGCAATCAGGTACCTTGCTGCTAAATATGCTACCCTATGTCATCCGTAGGCTGTATTATAATAGTGTCTACAGTTAATATAAAAATTCGTTCATGTGATTTGCAGGCACCAATTTGTTAGACCCTGCTGATTGCACTTCACTTTGATTTAGATGTAGAATCCATTCAACTACATATTAGTGGATGAATTCTTTTCTCAATCTTGTTCCAAATTCAATGTGTAGGCCTACCAATGTGTATTTTATCAAAACTCTATTGGCAAAAACCTAGCTAATTTCTTTAAAAACTGAATAATAAAAAACACATACACTGATATTTTAAAAAGTGTTCTGTTGAGATTTCAAAGCATAATAGGCCTATGTATTGCATTTTCTGAAAAATCAAAAGCTATAAGATACAGTGGTGGTTTCTGAGGGTAGGCTAAGCCTCAGTCCTTGGAGGTATCAAAAACAGAAAATATAGGCTTTCATTATTGTATTGTAGGTCTATTATTTTCAGATTTTCAATTTTTTTCTCAAATGAATGCGATTCTTAGAAATATACCGGTATATATTCTCAATATAGTTAAAACACTGTTTTATTTTACCCCTAACATTCTAACGTTTACCCTAACTGTGTTTGATGAAGCTAGGCAAGCAGCCAGCCTCTAGGTACCTGTCGGGCAGCCTGGTAGATCCAACCTGCTCGCCGATACACTTCCCCCTAAGATCCCTCACCTAGGAACGACAACGTGGCCACATGCCCGCGGGCTGATACGTTTCAGAACGCATGTAATGCGTTGTATCCTAGCAGATAAACTATCAATTATATTTGGTCTGGAATTATTGGTTGTCAACTTGTCATAAGTTTCCTTTATTAGGGGGGGCGCTGAAGAGCGAATACTAAAATAGAGATACTACCAAGAGTGAAGGTGGGCTTGGGAGTGTCCACTGAAAAAGAGGATGGGTAGTGTCCCAACTGGTACGATTCCCAACTGGTACCATTCTCAACTGGTACGATTCCCAACTCGCATTAGTCCCAACTGGTACCATTCTCAACTGGTACCATTCTCAACTCACACCATTCCCAACTGGTACCATTCTCAACTCGCACGATTCCCATCTCGCACCACTTTAGGCACATGCTATTTCAACGTCGTCCCAACTGGTACCATTCCCAACTCACACGATTCCCAACTCGCACCACTCTAGGCACATGCTATTTCAACGTCGTCCCAACTGGTACCATTCTCAACTCGCACCTTTCCCAACTCGCACCACTTTTGGCACATGCTATTTCAACGGCGTCCCAACTGGTACCATTCTCAACTCGCACGATTCCCAACTCGCACCACTCTAGGCACATACTATTTCAACGTCGTCCCAACTGGTACCATTCTCAACTCGCACGATTCCCATCTCGCACCACTTTAGGCACATGCCATTTCAACGTCGTCCCAACTGGTACCATTCCCAACTCGCACGATTCCCATCTCGCACCACTTTAGGCACACGCTACTTCAACGTCGTCCCAACTGGTACCATTCTCAACTCGCACCTTTCCCAACTCGCACCACTTTAGGCACATGCTATTTCAACGTCGTCCCAACTGGTACCATTCTCAACTCGCACCTTTCCCAACTCGCACCACTTTAGGCACATGCTATTTCAACGTCGTCCCAACTGGTACCATTCTCAACTCGCACGATTCCCATCTCGCACCACTTCAGGCGTATGCTATTTCAACGTCGTCCCAACTGGTACCTTTCCCAACTCGCACGATTCCCAACTCGCACCACTTTAGGCACATGCTATTTCAACGTCGTCCCAACTGGTACCATTCTCAACTCGCGCCTTTCCCAACTCGCACCACTTGACCACACCTACCTTTGTGTTTGTTTCCTCCTCCTCTTATATTCGCCCAATGAAACTGCGACATAATCACAAGTTAGTTGACGCCCCAAGATATATCCTGTCCAATCAAAATGCATCGTTGGCTTCTTTCTCGGGAAATTTGAAACACTATCCGAATATAAAATATAATAGAGCCCCATAGGTCCACTCATCAGAGAGCAGAAAAATCACGTAATTCACTTCCAAGAAGAGAAGTTTTTTCGGTGTAAGAGAAAAATCCTATCCTCTCGTCTTCGTCGTATTCTGATAATTAATTTCTTATGATCATTGAACTATTAAATCCACAATTCCATGTCACTCGTAGTGTAGCTATAGTTGAACGTCTTATTGTTTCAGTAGGTATACCAATATAAACTATACTCATTCATAGTAGATACGCTTCCAATAGTTGTTGCATCCGAATGTAGATGAATAAGCCTACAGTTAAATTGGATCTTTTTTGACCTTTATTAATACAAACGCAGTCATAATTTATAAATTCAATTACGATAAATCATTGGAATCGAAATATTTTCTCAGCCAAGTCATACACACCCAATTCATTTTCCCTTCATAAACATTCCAGGAAAACGCTCCAAGTGCGTTATTCAGTAGGGCAGGTCTACAAATGGATTAGGGCAAATAGCACGCTTAATTATCTTGTTTTAATGTTATTCGTCAACTTTTTTCACACATCCATGTCGAATGTACTCAATCAAATGTGCTGGTTATATTTGTCCTAAGAGATACATTTAAGGTCTGCAGAATTTGTTCAGTGTTGTATTTGGAATAGAAATGTAAAAAAAATGCACAGATTGTCGTAGTCGGAAAAGTTATAACTGTCCATCGTATCTAGACCTATAGTCAGATCACACATCGAAGAATGATCGAAATGACAAATCAACTGATGTACCGTAACGCATAATCTGTAGTTCTGATCATTTGAGTTGAGAGAGAATTCTGATTGTCGAATCTTTAACATGACGAACATTCCCGAAATTTCTAGAAATCAACTTGGCTACCGCTATCCGACATTAGATCTTGGACAATTGACAAGAGTTTCAATACTGGAATATATTAGTGAGGAATACTTGGGTCTGTTATCATCTTCAATCATTCAATGACATTGATTTGAAAACACACGGAAAAATGTGTTGGGAAAACAATGGCATGTATATAAGCTCTATTTCGTATAGAAGCTTCTGTCAAGTAACAAATGACAAACAATAGTTAGTAGTTACCATGGCAATACTTCGAACTGATGGACTACCAAATATTCTGATTGGTCAATTCCAACTGGTGGACATTGTTGTCTGTCTCTTTCAATAATGGGTGACGTCACTTGACAGAAGCCTATAGGAGAAAGTGAGCTGGAATATGGGAATATAGGTTAAGTGATGGTTCATCGAAAATCAATAATATTGAGTGTTTGAGGATTAATATTAATTTTCTTTGCAACAATTGTAAGAAACAAAATATGATCACAAATTACAAGATACAACTATTTCTATGAGAAAAAAATACCTAACATGGAATATTCACAAATGATTCAAATCATCACGAAACGATGAGTAGGCCTACAAGGTGCAAAATCAATAAGCATGACAAAAATAAGACAAGCGACCAAAAATATGCTCGAGTTGATTATATATATATATATATATATTGAATATATATATATATATATATATGTTCATATATATATATATATATATATATATATATATATATATATATATATATATATATATATATATATATATGTTCATATATATATATATATATATATATATATATATATATATATATATATATATATATATATATATATATATGAACATATATATATATATATATATATATATATATATATATATATATATATATATATATATTATATATATATATATATTATAATATATATATATATATATATATATATATATATATATATATATATATATATATATATATATATATATATATTATATATATATATATATATATATATATATATATATATATATATATATATATATATATATATATATATATATATATATATATATATATATATATAATATATATATATATATAATATATATATATATATATATATATATATATATATATATATATATATATAGTATATATATATATATATATATATATATATATATATATATATATAGATATATATATATAATATATATATATATATTATATATATATATATATATATATATATATATATATATATATTATATATATATATATATATATATATATATATATTATATATATATATATATATATATATATATATATATATATATATATATATATATATATATATATATATATATATATATATATATATATATAATATATATATATATATATATATATAATATAGATATATATATATATATATATATATATATATGTTCATATATATATATATATATATATTATATATATATATTATATATATATATATATATATATATATATATATGAACATTATATATATATATATATATATATATTATATATATATATATATATATATATATATATATATGAACATATATATATATATATATATATTCAATATATATATATATATATATAATCAACTCGAGCATATTTTTGGTCGCTTGTCTTATTTTTGTCATGCTTATTGATTTTGCACCTTGTAGGCCTACTCATCGTTTCGTGATGATTTGAATCATTTGTGAATATTCCATGTTAGGTATTTTTTTCTCATAGAAATA
>OZ023327.1:39084566-39092066 GCA_964007535.1 Brachyptera risi
GATTTTGTAAGTTAAAGAAAATAGAAATGATTGAATTACCTGTCTTGCATTATATAGGCCTAGCCTAGCTAGATGTAGCCTACTGTCATAACATCAACACTAAAATAAGCTAGGCCTAGGCCTAGTGTTAAACTTACCTTAGCGATTATGAGCCAGTTGTCATCATATTTCTTGGCTCCTAAATCACGAACCCATCCACAGGAAAATTGATTGTAGGCCTCTAGACTTTTATAAGCCTTAAAATCTTGTGCTGTGTAGTGACTTTTCGTATACACTAGGTAGTTAACCAGATCTGGGTATGTTATTTTCGGCAGAATACCGAAGTCTGCAGTTAATTCTGTCGTCGGAATGCAGTACGGATCTTCATTATCAATACAACTAATTTTTAATTTGTATCTTTCTGCACAAGCAGAATCTAAACTATCAAAATAATTACTTTTATTCGGTACACTATCCATCTTTCAACGTGTTGCTAGGGATACCACGTTGCAGGTTGTGCACCAGTTCGATTTGTTTATAAATGGCCGCCATTAGTTGCCATGGCAACTGAGTGGGTTGACAGAAGCCTATAATGCCCTTGTTCATTCAATCTACCAATACGGCATGATTGGATGGGGTGGACTGTGGAGCATACGATACGTACCTTCAACCTCTTATTATTATCCAAAAGATACTACTTAAAGTTATTCTTAAAAAGCACTATCAGTACCCCTCCACATTAATTTTCAAAGAATGTAAGATATTGGGCATAAAACAGATTTTTCTGAAGGAAATCTTGGTTAATACGTATAAACATTTCGACAAATATAAAGTAATTACTATACCACCTACCCACATCACCAGATTAAATAACATGTCCACTTTTCCATTTACTGTGAGTATACCAAAAATGAATAAACTCTTATGTCAGAAACAGGCAGATTACCTGGGTCCATATGTATACAATAAATTACCATTAGATATTAGAAAATGTAGTACACTATACTCGTTCAAAAAGGCACTCAGCAGGTGGCTAGAAATCAATGAAAATTCCTATATCTTGAAAATGATGGCTTTTTAAAACTTTAATAGCTGTGTTTTTCTTTTTTTTTTTGCTGTAGGTGTGTAAGTGTGTCGAAAGGTTCATACGCTTCGATTGGGATTTCCCCGGAAGAGTTTATTTTATGTCCAATATTGTAATAGTGGCCGATACATTATTTTTGCATTTGTTTTTCTTTTTTTTAGGTTTAATCATATATAAGTTATGTAGTTTTTGTACCGACTTACTCTTATTTTATTTTTATAGGACAGCCCGCACACAAGACTTTGTATTACGCGGGCTTCTTGTTTTGGTTTATTATATGAAAATGTGAAAGTGTGAAAGTGTTACAAATTCAGAGGTACAAAACATGAATAAAATGATTTAAAAATTGAAATTGAATTGAATTGTATCATCACCCTCGCTTGTTAGCCAGCCACCACGTATGTTCAACAGGTTTTAGAATTTACGCCTCTCGAAACCAATTCACATTCTGGGCTGCAATCATTTCTGAAAGTTCATGAAACTTCGATCGAAGCGTTGAAAGCTCTGAATATCGAAGATTTGTCTGATTTTCTGCTTTTCTCGTTAGCACTGACAAATCTCGACACATCAACGCGCAAGGCCTTCGAGCAGAGACATTCATCGCACAGCACTCCTAGCTACGCGTCGTTGATCAAATTCATTGAAGAGCAGTCCAGGACGATGGAATTGTGTAGTCTCGATAAACAAGCAGCTAGCAGTCAGGGGTCGGCAATTGCATTTGATGGCGGGCCAAATACATATAATCAAATAATTGTGCGGGCCAGGAGTAAATTGCCGAATTTCAGTACAGGTCTCACAATCACTACACATGTAAAATACACTATTTTGGGTGTTGGGTGGAGATGACGGAAATGATGGTATAAAATAAATTAAATAAATTTCCATAAAAGATACGGGTTTTTAATACGTGTACGCTAAGTATAACAAGTACAATATTTTAATTATCATTAAAGACTGCATGGAACCAAATTCAAAGATATTAATATCAAGATATTAATCAATAATTAATAAAAAAAAAAAGATTATCAGGGTACATTCAATGAGAAAAATGAGCTTTTTTTGCTTGGGCGATTGATTTGAAATCTGGTTCTATGTTTGTACATGTGATGCGTAATATGTCAGTTAGATGACTATTTGTTAGGCACGACCGTGATTTATTTTTAATGTGATTTACAATAGAGAAGGCTGATTCGCACAAGTAGGTCGAACCAAAACGTGTGGCCATCGCGATTCCTACCTTCTTTAACATTGGGTATGTGCTGCGGTCGACATACTTCGCCCAAAATTCTACTTTAGAAACCAATGAGAATTTTTCTTTCAAATCGTAGTTTTCTTGCATATCAATTAGTTCCATTTGCAACGCCGCTTTGTTAACTTTGAAAACGTCACACGCCGCGTTACAAAGTACTTCGGAGGGTGTAATCGTAAACACGTTATGAAGCAACTGAGATGCTTTTCCAATCATTTCGAAGTCTACAAATCTGTCGGAGAACTCGTCTTGAAGTGTTGAAATAAATTCTCTGAATTGTTTAATGATGTTCACTTTGTCCTGGACTTTTTCAACCGCACTTTTAAGAGATGGAAAGTGAGCCATATTTTTCTGTAAGTCCTCGTCAAATAGCTCCAGTTTTCGACGAAATGACCTTACGTTTCCCGTCAGATCACATACTAATTTATTTTTTCCCTGAAGGCTTTGGTTCAGTACATTAAAATGTTTCAGGATATCGGTGAGAAATCCTAAAGAAGCCATGTTTTGATTATCTTCGAGAAATGTCACAAAATCGCATGACACCGGGGTTCCAATAGTTGTTAAAAAGGCTGTAACTTCTTCTTTAATGGACCAAAATCTGTCTAACACTTGTCCCTTGCTAAGCCACCTCACATTATTATGCTGTAACAAATCGCAGTACTGCGCATCAACTTCATCCAAGAATGACTTAAATTGCCTATGAAGCAGGGACGACCTCGATCGAAGATAATTGATCAGCTTGATCAGCTTATCCATAATATCCTTTAATTTTGAACTTAATTTTGAGCACAATGCAGTTTGATGTATAATACAATGATATGCAATTAAGTCAGGCTGTTTTTCTTTTAATCTCTTCACCAAACCCTTATCTTTCGCTAACATAGCAGGAGCGCCGTCTGTTGCCACTGACAAAAGTGTACCATATTCCAGATTAGTTTTCTCAAAAATGTGTTAATGGCGTTGAACAAATCCTCCCCACGAGTTGTCCCCATCAACTGTAGCATTGTCAACAGTTCTTCAGAAAAGGTTTGTTTTTCTTCGTCATAGAAACGAACGAACACACTCATTTGTTCGATGTCACTAATATCACACGATTCGTCAATTGCCATGGAAAAGCATTGCGATAACTTTAAACGTCTAATCATCTCTTCAAAAGAATTGGCAGCTAGTACTTCTGTTCTTGATGTATTAGACTTCGCCGACAATGGTATTTGCTGGAACGCCTCTACTATTCCAGGTTTGTCCTCAAACAACGCCGTTGCCGCGTCTACCATGCATTGTTTCAGAATCTCTGAATCTGAAAATGGTTTTTGTTGCTTGTTTAAGTTCCAAAATATACGGAGCGCCGCTTCACCGGCTTTTTCTTGTGCCGACATAGATTTCACTCAAATCAGTGTGCTCTGGGTAAAAGAGGATAAAAGCTGTTGATACTTTTGACGTCGAAGCTCACTTCCAACTGGATAAGAGTTTGTAAACGCACTGTGTAATGAATCAAAATGTCGTTTAAGATTGCAGCTTTTAATTACGGAAACTGTTTTTAAACAAAGAATACAGACTGGTACAGAACCTGGTTTGTTGGGCATCGTAAAGAAAAACATTTCACCCCACTCAGGCAAAACTTTCCTATTTTCATTGTCAACCTTCCTTTTCTTGTTACTTGAAGACATGATTATATAAATAAATAACACAGAATTCGTGAGCACCACCACCCTTAAGAAATCTGTTTCATTAACTGAGCTCCTGTCGCTCCTGTTCGTTGATTTGCAAGCAAAGTTCATTAAACTTGTCGAAACGTGTTGAAGGCCAGCTAGCGTGGGGGGAACGTATTTTACTACCTAAACAAAAATTCTTTATAAAATATTGTGTACTTTCTGACCAATTCCCTTTACCCCGTTGTCAGTTTAAAAGTGTCAAAGCTATTTTTAGAAAAGTACAGTCAACATAAAAAAAATCAGCACTTATTTTATATTTCACTAAAATTGAAATATTTTTTCCAAAATATCTAAGTTGTTAGAGGGCCAATCAAAAATGCTTGGCGGGCCGGATTTGGCCCGCGGGCCGCCATTTGCCGAGCCCTGCAGCTCTTCAAAAGCTATTCCGCTTTCCACAAAGCGAATCAATTCCTTGTTGGTTGCTAACCCTCCGCCCGTCAGCTCTTAATTTCGCGAGCAGAGCAAATCAGCAAGCTCTTCTACGAAACAATCTTCGTGTCCAGTCTGCAAAGGGGAGCATTCTCTATACTCGTGTTCCGTATTTCGGCAACAGTCCGTTGACGACAAATACAGCACGTTACGTCGCCTGCAACGCTGCTTCAACTGCATGGGTAACCACTTTAGACCGCAATGCACCTCTAAGAGTGTTTGCGGTACTTGCCAAAGTAACAGACATCATTCGCTGTTACACACTGCACGAATCAACCCCTTGACTCGTGACATTTCAGCAACCGAAGTCTCTTCTCCTCCGGAGACCACCTCGCCTCATCCTCAAATTCTCGCTTGTCAAGTCAAGACAAGCAAGCCAGTGCTACCCACAGCTCTGTTGGGCACTGTTCGCGCCTTGATCCGCGACTCTCACGGTCAACTGCAACCTATCCGTGCGGTTATCGACTGTGGTTCACAAATCTCTGTTCTCACTCACTCGTTCCTTCAGAAGCTAGGATTGAAAATCAATCCTTGTAAATCCTTGAAAATCAATCGGGTAATCGGGACGGTTCAATGCAGTATATCTTTCCGGTTCACCCCTGCAACCTGTCTCAGCGTACACGCCTACGTTATGCCTGTGATAGCGAGTCAACTTCCAACCACCACCGTTCCGCTTGAGGTGTTTGAACGTTATCGCTGTCTCTCTCTTGCCGACGACCGCTTTCATGTGCCCGATCAGATCGACTTTTTGATCGGCGCCGATTTATACCCTGATATTCTTGAAAAGTCAGGTGATATTGTGGTGAGTGGCAGTCCATCTGACATAAACACGGTCTTCGGCTGGGTGGTTTTGGGTCCTATTCGGTGTTCGGATGCCGAGTTCCAGCCTCCGCTCTCTCTGCTTGTTTGCACTGGTTCTCCATTGGATCGTACTATTCGATTGTTTTAGGAATCGGAAGAAGTTTTACGTCCTCTTCAAGTTGATCCGGACGATGAACTTTGTGAGGAGCATTTTCTTTCTACGCACTCACGGAACCCTTCCGGACGCTATTCGGTAGCACTCCCTTTCAAGAACACATCCTCTCCTCTAGGATCTAATCGTGAGGCCGCCCTCCAGAATTATTTGAGTCTGGAGCGGCGACTGAAACGCAATCCTGATCATGATGCTGCGTATCAAGCATTCATGCAAGATTATATTCGATCGCAACACACGCAACTTGCAAGCACCTCTTCGAGCTACGTGATTCCGCATCATTGTGTGCACAAGATTACCAGCTCCAGCACGAAGCTGAGAGTGGTATTTAACGCCTCTTCTCCAGATGAGAGAGGCACCTCATTGAATCAGCTGTTACTCAGTGGTCCCAAGCTTCAGAGCGGACTCCCGGGCGTTTTAACCCGATTTCGTTCTCATCCCATCGCAATTTGTGCTGACATTCGTCAGATGTATCGTCAGATTCTGGTCCAACCATCTGACCGCAAATATCAGCACATATTTGGCGACCCAATGCAGACTCTCCAGTAAGAGAATATGAGCTCAACACGGTCACGTATGGGCTCGTACCGCCAGCTTTTCTTGCTCAACGAGTGCTGAAGCAGCTCGTGCACGACGAAGGGGCTCCTTTCCCTAATGCTTCGCGTGCTTTGATATCTCACATCTACGTGGATGACATCGTGTCTGGCGCAGCAAACGTCACTCAAGCTCGCATTCTTCAAACGGAATTACAGGCTCTTCTAGCTATTGGAGGTTTCGAATTCCGAAAGTGGGCCAGTAACTTTCCAGAAGCATTGAGTGCACTTCCGGAGGATCATCTAGAGACTACAGTCGTGTTTTCGGATGACGATCAGGGCATCAAGATCCTTGGTCTGTTCTGGGATCCCCGATCGGATGATTTCTCTTTCCACACCTTACCATTCGAAGGCGTGGTAACGGAGCGCACGGTCTTGTCGTACATTGCGCGCATTTTTGACCCTTTGGGATTCCTCACCCCTCTCGTATGCTGGATGAAGATTTTTCTTCAGCAACTCTGGTTATCGCGGGTGCAGTGGGACGACATTTTAAACCACTTCTTGCTCAAAGGTGGTTGGACGCGTTAGCCGAGATCTCTCTTCTCTCGAACTTCCGAGTTCCACGCGCATTTCCTGCTTAACAAGGCATACATCGACTTGTAGGCTTTTGTGATGCCTCCGAGAAGGCCTACGCTGCGATACTTTACCTTCACACAACGAATCATGCAACTTCGCATATTAGTTTGTTGCGAGCAAGGAGTAAAGTATCCCCGGTCAAACCCTTGACCATCCCTAAGCTTGAACTCTCTGCTGCTTTGCTTCTAACGCGTGTGCTAAAAGGTACTCTTCCCTCACTCAGCACTCTTGTCGTGGAGTCAGTAACCCTCTACACTGATTCGACTATTGTGCTCGCTTGGCTTGCCACCCCTCCACATCGACTAAAGACATTCGTCGTCAACCGGGTAGTGGAAATACTCGACAACTCCACTCCTACCAACTGGGCACACGTGGATTCCGAAGAAAATCCCGCTGACTGCGCTCCTCATGGAATACTGCCTTCTCAGCTCATGGAATACCCGTTATACCTCTCGGGTCCTTCTTTTCTCAGGAGTCCCCATGTTCTGTGGCCTATCTATGTGCCATCTACTGATTTATTGTCTGAATTGCCAGACAAGCCTTCCATGGTCACTTTGGCCACAACGGTCAAAGTAGATCCTCTTCTGGTGAATTTTCGAAAGTTTTCCACACTTCTCAAAGCACAACGGGTCTTTGGGTATGTAGTTCGATTTTCCCGTCTCTTATTGGCTAAACGATCCAAGATTCTCCTTTCTACGGGTTCTTCAAAACCTGTGGAGCTGCAAGATGCTCTTGAAATGATCATAAGAGTCACTCACAACCACTTTTATGCAACCGAGATCAGCCAACTTGCCGAACAGGGACGGGTTTCATCCCGGATCGCTTCGCTGAAACCGTTTCTCGAACCCTCGGGCTTACTCAAGGTGGGCGGGAGATTGCGTCACTCTTCTCTTCCTGAAGAGGCG
>OZ023327.1:39097066-39107066 GCA_964007535.1 Brachyptera risi
ATAAAATTGATGTGATCAATATTTTGAATGAATGTACGGTAACGGTAACTATACGGTAACTATACCCTATACGATATCTCATATAATAAAACTCTTCTTGAATAATTTATAAAATATGATACAATGTATTAAAAGTGGGCCTATATTCAATTCTGCTGTCTACATTCAACTCAGTGTTAATGATTGTATCATTCCATAAATGTTTGAAACAACCTTTTATTCACTAAGAATTGTGTCTAGCCTATTAGTAAACCAATTGCCGTCAAAATTATATGCGATGAGGGGGCGCCTAAAGAGCGCATACTGGAATACTAGGGTACTACCAAGAGTGAACATGGGCTTGTGGTGTTCACTTAAAAAGAGGATGTGAAAGTGAATGGAGAGGTTGTGCCTATTCGAGGAAATCGATCAAAACCTGTCCCAAATAACCCTGACCTATTCCCCAAGATGAGCAATAGTAACTCTCACGGCATTATTACAACGCTAAGCCCACCTTCACTCTTGGTAGTATCCGCGTATTCTGGTATGCACACTTCAGCGCCCCCGCGTTAATGGTGATGACGTCATCGTTTAAGCGGAGCCAAATACCTCAATAACTTATGAAGACACTTCAATCATTTAATTTAATTTAATAATTGAAGATAAAAATGTACATCATTATGACCCGTGAATGATGTAGTGAAGTTACCAATATTTGATGAACATGAACAAACCATCAAAACAATGCAGTTTAAGCATTATTGCACATTATGATATCATAAAATGTATTTACTTGAAAATAAGTTTAGAGGAATTGTCAATCAGTACAGTAATGAAAATGTTCAATTTATGGCGAGTTAGACCATCATAGTAATGGTGTAGACCACGGGGCCTCAGGCATAACATTAACTGACTAAGCCTTATACCTACAATTCAGTTCGTATGCACAGAATATTCTGCCATGCAGTTTCTGAACTATACGTCACTTCGGGTTCAATTGATACTTTCTCATAATAGGAGATGATCGACAAACCATATTGGGCATATATATTTATATATATATATATATATATATATATATATATATATAATATATATATATATATATATATATATATATATATATATATATATAATATATTTAACAGGAAGAATTAAAGTCGTGTGTAGTATTGTGAAACTTTCTATTGTCTCAACGTTTCAGTCATTATATTATGGTCTTTTTCAAGATAATTGATAATTATTTGAAATTATTGGCTCAAATGATTCTCTTGAAAAAGACCATAATATAATGGCTGAAACGTTGAGACAATAGAAAGTTTCACAATACTACACACGACTATAATTCTTCCTGTTAAATATATTATTATAATAAAATGAGTCGTGAGAGTTTCTAAGTTATATATATATATATATATATATATATATATATATATATATATATATATATATATATATATATATATATATATGTATATATATATATATATATATATATATATATATATATATATATATATATATATATATATATATATATATAGGCCTATATATATTTATACATATACACATATATATATATATATATATATATATATATATATATATATATATATATATATATATATATATATATTTATATATATATATATTTTGTATATTTATACTTTTTTTTTCTGAACGCAAAGTTCGCCGTACGAGTGTATAAGATGCATGCAAGGTCTTCGCTATCCTTATTCAAATTAATCTTATTCAAATTTGACAATCTCCTTAACAACATAGGAGCATTGAAAAATGAACAAATGTTATCGTTCAGATTTGACTGATGAAGATTAATTGAAATCGAATTTAAAATAAGATTTAGTCATGCAAACACATTTTCATTTCAATTGACTTGAGTGAGTCCTTTTTGAATTTACGTCCTTGAAATTATCTGACAAATTATACATAATCACGTCATTTGGCATTGGTATAGGCCTACGCTTTTAACAACACATATAGGCCCATATTTGTAATTGAAAATGACTTTTTTCAAAAATATTTGAAGTCCATAATATTTAATTAACTCTCAACTGAGTGTATAGACTATAGGGTTTCCTTTGAAAGGCATTCTCTTGGAATTGAAAAAAATGTTCTCATCAATACCTAGTGTGCACTGATGATTTAATATGCCATAACGATTTATTGACTTGGATAGCTATAGGCCTACGTAGTGTGCATATAGCTCATAGCTATAAGCAGCTCGCGTATAATGTGCAAGATTCGTGCTTGAAACTATACAGAAGCTTTTGTGAGACGTAATCTTAAAATTACAAACTCAATTAACAGGAGTAAACAGAGCGTAGGAAATGAGAGAATATAATCAGAGAGTTGAATCCAAGTATATGTCAGTTGAGACAAGAGAATGTTTCAGCTCTATTCACAAAAGTGTTATTGCTTATGTGATATATAATCTACACATCGCATAATCGTATAGGATTAGATGATCGAACATAATTTCACAACATGATACAATAATAACGGTAATTTGTTTTATAGTATTCAATGATAGCAGAATACCTTGGACAAAAAAAATGAGAATAATGACAACAATTCATTAAATTAAAATGAAACTCTTTTCCACAAAGTTTGGGAAGGCTTCTCTGTTGGTTACGAATAACAGAGAATAGATATTATATGTAAAGTTCAGCAGACTAAGGTGTAAGAAAGGAATACGTTCAGTGCCAAAACGTAGGGTGTTTAGATTTGAAGTGCTACTAACAGAATAATTTAGAGATATGTAGGCATTCACGGTCAAAACAAAACAGAACATAACGAAAATAGTTTCACGTTTGGAACAATATTATATATTGACGACAATTTAAAAATAAAATTCAATCTATAAATAAATCTAAATATCAATTTATTAATAATAATGATAACAATTTTTTGTGAGCTGTTTTAATCTTCATTTGTAAACAATTTATGCAATGTTTCAAAGCCATTATAGTCAAAATTACTTGTCGTTGGGTCTAATAACACAAGTTTCTACACCAGTATTGTATCAAGATCAATGATGTACAGTATTTTATAACATGACGAGAGATTATCAATATATATATATATGTTTATATATATATATATATATATATATATATATATATATATATATATATATATATATATATGTATATATATATATATATATATATATATATATATATATATATATATATATATATATATATATATAAATATATATATATATATATACTCATCAACAACTTGAAAAAGAGAGAGAAAAAATATGTATAGTCCTATATATATTTATATATATATATATATATATATATATATATATATATATATATATATATATATATATATATATGTATATATATATATATATATATATATATATATATATATATATATATATATATATATATATATATACATATATATATATATCTATATATATATATATATATATATATATATATATATATATATATATATATATATATGTATATATGTATGTATATATATATATATATATATATATATATATATATATATATATATATATATATATATATATATATATATATATGTATATATATATATATAATAATGATATATATTTAATAGGAAGATTAAAGTCGTGTATGAAATTGTGAAATATTTTTAATATTTTTAATATCTCTACGTTTCAACCATTATGTTATGGCCTTTTTCTTGAAAAAGGCCATAACATAATGGTTGAAACGTAGAGATATTAAAAATATTAAAAATATTTCACAATTTCATACACGACTTTAATCTTCCTATTAAATATATATCATTATTATAAAATGAGTCGTGAAAGTTTAAAAGTTTCAATATATATATATATATATATATATATATATATATATATATATATATTTATATATATATATATATATATATATATATATATATATATATATATATATATATATATATATATATATATATATATATATATATAGGTCTATAGGGTCTAAATAGAAAACATTTATTTCGTGTAAATATCATAACAACCTTATAATACAGGGTTTTCTCTAGTATGGTATTCCATACTATATGATAATAATTAATAATAATAATGAAATAATTATTAAAATAATGATATAATTATCATTATTATATTGTCATAATTAGTATCATATAATCAATGATCAATAATCAATCTTTTCACGTCCATAATTGTATAATTATTGATAATGGATTTTTTTTCTTCGCAACTTACATATGTACAAGAAGATTGATACGCTTTTTCACAAAGCTAAAAAAGGCTTATCTGTGAGATACAAAAAGCTGAATGATCATTTCGATATATGCCAAATGAATGTAGGGCTAATTATTTCAATAATGAAGAATACTGATCAGAATATTTGAAAATAAAACCTGTTGATTGACTATTGATATCATTAAGGTATAGGTAACAAAAAATCATCAATCGTACTCAAAACTACAAAATTTAATGAAATGTGATATTTATGAAGTACCCTGTTGTCAAAACTGTATATTCTGATATTAAATTAAATAGCATAAATAAGTAACTCATATATGCTGGAAGCTTGGGGATCATGTTTCACTCTCATTCAATTGATTCTACATTGTATCTGATCTATAATGATTAAAAATCAATGCTCATGCACACAATATTTAAAGCAATGAAACAATGAAACTTCGGGCTTAATATTTAAAAACAGTAATCACAACAAAAAATAAATGTTGAGAAGTATTGTAGTCTTGAGAGAAGAACAATACGATACTTATCTATCTAAATAGGAATCGCAAATATAGCTTGACTTTCTCAATGATCAACACATAATGATGGTAGGCCTAAAAACTATAACGATGAAGTTGAATAATGATAATAATGATGTTTATTATCATATAATATAATATATATATATATATATATATATATATATATATATATATATATATAATATATATATATATATATATATAATATAATTATGTCAATAATATATAATATAATATATATATATATATATATATATATATATATATATATATATATATATATATATATATATATATATATATATATATGATAATAATAATATAATAATAATAATTTTTTTTTTTTTTTTTCAATTCAAAAAAGTTTTATTCCAAAAATACTTACAAAATACAATAACATATAGAGACAAAATTACATATACGATTATAATAGAGACAAAATTACAAATATTATAATATAACACTGAGTTCTTAATTTTTTTTTTGTATTTATTTATTCATTTGTCAATTCAAGATTATACAGAAACGTTCACAATATTCCACAAAGCATGTAAACAGGCTTATCTGTGGTTTGCATTTTAATTATAACACATGAAAAACATAACTGATACAGAATAATTGCAGGTATAGTGATGGCGTGTTTAGTTTTGTGAATTATACGAGTTTCAATGATATTATAAATGTGTCAATATAACAATACATAGCCTATATGATTTTTTTTTCCATTCTCCTCATTATTATAATTTCAAAATATATGAAAATTTCCATTCGACATTGAAAATTGAGAGAATATATATGTATATATATATATATATATATATATATATATATATATATATATATATATATATATATATATATATGATGATTTTTTTATGAAACAATAACAAAATTTCTTGTTGGGAAAAATATGGGACTTATTAGACATACGATTGATACTTATAACTACAAAATAATTCAGTATAATACTAGGTGATTGATTGGGACCGAAACTTCCTGACAATAATAATCTAATAAATAATGAATAAATCAATAAAAATCAATAAATAATAATAATAATAATCTGATATAATATAATATGAGAATGACTATTTCCAATCTTCTAAAATTTTACAATGTTAAAGCTATTAATTCCTTTGATTTTTTTGATCCCGTTGTGTTTTATACCAAATATGTGATGAATGGTTCAATCAATGTTGTTTTTAATATCATTGGTATTTATAGGGATAAGTGTTTTTAACCCATTTTTTAGAAATTCGAGTAATTTCTCAGGCTGTGATATTATTTCGTTTGGGCTTATTCGTTTAAGTTTTTGAATTTGTGTGTTAATAATTACGGCTAGAGAATCAGTTTTTCGGTCAAATAATTATGTATGCTTTTCTTCATTAATAATTATTTCTTTGATAATTTTGTTGTATTGTACATTTAGAACGACAAATTTATTTATATTTCACCTGTTTTTTGAGAGAAGACTAATCCCCACATTATTTTTAATCTTAGGTTGAGGGTATCAACCAGGACGTCTTCAAGCGGGGGTTTATTTATTATTTCCCACTTTATTAGCATCGTTGCCTTTATTGGTGGGGATGTTTTATTTATACGACGTTAATTATTCATTATATTTTCCTTTATTACTGGAAGTTAGGGGGGCAGGATTAGTTTTTTATTTATGTATAATTTTAGCTTTTTTAGTTTAGATACCTATATTTTTAGTTCATCTATGGCTGCCAAAAGCTCACGTTGAAGCTCCTGTTTCAGGTTCAATGATTTTAGCCGGGGTTTTGTTGAAATTAGGGGGTTACGGGTTATTACGGATTTTTAAAATTTTGAGTTTATCTGGGTTAACCTTTAATTTTTTTTGGGTAAGAATCAGTTTGGTTGGAGGTGTTCTAGTAAGTTTAGTTTGTTCACGACAAACATATCTTAAGGCTCTAATTGCGTATATTCATCAGTTGCCCACATATAGGAATTGTTCTTGGGGGATTAATAACTTTAAGATATTGGGGATTCTGTGGGGCCTTTACTCTTATAATTGCTCATGGGTTATGTTCATCAGGATTATTCTGTTCGGCAAATATTTCTTATGAGCGACTAGGGAGACGGAGCCTTTTAATTAATAAGGGTTTAATAAATTTTATACCTAGAATGACATTATGGTGATTTTTACTTAGTTCTTGTGATATATGGCTGCCCCTCCTTCCTTAAATTTACTGAGAGAAATTAGTTTATCAAATAGTTTAGTGGCTTGGTCTTGGGTTAGAATGTTGAGTTTGAGTTTATTGTCTTTTTTTAGAGCTACCTATACTTTATATCTTCATTCTTATAGTCAACATGGAAAGATTTATTCAGGGGTGTATAGTTGTGCAATAGGATATTCCCGAGAGTACTTATTGTTATTTTTACATTGAGTGCCTTTGAATTTATTAATTTTAAAAAGAGAACCTTGTATGCTTTGGTCATAAACTTAGATAGTTTAATAAAAACTTTGATTTGTGATGTCAAGGATATGGATGGAAATTCATTTTAGGTCATGGTATCTTTATCGATTTGTTTAGTAAGTTTTGTTGTTGGATGAGCGAAGCGAAGACTCAATTACACTATACCGAAAAAAAAGTACCTGTTTTTTTTTTTTTTTTTTTTTTTGTTTTTTTGTTTTTTTGTTCGCGCTCCACAGGTCAGACAAGAATTCAAAATTAGTTGAAACTTGGCACACACATGAACCCCTATCTGACTTGATGCTGTATAGTTTTGAGGCACGATCGGTTGAACAACTTCTGAGAAAACTCATTCCAAAGTTTTCAAAAATCCCATTAGAATAAGCCACAGGAAAACATTCGTGAAAAATATTTCATCTGAGAGGATTCAAATTTTCAGAGAACTTCAATCTGATAATTATACACATTATTCCAAACTTTTACTCAAATCGGATCAGCCGTTTCGATGTAAAAAAATATATAATGTTATTTGTGTCAATTATTCAAAGCTATTAAGATACCTATTAAATCAAAGCAACAAGTGTCACCACTTGACTGTAAACGATTAAAACAAAGCCTTCTTTATTATCATATGAATTATTAATGGAAAATAAGATGGCAGTGATGTAATGGTTTGGATCTCAAGGTGTATATATATATATAATAACCAATCCAAAGATAAGTTGATATGTTCCAGCTCATCCATCAACGCGGAAACACATAACGCGTTTGCCTAGTTTTATTTAGTTTAGCTCTTTCGTTACTTCTTCGGTTGGTCCGATCCTAGTTATAAGTTACACTAGTTTGCATAAAGTTTTAATTTTAATTTTAGAAGGTTCTTAATTTTCTGGGAGGTAAAGTTTTATTCTTGCTTAGTAATTTACTATAAGTTTGTTTTACATGCAAATTTTTGTGTGAAGTCTATTCAATCTTAAAGATTGAATATTTTTTTTTTAAATCGCAGTATTTAATTTTAATTGGATGAGCGAAGCGAAGACTCAATTACACTATACCGAAAAAAAAGTGCCTGTTTTTTTTTTGTTTTTTTTTTGTTTTTTTGTTCGCGCTCCACAGGTCACACAAAAATTCAAAATCAGTTGAAACTTGGCACACACATGAACCCCTATCTGACTTGATGCTGTATAGTTTTGAGGCACGATCGGTTGAACAACTTCTGAGAAAACTCATTCCAAAGTTTTCAAAAATCCCATTAGAATAACCCAGAGGAAAACATTCGTGAAAAATATTTCATCTGAGAGGATTCAAATTTTCAGATAATTTCAATCTGATAATGATACACATTATTCCGAACTTTTACTCAAATCGGATGAGCCGTTTCGATGTAAAAAAATATATAATGTTATTTGTGTCAATTATTCAAAGCTATGAAGATACCTATTAAATCAAAGCAACAAGTGTCACCACTTGATTGTGAACGATTAAAACAAAGCCTTCTTTATTATTATATGAATTATTAATGGAAAATAAGATGGCAGTGATGTAATGGTTTGGATCTCAAGGTGTATATATATATATATATATATATATATATATATATATATATATATATATATATATATATATATATATATATATATATATATATATATAATAACCAATCCAAAGATAAGTTGATATGTTCCAGCTCATCCATCAACGCGGAAACACATAACGCGTTTGCCTAGTAATTAAAGAAATTTAGAACTAGTAATGTTTGATAGTACCGGCAAAAGTCGTGCCAGCCGCCGCGGTTACACGAAGGGTACAAGTGAATATCGTTAGTTTATAGTTATATGAGTAATAAAGGAGAAATTAAAAATAAATTTATCAGGTGAAATTTTAAATTTAAATAATTTCTCATAAAATTTCATAGAGGCTGTGAAATTTAAATTTTAGACTATAGGATTAGATACCCTATTATTCTAAATGTAAATAAATATACTTGAGTAGTAATAGTTAGGTCCTATGTGCTTGAAACTCAAAGAATTTGGCGGTGTTTTAGTCCTTTCAGAGGAACCTGTCCCGTAATCGATAATCCACGAAGAACCTTACTTCATTTGGTTTTCAGCTTGTATACCGCCGTCGCCAGAATGTCCTTTAAAGGTTTTAATTTTCTTGAATTTTTATTAAAAATTATGTCAGGTCAAGGTGCAGTTTATAGTTAAGTGGAGATGGGTTACAACAAAGATATTTATACGGATAATGTTTTGAAAACAAAATATCTGAAGGTGGATTTGATGGTAATGTTATTTATGAAGTTAATTTGATTTTGGCTCTAAAACATGCACACATCGCCCGTCGCTCTCGTTATTTAAGGCGAGATAAGTCGTAACATAGTAGGTGTACCGGAGGGGCACCTGGAAAGTTCAAAGCAGAGCTTGATTAGTTAAGCATTTCATTTACACTGAGCAGTAACTGTGCAATTCAGTTTGTTTCGAAAATTTTTAATTTACCAGTTCAATTTTGTAAGGGAGTTTATTTAATAAAATCATTTTTAAATGAAAATGAATATAAATATAAATATAATATAGATATAAATATAATACAATTATTATATTATATCAATTATATTTATATATTATATAATATTATATATTATTATCATAATATTAATCACAATAGTAATAATTCCTTCAAAACAACTGTGATTTAATTGCTGTGAACGTTAATTCATTCAGAAGAGAGAGGTTTGATTCCCGCTGGTCGTCATTTTGATTGAGATTTGTCGGGTTTCCCTCAGGCCTCAGTCGTTATGAAATCAACACATG
>OZ023327.1:39117266-39132266 GCA_964007535.1 Brachyptera risi
TTCGCATTTACATGGTCTATGATAAAGTCCATTGTGTGGTGAATATAGTTTGAAAAAATGAGTGATTTTATAGAATTTTACTCAATAACTAATGGACAATTATCACCTCTATTTTGGGAAAATTTGGTAATTTCGTGTCTCGCAGTGCTAACGTTTCATGATCATTGATATAACTAACTGTAAGCCGCCCCCCCCCCCTCCCCCCCTTCTTGTGGGATTTTGTCCTTTTTATGAATAGGCCTATAGGTTATGAATAAAGTAAAACACTACGTATGAATATGTGATATATGATGTATACATATATAAATATAGTATATAGTACGCGAGGCTTATAGTGCGCATGAATATATTACGCAGTATATGCCTATATGAAGATAAATACTATAATCAATAATTATCAGAGTTGGGTTAGAGTGTTCTATTTAAGTAATAAGAGGTCGTAGAGAGGAAATCGAAATTTATTGACGGCTGTCCATATATATATATATATATATATATATATATATATATATATATATATATATATATATATATATATACATATAATGGAACACCTAAAAATTACAGCGCAATAAATCAATATAAAAAAATTAAAAATACAAAAATTTACTTACATTTGAAATATAAAAAGACATAATATAATGAAAAGAAGTGCGTTAATAACTATATTAAACCACTGGTATGTAAATTATGTCCATATTAAGAATCAGTATCTAAATATAAAAGAGTTGGTATTCAAATTACAAACAAACAAAATAAAATATCGAACAAAATATTTCATATTATTAGTAAAACAATGCAATAGTTACACGATTATAAATTTGACAGTAGCGTAGGGCCGGTGTATCAGACGGTTTCAAATATTGATGGAAAACACGTAAAAGTGAGAATAACAATAATGACTGATGTAACAAAGATACTTGATTTTTTTCCATATACACATAACACGCACATGATCTATTCAAGTCTGTGGTATAATAATTTCATGAGTTCTGATTGATTGAGTTATAATCATCGAATCAATATGATATTACACACTGAACCGTCATTCGGGAGACCGGGGTTCGATTCCCGCCATGGTCGACCATCCTGACAGAGGTTTTTCGTGGTTTCCTTCTTTCGTTCAGGTTGATACTGGGATGGTTCCTTAACAAAAGGCCACGACCGACTCCTTCCCACCATCCGAAACACCTAATAAAATAACCTTTCATCTCATCATCCCATCATCCCATTCATCATCCACCGACGCCAATAGATCGTAGCTATCAGTATAGTGCGTCGTTAAAACCCAATATAAAAAAAATTGATATTTATTTGACAACGCATTCAAGTGCAATATTGAAATATCAATGGAATTGCATTCCCTAGTTTTGCTCTTCTATGAAAACAAGTCAAAGTATTTGTAGTGGAGCCTATGTCTTTGTTTTAATATAAACGTCTATCTGTATGTACACTTGCGGTCACATAAATAGTGATCAAGCCACTTCAAAATGCATCTTGAAGAAAATACGCCTATAGGCCTACTCATATATGAAGCACTATAGAACCAACAGATAATGTGCATAATAAAGGTGCATATAGACCTACGCACTCCACGTGTAGGCCTTATACAGTCTATGAATATATCAGCAGTTAAATATGCGTAAATTATATTTAGATTCGAATTCAAATTCCAGAATAAAATCAATTTTATGTGCCCGCAAGTATCTACAGAATTGATGTCAACTCATTTTTCTTGAATAGGACTACCTTTGCTGTTGAAAATGTTCCAAACAAGAATTTGACCGGGAAGTGGCTATACATAATTTACAGTTCCACTTAGACCCCATGTAACAGATGAGCAAGCAACGATTCTGTCAAATTGCATCAGGATTGAAATCAACTACATACCAACATATATTTTCAAATTAGTTTCAATTAAACAACGCGAATGCTGTCACATTCTTAACAATATAATCTCAAGTCGAAAAGTTGTAATGTTGTCATCTTGTATCACTTCATATTCAGCTTGACCTGTCAACTTGTCTTCAGTTTTCTTTTGAAAAGGGGATCAAAAGCAACTAAACAATAAGATATAATAGAGATTATGAGAAGACATTCTAGCATTTGGAATTGGGCCTACTTTTCGTTTTGAGGTGAATGCGTTACAGTTTAGTTTATTTTCAAAAGCTTTTGAATAGACTTTTCACGGGTATTTTCACACATTTTTATAAAAAATCTACTTACAAAAATATGTAGTTAAGGACAGAATCTAAATCCTTTCGTTCCGTTTCGGTATAGATGGTTGGAACATTTTCAAAATGTCAAGGTGCTAACTGGTTGACATCGATTGTATCAATTAAATCAATATTGCAGATAAATTTAACGTACTAATTGTAAATTTCTACTTCTCTCAGATCATGCAAAAATAAATATATTCTTTACAATTCTTCGACCATGTATAGTTCATTAGTCAGGTTATGTCGCGTTAACTAACAGCATTTGCACCACATTATATAGTGTCTCAACTCGAAGTAATATATATTTCGATTACTGCGTTATGTAGGCCTATAACCAGATGCATATTTTACATCACATATCACCTTTCTACATTAAAAATAATTTTTTTATTGACAACGAAGTTATTTCCAGTCATAACTCAATTTAATTTGACTGCTCAGAATAGATTTTCTATAATTAGAGTTTAGGTCACCCCTTTGGTGAAGGGTAGAACACTTTTCGAACCCTCGGGCAATCATAGAAAAGTGAATGATTTGCCCTTTATTTTCTATGACAATAGGCCTAGACACTAGACCGTAAGTATGATAATAGTGAGAGAAATCTATTATTGAATAATAGGCTCTTAATCTAGACGGCAATATGAAATTATTATACAACGATCATAGACCGTCCACGCAAGCTGTAATGCCTGTGTATATTATATACCGTACACCGTAGCTAAACGTGTTGCAAAAGTCTAAACGCGGTATGTGCAATGTATGTCTAATTGACTGTCACTCATATTAAAGAAACAATTCAACAAATTATTTCTCCAACTTTTACGCGTGAACTTGATGCATTCATCTTTATTTTGAATGCACTTTTTTATGTTTCACACTTTCTCGCTGAGTGGAGAAGCACGACGAAAATGAACAAACAATTATATTCTCATGGTGACCTGAACATAAGTATATAGGCCTACATTATGAGAAACAATTTCAAATAATTCTTATTTCAACTGTGGGTTTTCTCATAATTCTTCATTGATTCAATTTTCACATCGTTATTTGACTGAATGATTATGATTTTCTTGATTTTACTTGCAAATTATGTAAATTTTAAAACAATTTATTCCGAAGAAAATTATTTCCGAACGAAAAAATGCTCAAAGCAAAACAACAAAGAACTAAGATCCATTCAATACTGTACTTCAACAAATTCTCCCTATTTTCAAAAGCCTTGTAATTTAATGATTCTTAGAATATATAATTCAAGTCTGAAGGATCGTAAGTTTATAATTATTCATTCACTCACTTGATGATGTACTCTATCTCGATAAATAACGGAATAAAATATGCAGAGCAAGTTGCTTTTTTCATCGGTGGATAAACTTATGGGAAATCAATGCTTCGACGCATATGCAAATTCTTACAATACAACGCTAAATTTACTTTATGGAAAAATAAAGAACCACATATAATAAAAAGCGTCAAAGAAATATTGTATAAATAGATCTGTACATGTAAAAATGTTTAACAGAATGTATTTTAAGTCTTATTCCCCGCGGATCTGAAGATTTTCGCACCCTCTTCGAATCTACTTGGCCTATAAGCTTCTGTACCAAACAAATTTTAATGCCTCCTGTCAGACTTTTACGTGAAACTACAATGTATAGTCTGATGTCTATCCAACAAATATCAGCGCTAGGAACAAATTCAAAAACAGAATATTCTTCTCTTGTTTGTTTAGCCTGTATATAGTGCAGAGTTCTTTTCTGTTGGATTGGATGAGAACCCTACTTAAGATAACACATTAAGTATGTACATATTTCAGTTCACAATTATTGCTGAAATAGTGTAATAGGGTCATTTTTTGAATAACTCAAACTGGGAAATCCATTTAATATGTACGTATCATCTTCTTGCAGTTCATTGGAGCCTCATCCTTCACAAGTTATGGGTATTAAATACACAAATATGTATGACACAATTAGAATACTGATTACTGATCCTTACACCCTAATTTCCAAACCGATTCTTCTAGTTTGGCACTAAGTTAATGTACACTGATTTGTTCTTGCTTTACGTAAAACCAATTATCAATTCTCTAAACGATGATCTCAATTTATGGTTTTCCATTTCACCCACAAATGGAAACATGTTCTTTATTTTTCATCTAATTTACTGACTAATTAAAAAAATTAACAACATCAATGAAATTGCACCAATTATTCAGAATATAGTTCAAACATGCAAATGTATATTTAGTTATCCGACAAGTCTATGAGGTTCTTGCCTCATGCATTCACACGACACGAAAGAGGTCTATTGCAATTTTCGAGCATGTATACGGAAAAAAGACATTATTTCAATCTAAGAGGATTTCTAGAAGAATTGCAATTCACCGGTATGACATTTGCACCTGAGTGAGTTTGCCGCATTACAAATGAAAGTAGGCTGGTTGTATAACTCCGATGGTTCGTTTCTATGCTAATGCTCTTACCCAGCATTGACGTGTGACTATATACATAGGTCGGATATTTCCCTAGAAACATGTGTTTAGGGTGGTAGAGTATAGGCCTGAGTGAGGGAGGGCCAACTTCAGGACAGAGAACTGGATACAAAATAATAATCTTCGTATAATATACCCTATATAGGCTGAGTCAGTATACTTGTGTGCACAAAGTTGGTAGGAAAATACAGAATGGAATTTTCAAATATATTTTATGAAAGTGGTGTACGCTTAGGCCTATTGCAATAGTAAATGATAATCGGATGAATTGAAATAATTTTCTTTTTTATATCCCGAGTATGCAATATGTGTTTCGCATATTACGTGGAGTTTATAAAATCATAGCTTCGATGCGTATAAGAATTGAATCAACGATTAAGAAATAGTAATGATCCTGGAAAGATTTACTACAGTAAAACGAATTGTTTGAAGTTTATATATTTCAAAAATATTCATATACGGCCTACCATTCATCGTCGCTCAACTAACATTGAACTCCAAGAATAAGTTCGGCAGAATATAGGCCTATGAATATATACATACATATATATATATATATATATATATATATATATATATATATATATATATATATATATATATATATATATTCATGAATATTTCCATGTATAAAAACATTAAACAGACGAAACTTGAAATATGATATATTATAAATTCCACAAAATAGTTCCAGTGTGATTGGAAAATGTAAGGATCTTACGAGACCGTGAGAGAGTCGAAACGTTATCATTCCTTCTATACTATACCGCGATTAGTAGGCCTATATGTAACTCAAAGATTCTTTTGAAAATTTGGCTGAAGAATATACGGCTTGATGAGTAACTTTAAAATTTAAGATGTAGGCCTACCTGTATCACCTAGCGGGCAAAACGTTCCTGCCTGGGGGATTTCACAGATATACATCTTCATGATACTCTTAACAATATACAGTCTATAAAATTAGGCCTAACTGATCAAAGTTCCATCATAAGATGCAACAATAATGTCGAAAATGCTAGTGAGTAAAAATGCATAATAATCAGATTGGAAAGATCAATTCTATTTAACAGGTACACCCTGTATTATTGCCATCGATTTTGAACTCACCGTGGACTGTTCCGTACAAATGACATGTATAACCTAATTTGAATGTGCATTGTGGATAAACAGTTATTTAGAAGATATACTTCTCTGAATAGTATGAAGCAGTTTCACATGTAAAGACGGAAAGCAGCTACGATAGTTTATATATGAAGTTGACACTGAAAATGTTACGCTGTGTTGGTGTAGGTCCCACTTAATTTTTTTAGATAAATCTTCTGCATATATATTTTTCATTACATGTATTTGCCATATTTGTTGGAAATAGGGTGAAGATTTTTCATAATTTTTTCTGTGAAGTCAATTAGTTCAAAGTTGTCAAAACTAAAGTTGAAGTAAGTAGAAGTTGCATTGTAACCCGATACTTGATTTATATACAGATTTCAAAAAGTATGGGCCTACATCACGTTTCGAACAATGTGCCTGGCATGGTTTTGATATGTTCTTGTATCGTAGGGCCTATGTTTCGACCAAAATACTGTCAATGGACAATTGTTTTCGATTTTACGCCTTCAACTAATGATATTATTCCGTTGTATTATAAATATATTACAGAGATATCACCATATAGGCCTACTTCGCAAGCTTAAAATTGAGTGACTCCTGTATAGCCAGGGTTGGCTATACCCAGCCCAATAAAATCCAGTGGCCTTTCTTGGTCATTATACTCTCCACCCTCCATGAGAAAACCTCACTTGAACTATTCATTTTATACGTATTCTCCTCATATTCTAGGGTCCCCATGATTCATATGAATAAATTATCATTTTTTTACGATATATATCGTAGTTTACAATATAATTATACTGATCTTGTCGAACCGTTTTCGTATTTCATTTATTATTTCATTTTTGAATTTGTTGTGTAGTTTGTGTTTCTTTGACAAGTTTGTGTCAAGTCGAGAATGACATTTTAATTGACATTCACTTCTTGCATGCGTATTGCACCATTTTTTTATATGGATTTCTCTGAACCCGATAGAACCCGAAATAAAAAAAATATGAACGACCTGGGATTTTTAAAAAATCCCCGTGTTTTGCCAACCCTGCTAAGGGTTCACATGAGTAAATCTTCTCACCATATTTCTTCTCTTCTTCTGTTGTAGTCGCGTACCCCCAGTTCTACCCGAATGCCGCCGGTTACATGAGCGCAGTAAGCGCCGCTGCCGCCGCCGCCGCCTCCATGAACGCTGGTGTATCTGGCAGTGGTTCGAGTCACCATCACCACTCCTTGCACCACCATCACCACCATGCGGCGCCACCGCCGAAAAGGAAGCGGCGCCACCGCACCATCTTCACCGAAGAGCAACTCGAACAGCTGGAATCGACATTTGATAAGACACACTATCCAGATGTAGTACTCAGAGAACAATTGGCGCTGAAAGTTGACCTCAAAGAAGAAAGAGTAGAGGTAAGAACTAAATGTATGCATTTAGCTATATGATACTGAGACGGGCAGTCGAGTGGCTCACACGCTGAACTATCATTCAGAAGACTGGGGTTCGATTCCCGCCATGGTCAACCATCCTGATAGAGATGTTTCGTGGTTTCTCTCTGTCGTTTAGGTCAATACCAGGATGGTTCCTTAACAACAGGCCACGACTGACTTATTCCCACTATCCAAAAACACATCATGAAATAAACTTTCATCTCATCATCCCATCATGCACACTGGGTGAATCCTATCATTCACCGACGCCAATAGATCTTATAGTCAGTGCGTCATTGAACCCAAAGAAAAGTTACATATGTCCTTCACATGAATAATCGTGTTGTTGTTGTCTGAGTGAAATATGGGCACATTATTTTAATTTCAACTCTGAAATGGCTTGAATCAACAATTGATCTACGATTTTTGATATACACAATTCACACAGAATCTAATTTTTGGGGCCAAAATACTCTTGGAATTTTTTAATTGGGTCAATATTACATTTTTTAATACATTTGTCAATAGTTTTTCTAAACGACTGTTAATGATATCTATATGTTACATCACAAAATTAGATCAAGTGTCAATCACAAAAAAAAGGTTTTCAAGTTTGACTTGTGGATGGAGTGCCTGATTAAGACGAATTCGAGTCTTCGCTGGACGCTCGTCCTATAAACACATAATAAACATATCGTATAGATGTCATTGGATTGTCAATTTGTTCAAAAATATAATCAAAGAATCCTACAAACATACAAAAAGCATAAACAGCTGAGAAATTGCGACATTTTTTATTTCATTTTGATATTTTTCGTCCAATCATATTATGCTTCATATTGTATAGTCCTGTAGTGGCCATGAATATTTACTTTTTTCATATATAATTTCAATCCACTTTCTTTTGTACCATATTATGGGTATTTCTTGAGACTAAAGAATCTCCCTTCCCCCCGATTCGATAGATTCGTGAATAATTAACCCAGTTGACACTTGTGTTCACTCTTGCTAAGTTTTAAAATTTCAAGATCAGAAAAGGTTTAATAGTTCTCGTAGGAGGACAATGTTACAATTTTCCACACAAGACAGTCACAACAGTGCACTCTGCAGTGGTACAGCTATATACGCCTATACATTCTTTATTCCGCGAATACACAGTAATATATGGCCTCAACAAACACGGATAAACATCGTGAATTTACAACCGATCTCAAATTTCCGTGACCTGGCGCAATGTATATACATGCGAATATAAAAACACTAGTAGGCTACTGCATCGGTCTGAACAAGTCAGACATTACGGCACACCTGCAATTAAAACTTTTAAAAACAGCAACAACCTAGAACATCCGGCTCGAAACGTTGGCATGTAATTAATTAGTAACCATGTACCACTACCGCTATTTACAATGATTAGAAACATTACGTTGTCTTAACATCGACAACGCTTTAAACTATCTTAAATCATCCTTCAAATCTGAAAGTCAAATAATGGCCAGCATAATGTGAAATGTCTCTTGGATTGTTAACTAAACACACGACATGTCGAAAGTTCGCTTCTTAAAGTCACAGAAAACTAGCGTCTGGGTTGAATGGTCGATCCTCATGGCTGGTACTCAAGTTGGCGGAACTATGGGGGAGTGCCCCCTTATCTTGACTAACTGACCAAATAAATACAGGTCAAAATAATAAACCCACCGCATTCTAATACCTGGTCTACAACGAAGCGTGAAATAGGCTAGCGGGCAGCTTGTGTAAAGAGCTAGTAGACAATTAAATTGGATGTTTCAAAACTTGTACTCTTCTCAACGATGTCTACTTCTATTTAATGAATTAGACTTACTATTATGAACTCTGCATGGTGACCAGATAATTTCATTCTCTTCTAGATAAATATAAAGACGATTTTTTAATCCAGATACAACGGAAGGTAAATGTTGTACAAAATAAAATCGATGAAAGATGATGGAGATGAAAAATAATTTTTCGGTTAATTTCTTATTGATAAAAGATGAATTTCGCAAACTCGTTACTCGAGCGGTCTAATTAGCAGATGACCGCACAAGGCCTAATGTTTTCAGAATAACATGTTTCCCAATTTCCTCCTCAACATTTTGATCATTGTTTATTTCTGTATGAGTTTGCGAAAAATTATCTTTTGATATTGAAACATAATGATCTGAATTGATACTACCAGATGGTGCAAATATTGTCTAGAGAAAGATATAAGGTATAATATTGAAAAAATCAAAATAATTTTATCCATAGATAAGTCACATTAAAAATAAGTGATCTAATTATTTAGAAATAATTCGATAATCTTCGAAATGCATTGCTCATTACGATCGACAACAATGTCTTCACGAAGTCATTTAATTATACAATTCCATATTCTGTGACAATTGAAGATATATGATATTATTATGTTATCAATACCACTAAACAACTGAAGATGATGTTCACATGATGTATTCATACTTCGTTTATAGACACACACACATACTTTGAAACATCATTTTTAAAGTAAAAATTGAAGGAATAGATTCATCATTTATTATATCAATTTCAAAGCGGCAAAACTCCAATTATATGATACATTCGCTAAATTCACACGAATCGCTAAATACATTGAGAGGTTCAACTTTGACATAAATATAATACTTGAATATACAATCATCCTGTATCCTCTTTTTGTCATTCTTTACAATTACTATACCAACTGTGCTGTTGTTATCAAAATTTAAGACAGGTTTCGGACCCACCACCTAGTTATGTGCTTGGTCGTCTTAGTTACGGCCAAGTCACTCGTGAGAATTACACTTAAATGGTACCAGCTTACACGAATACTTTCTAAGTAGTAAGGCGGGCTGTCAGTGGTCTCATCATTATACTGTACACTTACACTACAACGTATAGGCATGAGATGATCAAACGGAGAGAACAGAACTGGGTGTTCAGGAAATGCTGGCCTTGTTAAGAAGTCTTGTCAAATGTGTCTAATAAAGTAAAATAAGACATTTACTTCTCATTTCATTGTGTTTTCTATTGCATCACTGTTGGTAATTCCATTACTTATCAAAATGTCTAGCTGATTCTCGTCTAGAATGTATAGTGAATAATTTATTTGGAATTCGTAATTGTTTCTATTGCACATTAGGAAAAAAGTTTGGTATTAAAAGATAGTGGTTTTGTACAAACGTTACTAAGCACGTCTTTTTAAAATCTGTGATTTTAATGAAAATATATAAGTAAAATGAAATTATGAGATATTAAATCCCTATCTATCTCTTTCTCTCTCTTTCCTTCATCTTCTTGAACTATCTATATACGAAAAAACGGAAATTAAATTTTCTGAGCAGCATTTTCTCGAACGCAAATTAAATAACTTTTGTACTTTATTTTTCAAAATGTCTGTATAGGCCTACATCAGTAACTTTAGTATATAATATAATGATCTTCATTTAAATACACATTAAAGTTTGCTTGTAAAATGCTTTTGAAATGTTTAGGCCTACTTATGTGATAAGTTGGTCAATCCAACTATTTCGTCTAGTCATTATGAAGTTGATGAAACTAAACATGTTCACCCACCGCTGAACAAAATCATCATCAACAACATTAACAACAGCAACAACGACAACAACAACGATGACACTTTCGACGTGTTCCCATGTCCCTAATTCCTCTAGTATACCATGCGACCGACGAGAAAAAAAACTGGTTTATATGTAAGATTTTACGATTTTATGAGTGAAGGAAATGGAGTATAGGAATGTCAGTATAATGGAGTTTCGTAGGACCTATATCATAATATTGTATACATTGTATGTATTGTAATACACATATACAAATTCGTGTATCTATGTTTATGTATTTAATATAATATATCATATATATATATATATATATATATATATATATATATATATATATATATATACATATATATTGTTCTCATAACCACGCGGACAATCAATAAATATGGAGTAAACAAATCACTCAGGACAATAACATTTATGTATAAGATAGCAATATATGCACGAAAATATATAGGCCCTATTCGAACTGAGAAGAGTGGACCAGTCGCCAGCATAAGAGACCGGGATTCGATTCCCACACGTTATGATGGTCCAGCCTGACGGAGGTTTCTCGTGGTTTCCATCTGTCGTTTGAAGGTACGGCTGCAAACTCTTTCTCACTATACAAAAACATCCCATAGAAAAACCCTAATCTCATTTTCCCATAATCCCATTCATCATTGACCGACGCCAATATATCTTGGTCATCAATACAGTGTGTATAGTTAAACCCAATATAAATAAATTAATAAAGATATGTTCGAACTGTTTCTGATTCAGATAGTGTCAAACTCAAAGTCTATCCAAGTTATTTAGAGTGAGAGTTCAATATGGAATTGCTTAAAATTATATGGAATAATTTATAGTTAGACATTTTGAATATAATAGACAGAATATATCATTCAGGCTCATCTATTTCGAAATATAACAAATGTATCAATTAAACTTCAGCTAAGAATTGTTGTACGTTTTTGGCTTTACTATATCCATAAAAACATATTTTTAAGACCACATAATACCACATAATATACCACATTAAACCACATAATTTTCCATGAGGATTTAATTTATTTGGTATTTCAATTATTATGGATACACTTATTCGATTGGAGGCTTATAATAGGGCTGATCTGTTCAGTGAATAATCATCTATAATCCGTTGGAATGAAGGAGACAGCCGTGGCCTGATATTTAAATATAATCTTATCTACGTTTCAGTATGAGGCTAACTTATAAGTAGTTAGTGGTAAGTAGTAAGTAGTAAGTAGTAAGTAGTAAGTAGTAAGTAGTAAGTGGTAAGTAGCAAGTAGTAAGTATAGTGAGTATGTATGAGTCAGTACCTGACGAAATGTTTTTACAATAGCAACTCTAAAATCATATCGATTGCAGATACTTGTTCAACAGAAACTTGAATCTCTGTTTAATGCCATTGACATTGCAACTATTCAGATTATGTTCTCTCTGGTTTTTAATTATAGCCTAACTGAATTGTATTATATATTGACTAATTTCATAACATGTACTTTCAACACAATATGTAAAATGTTACTGTTCCAAGAAATGAATAAATAAATTGAAAGTGAAATTGAAATTGAAGTATTTCAGGCCTATTCAGCCACTACAATACAGGTATATACACAAACAATAATAATTGATATCAATATCTATTAAAAAGTTGATTTATGAATTTGATATGCTACTCCGATGAAGACATTAACAATAGTGTTTTTGAAACCTTGAATTAATAATGACTACCAAATAATATGTACTGTTAGAGGGATGATATACTAGGGATAAATATTATAGACAAGTTATATTCAAAGTTCATATAGCTGTAAGCCATATAATATTTTCTTGGACAAGAATAAGAGTTGAGAAAATATAGTGTTCTATACAAAGGAATGTATGTATATATGACAATATCAAATGTCTCGTATGTTCATGACGAATTGATATTCAATAGTATGTATAATTTAGAAGTATGCTTTATACTCTAAACATTTGAATAGACGCATCGCAGCACCATTGTACAAAGTTGTGGTATATAATATCTTTTGAAATACAATTACAATTACTCAAATGTGTAATTAGTATAGATTGAATTATTATGGTTGAGCTTGTAAAACATACTAACAATGAAGTCTTATACATTGTTTGATGCAAGAATAGACGAGAATCAACTTGTTGAAAAACAATTAATTTTCAATGTGACTTTGTAACATATAGGCCATATAAATCTATCGATTTCATGAAATTGAGAACTACTTACAGTTCTGAACTGAATTAAGGCTAGATTTGAGAATATTATCAATAAGCCTATGTATATATTCATGAATTTATTCTAGCCTATAAATTAAAAGCGATGAATAATATTACAAGTTGCATATAGATATTTATTCATATACATGATACTATAATATAACGTGGGTACAAAGCTATGAGCTTGTCATAAATCAAGAATATTCCCCGGCTACAAAGGAAGTAATTTAATTTGAATTCAGTACATTTGCTCTTATGCGAAACAGAAAGAATGGCAACATTTTTATCAAATAAGTGTATTTTCCAAGCGGAATTCATTTATAAATATCTTATTAACTTTTCATATGAAAGTTACCATCAGTTTTCCACTTTTCTTCTTCAATTTTCTTGTGTCACTGCATATACAAAGAGACTTGTCATCTTAAAATGTAGATTTATTTTTTACTTTTGTTGTCTCCTACTATGAAGTGAATAATACAAAGACTGCAAAGTACCATTTTCTAAAACATAGAATAGGCCTACACTTAATTCAGTTGCAATACTGGTAAAACTTGAATTGAAAATCAAATCTGTCATTCGAATGAACAAATATTTTTCATCTGCCCCTTTTCGTCTGATCCTCAAGGCAATAGCGAATCGCATGTGTCCAATAATTCATAGATGAGCAGTCATTCAGTCAGTCAAGGGGGAGAGGGGGGGGGGGGAGGGTGGTACGGGGTAGGGAAGAAAGGTGGCAGGGCTGAAACGGGGCCAGGATGGAAAGATGAAACGTAACTCGCTCTAGCTAGACTGTACACTGTTGCTACTGGTTACGGCAATCATTCTACAGCTCAGTTATTTAACGTATACATAATATTATAATGATGATAAATATATACCTTCTCGTTAGACAAATGCAGATACCTTGTTCACTGGTTCGCTAAACTTGGCTCGTGGCAGACGATTTGAAATATGAATTACCTGTCCGCGCGTTTTTTTCAACCTGACTGATATTGTAGTCTGTAGAGACAGTGACGTCAGTAATAGGAACTGAAGGATATTATATTTTCCTTGTCACTGATTTCAGAAATGGGGATTCCTTGTGTCTATATCAGTATAGCATCCGTTTTATACTATACAGGCACACGTGTTCTATAGTCTATATACAGCAGTTACTATAGCATTAAATACTTGAATAGTTACGATGTCGAAGTTTTCACTCATCTAATATTAAGCCAACGAGGTAAACTTGAAGCATGTGATTAAATATTGGAGCCCTGGAAAAGATAAACGTATATTCTGAGTGGTCTTTTGTTGGTCTTGTATTACCATGTTCCCACCCTGCATGCTATCGTGTTGTGTATTGTACTGTATTGTGTTGATTATTAAGCATGGGCCGAAGATACGTTATTAGTATATTAATTGCCTTGTACGTAGGCCTGGGTATAGGCATATATAATTATTATAGGAATGGTTTCTGAGAAGAAAAAAATTGGATATACATTTCAAGAAAAATCAATAGAACATTCCCATATATATATATATATATATATATATATATATATATATATATATATATATATATATATATATATATATATATATATATATATATATATATATTTATTTATATATATATATATATATATATATATATATATATATATATATATTTAATGAATAAATATATGAATATATATATATATATATATATATATATATATATATATATACATATACATATATATATATATATATATATATATATATATATATATATATATATATATATATACATATACATATATATATATATATATATATATATATATATATATATATATATATATATTTATATATATATATATATATATATATTTGATGAATGAATATACAAATATATATATATATATATATATATATATATATATATATATATATTTAT
>OZ023327.1:39137266-39142266 GCA_964007535.1 Brachyptera risi
GTGGCGGAGGGTGAAGGAAAATGATTCTCGTTTTAACATTACATGAACTGTCTTGGTAGTCTTCTTTAGTCTATGACCATAGACTAAAGAAGACTACCAAGACAGTTCATGTAATGTTAAAACGAGAATCATTTTCCTTCACCCTCCGCCACACACCTCACCCTCTAGTTCCGAATAACAGCGCTACGAGTGCTGAAAATCGTTTCATGCGATTGTGCTTCTGTGACTGTCTACGGTTATTTCACGAACTAACTGCGTTCGACAGAAATGAAATGTAGGAAATGTAGAATATGTTTAGAATTTGCTCTTTTCTTGAATTTCGTCTGGTAAATCCCGAGTCTCGGTGTGTCAGCGTATATACGATGGTTCGAGCGACCGTCTAACTCATTCATTACGTTCAGCGCACAGGTGTTCCGAGCAGCGGGCTCGCCGAAAGCTGTGAACATCAAGAATTGTGGCAACAATTTGTCTCTCGCTCACTTGGACACACTAAGCACAACCCCCATGTACATAACGGTAACCTACAGCAATATGTTGGTGGAGAGTCTCTCGTATACGAGTATCCAAGAAAAAGGTTTCGAACGACCGTCCCCCTATCCCACACCATTAGCACTCTGGTGGTTCATGCATTAATTTTGTCGTGTAATTCGCTAGGTTCATCTCATCTAATCATGATTCATAATCTAGCTAACGTTCAATCTTCTGTCTGAACATTCAAAATTTAAATTTACTAAAAAAACGCAAGTACTAAACCTCCTGTACTGCTGACATGCGAAATATTATATTCTTGGAGTGTACAAAAATATATCACACATAGAATAATTATGTGAGAATAATTTTCTCATAAAATTCGATTGAATATTCCATTTATGAGAGAATGACCCTGGCCCTGCCCCAATGAAATCACACTGTTGAATCGAAAAAAATATTAATTAAATTAGATAATTGCTAAATTAACCCTTCAGAGTAAAAAAAACTTTCACATTCGATGCTCATACTACGGCAACTAAGTTTAGACTTCTACATAACTCTGCAAACAAACGACTAGTCATAGTCTATCTATGCTATAGTGTCTCTTGGATCTCGAAAAAAGTCCTAACATTCTGTTGAATATATCGTCCCATCAGTTATTGCAGGGCTCAGAATTACCCGCGGGCTACCATGAAATGTATTGAATTGATTGACGTCACCCTCGGTAGCTCAGTCAGCTGAGGCACCCCGTCGGAAACTGAAGTCACCGCTGGACGTGGGTTCGAATCCCGCATATAAGGCATAGATTTTGTGAACGATTTTTCACATATCATCACTTCATAGTTTCATAATCACCTGCTCATTCGTACCCCCTTATAACCTAGCTGTTGGTGGAGTCAAACAATAATCAATTATTCAATATTAAATTGACGGTTGACATCGTCCATATTGATCTATAGAAGAGACGGTCAATCGGTTGCATCCTACTCTGAGCTTCCGGGAATTCTAGCGCAGAGTGTAGGGCTCGACATTCTTAGTATTCTTTAGTCTATGGTCAGCTGTATACAGTCTTGAATGAAGAGGTTTCAAGCTTCATTATTGGTCGACATGAAATCAGGGAGGGTCTCAATGACGTGAAATCGAAGTTGTCACTTGACGCCAAAATTGACATAGATATGTCCTCGTCGACGGTCTGCCACCGAGTGACAGCTTTTAGGCCTCTTACCAAATTCCCTACCCCGAGTGCTGGTAGCGCTCGTAGAACGAGTAGTGGCACGATTCGGAACTTCAACTCGTGGCGAGATAAATGTGATACTCACTTCTCCATAAGGATGAAATGTCTTGGTAGTAGTATTCTTTAGTCTATGGTATAGTCTTGACTCGCCGCTTGAACCCCACCCCTTATCTGTTTACTTCCGTTTTGAGCCCGCAAAATTCAGCTATTGGGAGATGGGAATAGCCAGATTAAGTACCAAATGATGATTTTATATTTGCAATGAATAATTATAGGCCTATTACAACTTATTCAGTTTGAGTGATTTTAGTATTCCGTACATTTCAATTCAATTTCAATTCAATTCATAAATCTTTCTACTCTTCATTCTATCTACAGAACAAGAGAACAAGAACAAGAATCAATATTAAAATTGATGAGCCTATATAACTAGGCAAACGCAGCATATGCGTTGTATAAGATGAGCGAGATAGCCTATCTGAATAAGGTATAATAAGAGTCGTTAAGGTATAGTTCTACCTTTGCCACTTCATCGAATCTGGTATTCTATACACACTTCGACGCACATGAAAGATACTTCTTTGTTGGACAAATATCGACTCTTGGCAACATAATTCTGCTATTATTTCTATATATTTGATGAACAAAAACAGTTGACTGATTTTTTCTTCAAAACGGCTGGTTCGAATTGCTCACAAAATGGTGATAATGTGTATCATCTATGTGTACACATTTAGAGAAAATTTAAATATATTTGGTGAGATTTTATTTTTTCAAATTTTCTTGCCCAGCCTGATCTTATGGTTTTTTTTTTAGAAACTTTGAGATGATATTTCTCAAAATTAGTTGAAACTATTCATTCCAAAAACTACACAGTTTTGAGTCGGATGAGTTTGCGTGTACAAAAAAAATAAAAAAAAATAAAAATAGCACACAGACAAAGCTCTATAAGAGTGGGATGGAGTCGATTCACTATCGCTCATCTAATCAATACTATATATAGGCCTACTTCGTCAAAAATCACGTCTTATGGATTTAGTTTTGGAATATTATTCTTTATATTTCTCAGCCATGTATATTCGAATATTAAATATCGCTCTAGTTTTTCTCTCGGGACCCCTATTTTTAATCACCTTCCAAGCCGTGTACACTTAGTCCGCCCCTGACTATGGACATATAAACAATCCGATGCATCTGATGATTATCATTAATATACTCATTGCAATAAGGTAACAGAGCATTGTACTATTGCTCAAAAAATGTTCAAACCATTTCAGCTAATACGCATTTTACTAGATTATTTTGTAAACAATGTACGATTTATGCATATAAGTTGTATATATATATATATATATATATATATATATATATATATATATATATATATATATATATATATATATATATATATATACATACATATATATATATATATATATATATATATATATATATATATATATATATATATATATATATATATATATATATACATATATATATACATACATTAACTTTGTGTCACTGAAATTGGCCAATTAGCCAGTATGTTGAGGCACTTTGGAGGTAATACCAAACACTCAATGAAAAATTAGCCATGTTTGACAGTTATTGTCACTTTGCAATAATTAACTATTACACTATATATAAACTTTGCGCAATTGACATGTGTTACTGTTTCGTGTAATTCAAGGCGGTAAATGAATTGATATCGAGAGTAATATATTCGGAGACATTCCTCTCATGTAGGCCTTCTAAGTGAATAATCACATCGATACACATATTTGTGTTTATCCAGGAGATAACTAGTCGAGAGGCCAACCTAAATCAACACCTAGAAGTCATATATACGGCGTACGTTTTGTAGGATTTTCAGACGTCAATATTAGTTCGATTGATTGCTGTTTGCTTTAACGACCCCACCAACAGCTAGGTTATACGGGGGTACGAATGAGCGAGTGATTATATGAAACTATAAAGTGATGATAAGTGAAAGGACGTTGACAATAAAAACATGTCTCATGCGGGACTCGAACCCAGCTCAAAGGTTACTTCAGTTTGTGAAGTGGTGCCTCAACTGACCGAGGTAACGAGGGAGCAGCTAATATTGATATACCTCTTTCATTTAAATTCAATTAATCGGAGAGCGGTCAGAGAGTTGTAGTATTCAGAGACACCATATAATTGGTTGAAATGAAGTACTAAAAGAGTGTCTGTGGGATCGGGATCGCATGGCAATACGGATAGTTATTGCAGGGCTCAGAATTACCCGCGGGCTACCATGAAATGTATTGAATTGATTGACGTCACCCTCGGTAGCTCAGTCAGCTGAGGCACCCCGTCGGAAACTGAAGTCACCGCTGGACGTGGGTTCGAATCCCGCATATAAGGCATAGATTTTGTGAACGATTTTTCACATATCATCACTTCATAGTTTCATAATCACCTGCTCATTCGTACCCCCTTATAACCTAGCTGTTGGTGGAGTTAAACAATAATCAATTATTCAATATTAAATTGACGGTTGACATCGTCCATATTGATCTATAGAATCAATATGAATTCTATAGAATTCACTAGCCTATAGTCAGTGAAGCGTATCAAAAGTGCAGAAAGGGATGGATGTTGGAAATTATATTATTATTGTGATTAGGCCTACATTATTCACATTTCTTCCAAATCACGTCGAAGCATGATAAAAAATCACTGATCCCCAGTTATGGCTAAGGTTAGAAAATGGGATCGTTGGAACGGGGCACAGCCGAAGCTATTTTTTCACCTAAAAGGAAATAATTTAATTCAAAGTATAACTCGTTCAACAAAAAATAAATCGAAGGGTAATTATTCTAGGGATGAAGATTCAATCGATTGTATTTGGAAGAAGAAAAATCTTCAGCCATCTTGTTCAATCTTAATATTATTTCTCTTCTTTTACTGCAACTTTCCATTGATTTCCTTCTCAAATTTTCATTTTTTATTCCATTTGTCATAATGTGGGTGATAGATATCAATATATATTTCGAATTGCATATTAATTCTAAAATTACCATATAACTGATGATAACCATCGCCATGTTAAGAATCTACACATTTTAGCATCGATGGGATTTAGAAATTGGTGTTTTGGTAATAGCTTATTGAACCGTATAAGATATCAACATTTGTATTCAAGATAGACACAGATACTTCTGATACCTTCGAGATGGTGTGAGTACAAACTATTCAACTTATATATTTTCCCCAGATATACAGCTAAACAACACATTTTTTGAGCTGCAGACTTGTGAAAATGATG
>OZ023327.1:39147266-39152110 GCA_964007535.1 Brachyptera risi
ATATATATATATATATATATATATATATATATATATATATATATACAGTGGTGTATTGGGGCCGGAACGGGCCGGAACAACGTTCCGGTACTTTTTTTCGAACCGGAACGACGTTTCGGAACCTTTTTCGAGCTCTGGTCGACTTGTTTTTTGTATTTGAATTGTTCAAATGCTTCACAAAATATAAAAGATTGAATGCTTGTGTGTTGGGAAAAATTAATCTAAAATGTTGTAAATTTATTATCCTTTTGTAGTCAGTTAGTCATTTGTACCAAATTGGGCTTCTGAAAGCACTGGCAACTCTTATGGGAGATAAGGGCCGGGCTTTAACGTAGGAATGTTCAACCTTACGTTACTGAGAAATGGTTAACAATGTTGGCTCTATATATTTTCCAAGAAGAGGCTAGAGCCGCTAGACTTATTGTTCGCCTTCTGCCGCTTCAAGGTACTTTATCATTCAATGACAAAAATATTTCACTAGAAAACTTGGCGACTGATTATGGAGAGCGCATTGTTGTCTCTACTGGTCTTGCAACGCTCAGTTAATGAGGGGGTGGGGATAGGGGTGACTATTCGTTTTTCTCAGTTGTATCATGACTTACTTTCAAGTAGTATCAAAATTTTTCTTGGACTGTTGTGAACATTTAAAATGAGCGTGAAACGAAAACAAACGTACATTGACGGATTTGTAAAAAACAAGAAACAGTTGCAAAATTTCAGCACAGTTCACAACTGTTCAACACAGTTCTTTTCAACAGTTGCAAAGTTGGAAAGGTGCGCAAAATGACCTAGCTGTCGACGCGCCTCTAAACCCTAACATTCATTCATTCAACAGTTGGTAGATACTGGTGAAAATAACAGTGTTAGCGACAGTGTTATTGAGCCCGACGTGAACGTGTCAAATAGTGAAGTGACGTCGATAGTGACTAGTGATACGCCTAATACGAATACTAGTGAAAATGATCTCAAGTCCGAATGGCCTGAAATTTGGACTGCTGCTGCTGTGGGACGAGAAGAAAGAAACTTCCCTTGGATTGTATGTAAGTCTGGTAAAATTGGGTGTTCGTCTTGTTTTAGCGTGACAACCTTAGGTCCATTAAAATCACAAGGACTGAAAGTTTCCAAGGAATGGACTTCGGTGTCAATTTCATTTAATGGTAGCAACCGTACAGCGCAACTTGCATCACTGAGGAAAAAACTGTTTGAGCATTCAAAGTCTCTCTCACACATAGCCACTGAAAAGATTATACAGGGAGCTAAAACACAAGTAATTGAAAACATGGTTGACCGTTTGAACGAAAATGAAGTTGAGGCCACAAACAAGGTCTTTGGAACTGCATATTTCATTGCTAAACATGACAGACCATATACTGATCATGCTGATCTGTTGCAGTTGCAACAATTAAATGGTGCTGATATCTCATCTGGTTTGCGATCAAGATTTAGTGCTACAAACATAATTGATCACATTGCGCTAGAAATGAAATCTAGAATCTGTAAACGCATAATCGAAATAAATGGCAAAGTATCTGTGAAAATAGACGAGTCTACAACTGTCAGTACCAAAACTACGTTGGTAGTGTATTTAAAATGTGAAACAGATAAGTCAACCGATCCACATTTCATGTTTTTAGATTTGATCGAATTGCCTGATCAAACAGCGGAAACGATTATACCAATCACTTACTCACTTGTCTCAGTACTTATGGATTCAATGATACTTTGCCATACGATGCAGCCTTTGCCATTTTCTATTTGTGTACACACTTTCACATTTAGATATAATTTTCAATGCATTTGGGATTTAAATGCATAAACATTCAGCCCATTATATTATACAGGTCAATCTGAAAATGATCGTGTTACTCAATCGTTCCGGTACTTCTTTTTTACCAATACACCACTGTATATATATATATATGTATATATATATATATATATATATATATATATATATATATATATATATATATATATATATATATATACATATATATATTGTCACGAATATAAGTAGTCTATAAATAAATTATAGGTTAAACTTGTAATACCTACTTATAATCAGTGATTGGGAAATGTAGCTCATATGTTTGGGAGCGATTGGTTTGGTATCACTTGACATGTGAGAGGAAAGGATCTCATTCATAGATTTGGTTATTGACGGGTAACACTTTCTAACTAATCAGACACTGGCATGTTAGGTAACGAACATAGATTTATTGGCTGATTGGGCGAGGTGAGAATGCTAAATAGGCACTCGAACAATGAAGGGTTATAGATGCAAACACATGCATCATTTTAGTTATTCAACTGTTCTAACACTGTCTAAACAATCTACCCCTCCAAAATGATAGATAATAAAGTTATTGATTCATAATACTCATCGACCTGTTGATCTATGCATATGCATATTCATAATAATACTTATTGTTCTCTGATCTTTATGATTGATTAAAAGTCGTGTTCGTACGTAAAATATATATGCAATCGCCCGACGTTTCAACTACATTATATCGGTAATTCACAAGGGTCATAATGAAAATTTAAATATCAGGAACAATTATTATGAATGAAAAAACAAATTCTTTCTGAGAAATACAAACCATTTGTGTAATAAGATGAGAATAAATATACAAAATTAATTGACCACAAAGAACTGTGAATTGATCATATATATATATATATATATATATATATATATATATATATATATATATATATATATATATATATATATATATATATATATATATATATATATATACAACATTTGTAAACATACCTATGTCGAAATACAAAGATTCGTATTCTTTTACGCCTATGATTGGGTTTCCTAATTCAATGCAGTTGTTGTGCCGGTCAGTTTTTGTGAGCAGTTGAAGAATATACCAATTTTCCACTCATACTCTAATAGACGTGATTCTTATATACAGCATAAAAATATATTCCAGGCAATAGGATTGGTAACAACTAATTACTTCACCAAATCCTATACTCCCATATAATTTAATTATTCTGTATCGAACAATACACTAAACAAACTAAATTGCCATGGGTCAAATTTATTACAAAAGCAATAGATGATTGGGCAGAGTGGTTTTAATACACACACAGTATAAACAGATCCCCATAGATCTCGTAATTTATTTAATCCCCTTTGCTCACATGAAATGGGCTTGTAATGAATTGAAAACAAATCGGAATATTAAATCACCATCTTCATGGTTTCATTGTTTGTTCATCAGTTACTATACTATATATATATATATATATATATATATATATATATATATATATATATATATATATATATATATATATATATATATATATATATATATATATATATAAATATATATACTTGTATTCACGAAAGAAGACTTCGCGAATCACCCACGCGTTAGTATTGTAGGATAGGGGAAACGTTCGCTCGGAACCTCTTTCTCTCGTGGATATATACTCCGTCTTTCTCTGTTCTCTGCACCCTTTACTCTCTGTTGCGAACTTTCTCGTTCTCTCTTTCTCTCTCAGCCGCTCGGAGAAGTCTATTGTTTTATCTGAGACGACTACTGAGATTTGCTAGCAACCTCTGGGCGGCGGGATGCATAGGGGTGGGTTCGTGGGACCAGGGGCAGAAGGAGGGGTGGGGGGGGCACAAGACCTCAAACAATATAGCCGTCTCTCTATAGATCTTAGTGATTAACCTCTCCAAGTGGCCCCAGAAGTTCTCTGGCTTTTCTTCGCTAGAGCTTCCATCGGGAGCCGACTAACCGGCTTACAATTATATATTAATGTGAATGGAGCTACATGAGTGAGGTAGCCTTGTGGTAGCTCGGGTATAGAACGGGGTTCAGCTCAAATCAAACAAATTCTTACACAACTCCTGCAGGCGAAATTTATTACTCGATTTTTCCATCAGAGAAATGGCTACACCGAAGCAATATGTAGGCGTATATATATATATATATATATATATATATATATATATATATATATATATATATATATATATATATATATATATATATATATATATATATATATACATATATAATATACACATAAGTTTCTCTACGTAATGATGTAAGTTCCTTTTTCCAGCAGAACGATGCGTATCGCAAACGAAATAGCTGTATATTTTACATCAGCTAACCCCACGAAGTGAAGATCAATCTGATTGTTTAGCCCATTGGTAGCTCAGTGAATAATACAGATGACAGTGAATCGTGAAGCTTGGTAGCTACTAAGCTCGGTGATCATAGGAAAAAAAACATGGTCAACTTCCAGTATCAATAAAACAACACTTTTAGATTAGAGAGAAAATCGTTTATTGACTGGTCATTTTTCGTAAAAATGAATGACCATGAATATTCAGCATATTACACATTTGGAATTATTGCCGAAAGTGAGAATATGTACTGAAGTAATAGTTATGAAATTGAAAACTTGTAACAAATTATCATTCATGTGAAGATGAATGAGAAATATACATTCTTATAATTTACATACATTTCATATTATATTCATTTGAAATATATATGTGATGTGTATATTCTGAGCGCTGCATTTCCCAATATGTAAATATAGGCCATCGTGAAATTTAAATAAATAGATTCAAAGTAAAAGATTGATAAATTAGAAAATTCGACTCATTGTATCTAGAGCTATTAGGAATTTTAAGTTTATCTTTAGTCCATGCAGCATCGTGACACGCAGTGAATGTTTGAATGCTGTCATTTTGAATGGTTTTTGACATGCACCAACAGCTTGCAAACGTCCTTTCACTCATCCCCACTGAATATAGCTTCATTATCATCTGCCCTATCGTACCCCCATGTAACCTA
>OZ023327.1:39152310-39229810 GCA_964007535.1 Brachyptera risi
ATATAATTTCGATAATTATCATTTCTTGATACAATTCGATTTCGGAACGCTGATCGATATCAAATTAAAAAATCGTGCATAGCCAGAATGAGTAATAAGTCAAATAAGTAACCAAGTATTGAACCATCACGAGCAACTCCGTTTTCGTTTTCGATGACGTTTTCGTCTTGAAAACGTAGTTTATCTATATTTGGTAGTATTGAGCGTTAAACGAACCTAAACACCGTTCTCAAATCACCGTTGTTCCCCACGAACAAATATCTCGTGGTTTCATCGAAAACAACGTTTTCATCTGTCAGAATTCTGAAAATGGCGGACGTTATAAGGAATCTGAAAATTATTGAGAGATGGAAGAGAGATTTTTTGGAGATGGGAGATCGGTTCCATGTGAGAATTGATCCATTTAAAATGTATGAAATTATTTCGCCTTCATAAGCTATTGGCGACAGAATTGATAGAAGAATTGTCTAAATTCAATCCTCCCCGTAGCTCGGCAATTGACATAAGCTCCTACATTTTTTTTCTGGTAGGCCAATCAAGCCTCAACATTATACGATTTCATTCATTATACGATTTTTATACGTTGGGTTTGGCATTGATTTTGTAAGGTCCTATAAATTCTATTTCTTGGCCTAGGCATTGAGTCATTCGCCATTTGATTGACGCATTGGCCTAGATGTTTTGGTTCGATTCTAGTCAATAATACATCACTCAAATAGGCCTACTCAATTGAAGAATAAATAGGCTCTAGGCCTACTTGGGTTGGAGTATCTGCCAAACGTTCCTTACACAAAAAGTCTATCCTGATTTGACTGATGTTACCGCAATAAGTTTCAACTTATAATAATTAGGAGTCATTTTACGAGTAAACGCAACGTGTTGTGAAAAGAGGTTATGTTGTTGTCTATTTATTCAGTTCCTCTTCCTTCATACTTCGATCTCAGCGCTGCGCGGCAAAATCTTGGCTCGTGATGTGTTGGTGGTTTGAATTTCCACTGTCATCTAGAGTAACTCCGATAATTCGAGAGAACTACCTCATAGGACTAACCGCAAAACCGATTTGAAAACGCTGCGGAAGCTCATTTTTCAATACTAGCGTTTTGCACACAAGCGCTACCCACTCCGTTTTGAGATCGCGTTTTCAGCTCACCACACCGCTGAAAACGTAAATCTCAATAGGCCTACTTGGACACAAAAAGTGAAAAAGTGACCACGACGTACTCGTAGTGTGATTGTTAAATCAAATAACAACTAAATTGTCATTGACTTTCTTATTTGAGGAAGGAATTCACCATTATAATTGTGTACTGGTATATTACTATCATCAAATATGTTGAACATTTAATGTGTGGAACTGAAACAATAGGCCCCATAACATGATCGAGATTCACGAATCCCAACCTTTTATTTTGTCCATTCAAAATTACCATTCCAATCGGACATTTTTGACTAGATTCGATATTCATGATTCGATATTCATGAAAGTATTTTCTTAGACGGTATAAATCAAGATCATCGAACCTCAATAAGGGAATAATAGTCTTGATTAGACATCATATCAGCTCAGCTACTTTGTGCAAGATAACCACAAACATAATATTTTGAATCTAAGAAATATATAATAAAAATGTTCAGATAATTGGTATAACTCCAAGGAAAATATCCTATTTTGTTGTCGAAGCGAGTTGGTCGCGACGCATCATTTTTTTCTCCCGGCACCTGAATACGGGTCTCCAGTCTCCTTTCCTCTATATTTCCTTCAATAAGTCACGTTGGGCCTGGGATCGAGTACCGCATAAGGCGTGGGTTTCAATCCCATGCAATCTGTTGCCAAATTTTCATGAACTTTTGTGGAGTGCCAAGTCTCGCTTCAAGGAGATGCAAGAGTTTTAATTCGTCGGTGTGAACAAAGAAAGATTCTAGATCGTAGAGATGAGAGATATCGTTGAAATCAATACATGTACTGACAAGTAGAAAATTATCTTGGATCAAATCATTACATGTGCGATTTAACATGTAATATGCAGTGCCATAATTTGTGATACAATCGACGATTTAGAACACTGGATTCGAAAACGAAAAGGTATTCTATTTCTATACTTGAATATAATATATATGCGGTAGCATTAGGATGAACTATATATTATTATTTCACAGAAATATATTTGATTGTTTTGATATATTATTACTCAGTGAGATTTCGATGAATGAGGTTGATGATTATTATAAATTGCAAGATTACAATTTGTATTTTTTATTCAATTTACTTATTACAGATTGTTCTTAAAACAGGTGGTAATGATTACTCTCATGACATTGAAGGGAAACAAACAACCATACTTTGTAAAATTATACATTGTTATTTTTCGTAGCTCTCTTCTCAAATCACTGATGTTCGTTATATTCTTTATATCTACTTCCAATTAATTCTATCCCCACGTCGTTCTTTGTATGAATCCACATTTCCTTACTTTTTTATCCACTCTTTCCACTTCCATTCTTACCCCTACCCTTGAACTACTCTGTAATACCTTTCCAAATCTATTGCTTAATTCCTCTCATCCTGTATATTTATTCTTGACTCTAACAAAATAGCACATTCATTATATTTATCTTCGTTTTGCCAAATTTTCTCATCCCATTTCCTCAATCATTTTACTAGGTCTTTCTATAACTTTTTCAACTATACAGCCTTAGCGTTCCTGATAATCTTCCAGCGCTTCTCTCCCCAATACCCTTCTTGCAGCAACCCTTCGGACATTCTCCACAGCCTTTTTTATTAGCCCGACTTTATGCAGATCCCAGACTGAATTAGCATACTCAAGCATTGGCCGCATCAGACTCATGTATGCCTTTTCTTTTATTTGCATCTCTGTTCCCTACAACTGACTCATGATAAAATTTAAGCATCGTATTCCCTCTTTTGAGACATTTCCAACATGTTCCCCCTACCTCAAATTTATATAAATGTCAAGTCCAAGATATTCATACGCTTCTACTTCCTCAAGTTTAGAATCTCCCATTTTTTATAAACTTCATTCACTTTTTTCTTGTTATACTGCTGGTGGAGAAGTGCACCACTTTACATTTTCCAACATTTGGTCCCATTAAATTTATTTCAACCCATTAATTAAATCTATCCAAATCTCCTTGTACCTGATTTTCTTCCCTCTCACTGTTAATTGTGCTATTTACCACACAAAGACGAAAGAGAACAAGGGTGAGCGAGCTCACCCTTGGACGCCCTCATATAGAAAATTGAACCTTAAATTGATTGCTTCTATTGAAAGAAAACATAAATTCTGAAATTGATTGTTTCTATCGGAAGAAATCTTGAATACATTGCTTCTATTTACAAAGAAGCGTTACATGATTTCTTCTATCAACAGAGAATCCTGAATTAAATTCTCTTATCAACAGAGTGAGGTACTTTTGATATTTTGCTTATAGGCGTGATAATCTAAAACTTCAATTGAATGCTTTTTTCATGTTGCCCAACGACCCCACCAACTGCTAGGTTATAGAGGGTACAAATGAGTGAGTGATAAGGAAACAGTGAGGTGATGATGGATGAGAGGACATTTAAAAAAAAAACATACTTTACGCAGGATTTGAACCTGCGGCCCTGGAACCAGAAGCAGATGCGCTACCTCTAGACCAAGGAGGGTGGTTCAATTGCTTCTGTTGGCAGAAAACTTCCAATATATATATATATAAATATATATATATATATATATATATATATATATATATATATATATATATATATATATATATATAGGCCTATAAAAATAGGTATATATATATATATATATATATATATATATATATATATATATATATATATATATATATATATATATATATATGAATTTATATATATATGTATATATATTTATATATATATATATATATATATATATATATATATATATATATATATATATATATATATATTATATATATATATATATATATATATTACTTCTAGTGCATTGTTTCAGTATGATAAAACCTTGTTTTACAATCTCGTATTGTTTACAGAAACCTATAAAAAAGTACAAGAGCAATTTTGTATGTATGCAGTGTTGAATTCAGAGATTTTGTTGCGGGGTGGCTTTTGTGTTTCCTGGGGGGGCAATGGAAAACCGAAATACAAGTTTCTGAAAGAATACACCATGTATCTAGTGCCTAATGTTTTTTTATCCCGGGGGGCGAATGACATCCTGCGGGGGGGCAAAGCCCCCCCGCATGTATGCCTGAATTCAACACTGTATATGCATATTTATAATTTTGTCGTGTACCACACATTGTGTTGATAGTCAACATGCATATTATTTTCTAAACATGAATAATTGGCCTAAAGACCATTCATATAAGCGTGTTAGTGATGCAACGAATCAACTTGAACCACACGATACACAAAATTACAAAATATGTTGCAATTTTCCTTATTCAGATCCTATTTGGATTCATTGAATTTAAACTATTCATGATATATGTTATTAAGCTGGATTCACAATGCGGACTAATGATTAGTGATTAATGATTAACTAAAGTTGAGACATACGGAATCAATGTTGACGTTCACGTTGTGTTTTATATTAGTGACTGACCTTGAAAGTTAATCAATTTTCATCTTTAGTAATAATCATTAGTTTTAATCATTAGTCTGACCAATCAGAAGTCGTGAATTCGAAACGACAGGAAGTCAATGCAACAGGATAGGCTTTCCCACTCGGTGAACCGCTCGTTAACAGCCTTCTAACATGTAGACTTCAATTTAAATCAATCATCTTGAGACAGCTACGAATCATGAAAAATAGGTCATTTCTCTCAAAATTAGTTCTCATTTCAAGTCTATGTGAATGCTCAGTTTCTTAATTTTAGTATTCAATATTAGTCACTAATCATTAGTTCGCATTGTAAATCCAGCTTCAGTAGTGTGGATAGGTTGGTATCACTACATCGTGCCCTATCTATGCCTATCAATTACGTAACGGGATAAGCAACATGGCATTTCCCTTTCTCACCATGCACATATCAAAGGGATGCCACCTCACCGCCTCCTCGTATCTTCACTCTTAGATGTACCCACTAAAAACCCTGACGGGTAAGAACTTGGAGCCAAGTCCTGAAATGTTTCAACAACCACAAAAACTTTCAGATATAAAAGGTGTGAAATCAAAACTGTATGCCAAGTGCAACGTATTATTCATCAATATGGCCTGGAAAATAACAGGACACACTTGACTCATTGCCCCCCACGTCCCCTCATATAACACCAAGCAGAATCGAAGTGAAGTGAAGAGCATGATGCTAAGAAATGGGTAATTTCACGTTCCTGACACACGGAAACGTAATATGAGCCAAGAAAATTTGTAATTCACGCATGGTCTCATGGAGACTCTGTCGCGTTATTGGTTATTAAATTATCAAAATATCCACTTTTTTGAATAAGTGTTGCATTTATGGCTCGAAAGAAGGCAGAGACTGACTTTGACCCTGACATACATTTCCTCATTGGAGTAGAATGAATAATAACTTCGAATAAGGATAAAAATACAATATAAAAATAATGTGAAATTAAAATCTGAATTTGAATGTGATTTGAGTATTTTCATTTGAATCATAAAACCTGCATCACGAAATCTAACAAGATATTAATTTTGTAAGTGAGGTTCTATGAACTTATGGTAACGTTTGAATTTTTCAAAGTAAAAGGGTAAAAGGGTGTATTGCTCCCCAATCAAATGTGGGCTCTCAATTCATGATCTCTCAATCACTACCCACTAAATATCTTCAAATTGTTGGGAAACTATATTTTGGAATGGAAAATGAAAGGGGGAGGGCAAGTTTCTTGAATCATATTACGTTTCCCCGTATCAGGGACGTGGATAAGTTATCCATTTCTTAGCATCATGCACTTCACTTCGGGGTGGTGATATATGAGGGGACGTGGGGGGCCATGAGCCAAGTGTTTCTTTTTTTCCAGGTTGTACTGATAAATAATACGTTGCACATGGCATACAGTTTTGATTTCACACCTTTTATATCAGAAAGTTTTTGTAGTTGTTGAAACATTTCAGGACTTAGCTCCAAGTTTTCACCCGTCAGGGTTTTTGGTGGGATATCAGTAATTTTTGTTCCTTCATAATGATTAAATGCATTTGCTTCTTCACAATAGCATCAGAATATATTTCTTGACTGTGTCATCAAATTTTCGTTCGATCAAACACAGTCTCTTGATTCATTTCCTCGCCTATCGTATATCAGCATTGAATGGCCCAAAATAGTCGTCAAGTTGGAATATTTTTCAAATACCGGTGTCACGGTATATTTGTGGGTGATATAGGCCTATAAGTATGGAAAATGGAAGATACCGGTATATCTTTATGTACAAAATAATATACTGGTGTAAGATTATTGTGGATTGGTTCAACATACAAATTGACCGGTGAAATATTATGTATCCAGTATATTCATATGTAGGCCTATACATGTACATGCTGAAAATGGAAATGTTAAAATACCGGTGGTATGAAAAAAAAACCTTACGAGTTGGCTGGTAAAAATACACATTTACCGGGAGATGAGTGTGGGTTATGGAAATATTGAATTCAATACAGTTCTTGAAATACTGATATGCTTATTAGAAATGCATTTGGGGGTTACAAATTGAATAAAAGTCCATTTTTTCGAAATGATTTCCAATTAGCGGGCAAATGAGTGGAGAACAAACGATGTAGTCTCGAGCACAACGTACACAAACGAAGCACTAACGCTTGGCGAAAAATTGAAACGTGATTTCTTCCATGATTATTCCAAGTTTTACGATTTTTCGTGATTTGTGTGATTTTCGTGATTTTTTCATTCATTCCTATTTTTTCGATTTCTTGTGATTTTTCCATTTTTTCTCGATTCTTTGTGACCTTGGTGATTTTTCGTGATCAGCCTACCGTTCTGTTTCTCGATTTTTCGTTCTCCTTATTTTTCTTGATTTTTTTCAATTTTTCCGATTTTTCGCGATTTTTTCTTTCATTTTTTCTCGATTTTTGGTGAACCTTTGTTTTTTTTCTCTATTTTTCGTTATTCTCTCGATTTTTCATTTTTCTCCGATTTTTCGTGTTTTTTCTTACTTTTCGTGCTTTATTTGATTTTTCTCGATTTTTTTTCCGTGATTTTTTTTCCAAGTGTAGTCCCTATATCTGATTTTTTCAGTTGTTGATCTCTCGGGACTCAAATTCCTTTTCTATAGCAGCTGTTTATTCTTCTCCAGTTTTTTAACTGGCCTTAAACTGTACCCAAAGTTTCCGATGGTTCATTAGTGGCCGAAATTTAATCGTCGATACAACAGTATTCTTCTTTTCTAAAAGTTATTATTTCAATTTCTTCCGGTTAAACATGATTAATTGACCAATCTCGCACACATAATCGATCTGGTATATTTATTCAAACACATCTTTGAAATATCATTAGAATATGACGTGAAGATTTTTAAAAATAATTAAAACTTGAAAAATTCGTGTGAAATTAGCTTACTTCCGGTTTTCAAAAGCAACTTCCTGTTGAAAGATCCAAAAGTCACAATTTCACATGAGTTCACATAATCCCTGAAAAAATCAGACACATCGGACGATTTGTCGATACGACAGTATTCTTCATTTCTGAAAGTTATTATTCCAATCTTTTCCGGTTGGAAACGATTAATTGACGTATCTCGCACACACGATCGATCTGGTATATTCATACAAACATATTTCCGAAATGTCATCGAAATAATGTCGTGAAATGATTTAACAAAATTATACAAACTTGAAGAGAGAGTTTAATATGACCTTATTTACGGTTTTCAAAAGCAACTTACGCTTAAAAATTGGAAAGACACAATTTCATATGAGTTCACATAATCCCTGAAAAAATTAGACAAATCGGACGATTCGTTTGGCCCTTAGCCAAGTTCTTCGGTGACGACGAAAGGAGGAGGAGGGTGAAACGGAAAAAGTAGTCTTTTCACAGTGCTACAACTTCCAGACGTTTGTTCAGAGATATATATTTAATTGTCGTGTCGATTATAGCGCCTCATTCCATTACAACAAAGTAGAGTTATCTAGGTTGTTAGTTCCGGAGATACAGTATGTTGAAAACCGCCTGGAAATACTTCGTGTAAACAGAGTTTACGAGTCCAAGTATTGAGATTTACGTTTTCAGCGGTGTGGTGAGCTGAAAACGCGATCTCAAAACGGAGTGGGTAGCGCTTGTGTGCAAAACGCTAGTATTGAAAAATGAGCTTCCGCAGCGTTTTCAAATCGGTTTTGCGGTTAGTCCTATGAGGTAGTTCTCTCGAAGTTATCGGAGTTACTCTAGATGACAGTGGAAATTCAAACCACCAACCAATCACGAGCCAAGATTATGCCGCGCAGCGCTGAGATCGAAGTATGAAGGAAGAGGAACTGAATAAATAGACAACAACATAACCTCTTTTCACAACACGTTGCGTTTACTCGTAAAATGACTCCTAATTATTATAAGTTGAAACTTATTGCGGTAACATCAGTCAAATCAGGATAGACTTTTTGTGTAAGGAACGTTTGGCAGATACTCCAACCCAAGTAGGCCTAGAGCCTATTTATTCTTCAATTGAGTAGGCCTATTTGAGTGATGTATTATTGACTAGAATCAAACCAAAACATCTAGGCCAATGCGTCAATCAAATGGCGAATGCATCAATGCCTAGGCCAAGAAATAGAATTTATAGGACCTTACAAAATCAATGCCAAACCCAACGTATAAAAATCGTATAATGAATGAAATCGTATAATGTTGAGGCTTGATTGGCCTACCAGAAAAAAAATGTAGGAGCTTATGTCAATTGCCGAGCTACGGGGAGGATTGAATTTAGACAATTCTTCTATCAATTCTGTCGCCAATAGCTTATGAAGGCGAAATAATTTCATACATTTTAAATGGATCAATTCTCACATGGAACCGATCTCCCATCTCCAAAAAATCTCTCTTCCATCTCTCAATAATTTCCAAATTCCTTATACCGTCCGCCATTTTTAGAATTCTGACAGATGAAAACGTTGTTTTCGATGAAACCACGAGATATTTGTTCGTGGGGAACAACGGTGATTTGAGAACGGTGTTTAGGTTCGTTTAGCGCTCAATACTACCAAATATAGATAAACTACGTTTTCAAGACGAAAACGTCATCGAAAACGAAAACGGAGTTGCTCGTGATGGTTCAATACTTGGCCAGATAGGTTAGCACCTAGAACCAAGGAGAAGAAGAAGAAGAAGAAGAAGAAAAACTTTCAAGAATCGGAACTTTCTGTTTGCACTGTCACTGTCAGTTATTAGGTTTAACCATTACTTCTCTATGGTTTAACCAACCACTTCAAATTCAATGGTTAAACTACATTAGTTTTTTTACTGATGTAAAGGGCACGAATGGTAAGGGTTAAGTAGGGTAAGGTTTTGTATTGAATGTACAACTAGAGAAGCCATTGCGGCTTAACCCCGCCGCACAAATGAAGACCCATTGTTATTATTATTATTATTATTATTGTAATTTTAGGGTTCGTGCCCTGCCCTACTAACCCTAACAATCGTCTACCATCCACCACCTAACATATATCCCTTAAAACAGAGGTTAAAGATACGGCATATTTATCGGGATCTCATTTCTCCATTATTTAATAGTATAGGCCTAGGCCTAGTCCTACGTTGTTAAAACAGGGCGAGTGCCCAACAACTAAGGGAGTCGAGTCAGACAGTTTGTTTCTTGCTCAAATAGACCTAGAGACCTAGGCTAACATTGGTTAACATTAAATTCAGGTCAGGTTCAGGATTGAATAGGCCTACACCTTACAAGTCACCACATCAATCTGCCTATTTGATAAATTATCAGGTTATGTTTTTAGTTTAAGGTACTGAGTTTGTATTATAAACTCCATTTTTGAAGTTTGTTGATGATGGCTAGGGCCAAGGGGTTAGGTAGAGCTTTGACATTCATTTTATAACCATACTCAATAAAATCACAGTGTGAGATAATTTTTGTGTCGAGTGGATGAAGCTGCAGTTTTACGGTTCAAACCTTTCGCGTCCCAACCCTAACCATCCCGTAAGAACCCTGCAGATCGGCAGTATCTTTCACGAATAATTGATTGCTATTTTAAGTACCGGTAGGTCTAATCATACCTTAGGCCTAGATCTACAGAGGAAAATTACTTGAAACCATTGTTGAATGGTATTTAAATATGGGCCTATATTACAAGAATTAAATTACAAATTGAACCCAATAATTGATCGAAGTGGCTATTCCCACTACCCACGACCGGGTAGTGGCAATAGCAGTACCCACGCTGTGCGGCTATTCCCACTACCCAGTCGTGGGTGGTGGGAAAATTCCCACCGCACGACCCATTATATCCCTCGTCACGGCCAAAATTCCCTGTCAAAGTTGACAACACCGCGCTGATTTCATAGGCGGGAAAGCTCGACCCAGACGGCTTCAGGAGAGAGAGAGAGAGAGAGAGAGAGAGAGAGAGAGAGAGAGAGAGAGAGAGAGAGAGAGAGAGAGAAAGAGAAAGAGTGTGAGAGAAAGAGAGAGAGAGAAAAGAAGATGGAGAGAGAGAGAGAGTGTGAGAGAAAGAGAGAGAGAGAGAGAGATGAAGATATAGGGAGAGTGTGTGAGAGAAAGAGAGAGAGAAAAAGTGTGTGAGAGAGAGAGAGAGAGATAGAGAGAGAGAGAGAGTGAGAGAGAGAGAGTTTGTCAGAGATGGAGAGTGTGAGAGAGAGAGAAAGAGTGAGAGAGAGAGAGAGTGTGTGTGAGAGAGAGGGAGAGAGAGAGAGAGAGTGAGTGAGTGAGAGTAAGAGAAAGAGAGAGAGTGTATGTGTCAGAGAGAGAGTGTTTGAGAGAGAGAGAGTTGTGCTACGGCGATGCCAAAACTTTTGGACGGAGGGAATTCTGAGGGACATGTACGTGTCAATAGCTGCACAGCGCGGATGCTGCTATTCCCACTACCCGGTAGTGGGTGGTGGGTAGTGGCAATAGCAGTATCCGCGCTGTGCGGCTATTCCCACTACCCGGTCGTGGGTAGTGGCACGACCGGGTAGTGGGAATAGCAGTATCCATAATTGATGGCATAGAATGGCCTATAGATGGAACGAGGTATTAGTCACATTATAGTATAATAGTAGGCTACAACAATTTCATGATGACTTGATCAATTTGATCACCCAGGCCTACTCATCTAGTATAAGCAATAATGAATCTTGACGCTTTATTTCAATGAGAGAATTCATAAATCATTATGGTATTGGTGGAATGATATTTTACCAAGACCCGGTTTTAACCGACAGTAGTGAATTAACTTGATATCACTCTTGGTTACGTATGTTGTTTTTGTAACTTGAGTAATAGTTAGAGCCTACCTAATGATTCTGTAACTACGAGTTCATAAAACCGGCTCTGACTGATGTAAATTATTTCAAGGTAAGCTGTTGGTTCTGTAAACTGCTCTGTTGTAAGTTTTACCGTAAGTTCACTCTAATTCTTTTTTTTTACTGTCAGTAACGTTTACTAAGGGTATTTTGTCAGATAAACCAACTATTGCAAAGTATTCAGGAATGGTAACAACAATCTTGTATATCGTGAATCGTCTCTTCCGTAGCTCTTAACTTCTTCCGGCTCCATCAAGTTGGCTCCACCCAATTTGAATTTCTGAAAAATTATTGAACAGGCGTTTTGAGCTCGTTTTGAGCTGAATTGTGCCGCCGACTAATCGTTTTGAGCTCATCCCCTAGCCGAGATATTTCGACTTATTGTGGGCAGAACCAAGTTGACGGGTGGCTTCGCCCAACTTGAGGAACAGCGTTAACGTGACCCATCGTTTCTGAGAATCTTTCTCTTGGAAAATCACACATCACCAATTCTAAATCTTTCACCATGAGATCTAAAGGCCTACCACAAAATATATGCGAATTTTCAGAATTTGTCCTGACATTGGAGGAGCTGCGTGAACTTGACCCCTCATGTTTTGAAAATCGATTTTCTCGTAAAATTACTCAGCACAAATTCTGAAAGTCTTGGCATGAAATCTGAAGGCCTTTGGCAAAAACTCCGGACAAATTTTCAGAATTTGTGCTGATAGAGGAAGGGGGGAGGCGGATTCACGGACCTAAAATATCTTGGCTAGGAGATGAGCTCAAAACAGATGATTACCACGTCAACTTGGCTCTGCCCACAAAAAGTTGATATATCTCGGTCAGGAGATGAGCTCAGAAGGATTCACAAAAAGAATTCAAAAAAAGATTCAGAAGGCAGTACAATTCAGCTCAAAACGAGCTCAAAACGATGGTCTTCATCCGGTTTTGATCTGACGAGTTGACCTAAACCCCCATCTGATTAACACGTCAACTTGGCTCCACCCACAAAAAGGTAAAATATCTCGGTCAGGAGATGAGCTCAGGAGGAATAGAGCTCAATTCAGCTCAAAACGACAGTTTTTGTCCGGTTCCGATCCGAAGAGTTGAGCGGAGCCACCCGTCAACTTGGCTCCGCCCACAATAAATCAAAATATCTCGATTAGGGGATGAGCTCAAAACGATTAGAAGGCAGCACAACTCAGATCAAAACTAGCTCAATTGATTATTTTTAGGAATTCGAATTGGGCGTAGCCAACTTGACAGAACGTCTTCCGAAACAAAGTCTTCAGTTATAAAACAAGTTCACATTATTTATATCTGAATAACTGATCATCCCGAGTTGAAGGTGAGCAGTCAAGGAGTAATTGAAGTCATGATAGGGTTAGGCCTATCATATTCACCGATATAAAAATGAGGACAATTCATATTTCAGACCATCCTGACTAGGCTTTTCGTGACATCTCACAGTTCTCGAAGCAAATGCTTGTATGAAGTAGGCCTACTAATTGACTACGACCTTTAATTAGCAGAGTGATAGGCCCAATTATAACTGTTTAAGCCCATCTCTCATTTTTTTCTATTTTGTATTATGATGAACTTCACATTGCTGTCATTGAAAAAAAGTGATCATTGCCCAAGAGACTTAGGCCTAGTTCAAAGTGGAAGATATCAACATTCATGTGTTCTGTTCACTCTTATTACCAATGCTAGAAATGTACGGACGGATATATATCACAGGAATGGTTTTTATTTACACAGTAATGTGAAAAATTATGGTCACAGACAGCGCAGTTCTGATGTAGAAGCTGATTGGTTTCAAATAATTAACATGGGGTGGTAAGATCACCCTTGTGGTACCCCGTCCAAACGATCCTGCCTTTCATCCATAGCCTTGATTGGGGAGCAATGATTCTGTATCAAATTTTGATGGTATTGAAAAAAAAAGTTCATAATAATAATTTATATTACGCACCGGTAATTCAACTTTGTTAAAGCATACGGCACGCCCTAGCTGTCATAAGCCATAATGTTCCTGTCTGCGTCACCTGGATGTCACTTGCAGCAAGGGCTACCAAACAATTTACCCCAGTAGAGCGCTAGATTCAAATACAAATATGATGAACATCATGATGTATACTTCGTAGTGTTTTTCATTGCTGGTATGTAGTCAGAGATGAGGGAGGCCTAGGAGTATTCTAGGTGGGAACGGTCCATCGTGGCACTTCAACCTTCACTCAACTCGGCAGACATCTCTTCCAAATGGACCGAGACAACTTCATCGCTTGACTGAAATTACACCATCTCATTGGAATAATTTGTACGGTACTTGGAGTCACAAAAGTTTTTCCAAGAAATCATATATATCATCACAGTTGTCCAAGCTTGCTAAGCTGAACCATTGAATTTCAAGGTAATCTTATCGTTCAACGTACCATCGCTAATTTTTGTCCGATATTCTTGTTTGAGGTGTTTTCTGATAGATCTTGTTTGTATGTATGATGTAGTGTTTGGACTTTTTGTGTTTTGTTTGTTTTAATATGGTTTTTACTCACTTGAAGTTGATGCTTTGTGATCTGACTAAGACGACAAAGGTGGACAGTAGGTTAGGTTAGGGTCAGGTTAGTGTATAAACCTCGCGTATACCGCCGGCAGGCGGAACGGAGCTTATATACTTTAATAAAAGTGAAGAAAAAATTGAAAAAAATTGAAAAAAAATGGCGTGGTACGTTAATCTGTAATTTTACCAATTTCAATTGCTGAACTCATAGCCACAAGGTTATAGGGTCAGTGGTGATTAATATGATAATGCCCGTACATGTACCCACAAGTACAGGCGTAGGCTAGTTGATATTCTCAATGTATTGTACTATTGAATAGTTGTAAATCGATTCAAGACTAAGTAGATTTGTTCACAATATCAAACCGGTACATATTTTAGTGAAAATGGGTGAGTTGGCCTATGTGTTCTAATTTTGCTGTACAGCTCAAATTATTATTTCAAGAGTCAAATTATATTACTTAGGTGCCCAGGCCAACTAGCATATTTAAAAAAAAATTGTAAAATCTTAGCTTCAATTGCACGATATTTGTACCAGATTCAATTATGAATATCTCCAAGGAAGGTATTATGAGTAGAAATTTTGCTGTGGACCTAATAATCAGTTTGAGCAATACCGAATATTAGGTTAATGCTGTTTGCCATGCAGATTACAGTAATATCACATTTTATTGTAGGCCCTAGCATTGCTTTCTGTGTGGCACTGCCAAAGTTTTGTCTTAGGCTCCTGTATTTTTCTATGGTTTTCTACCATTAATTATTGTCAATTACGCGACATGTTTCTTTCTGTAGGATGGTAATACATGCCCGTGTTGAGCAAATGATAGGCCTAGTTATTATCGGATGCAGCAGAACTCAATTGGTTGAGATTTCTTCATCTTGACTGGATCTTTTAGGCCTTCTCTTCTTTGCCACTTTTCGTTTTTTTTTAAACCATAATACTGTCGAGTGAAAACAATTGAATGCTATGTTGAAAATATCTGTAAACGCCTAGGATCAGTCTTTTCAGAACATCCAGTCCCTATATGGAATAAATAAGCCAAATCTATTGGCCAATATTGCGCAGTTTATATTTTGCCCCAGATGTGGCCTATGCCATTGTGGTGCATTTAGCTCATGAATCACCATACTTTATGATAATTTGCTGGTAGTTTTGCATGTTGATGTACATAAGTAATAGATATAATGCAATTTGTGATTCCAGCTCTTTCCAACTGCATTAATCAACATTGGAATCAATTTCATTTGAATTGGCCAATCTGAATTTAAAATACGTTGTAAAAGCTAGTTGAGAGCCAGATGTCACGGGGCGAGAGCTATTTTGACAATCAGAGAAGTTGAGAAAGTCTAATGTTCACGTGAGATAAAAAAAAGGTTTGATTTGATAGGCTTTTTCGGGATAGGTTGGTGGGCCTGACACTAACGTCAGCTGGTCGCTATTAGATTCAGGAAGGAGTGCAAGCTAGATTTATTTAGCCTAAGTAAAGTTTCCAAAAGTTTGACTTACCCAGTTAGCAGATATAGTTGGTTTTATTAAGATAAGAATCACACTTAGATAATACAATCAACACAAATTATAAAAGAACGAGGAAGTTTTCTCTAGAGTCTATAGATACATCGAGTAGACCTGAATATAAGAGAAAATTCACAAGTTTTAAGTTTTCACTTGACAGGGGATAGGGTTTTCTTTGGGAGATGAATCGATAGAAGATTGAAGTTGATTTTTTACTTTAGTTCAAGCGTCACAGATGGACAGATATTTAGTACAAGAAACAATTTCTCTAGAACACATAAGGCTCAATAGAGAAAGAAAGAGAGAAAAAAAAGAGCAACAAAAAATATAGACCTAAAGATCTCTAGAACCATAAGGCTTCCATAGAGATCGAAAAGAAGCTAACTCTAGAACCATAAGGCTTCCATAGAGACAAGAAGAGACAGAGATCAACAGAGAGAGAGAAAGAGAGATAGAGACTAATGAGTTGTCAACTATATTATCGAAGGGCTTTTTCTGTTCTTTTATAGTCAACTGAGTGAAGGAGAAGAAGAAGTGAAAGCAATTATAAGGTAGTAAGGGCTAGGGGAAATGATGTGTTTGTCAGCTAGAGAGAGAAGGAAGATAGAGGTGTTTACTTTCTTAGGTTACATAAATAGAGGTTATGAGGGAATTACTTTGTTGTCTTCTATGAATAGAAGTTTACAGCTTGATTTGGCAAGAGAATCAATAACTTTGTCTACATATTTACATGTTGTAGGTCTTATACTAGATCTTAGATGAAACATTTAAATGGAAAAAGTTGTACAGGTTTATCATTTGATAATTGAATTATTTAATAACATTTATATTTATATGGTCATCGCGCCACGACAGTACCCCCGACTACCAAAATATTGCAAGTGGTCCCAATGGAGCACTGCAATATGATGAGAGAAAGGGTGTAGAGTAAAGAAAGTTGTTGTCGAAAGACATGATGACGACATGTGATGATGTGAAATGTCAAAGGGTTTGTAGATAACCCGACTTGGATAAAAATTTAGTCGTGGAGCGATCAAGATATAATACATGCTAATTTGCACGACATGTTAAGTAATAGATGTAATAATAGTGTAATAGTATAATAGTATAATAGTGTAAGTAAATATTCATTAGTAAAAATATAAGAATAGTGAAACAATAATAGTTAAATAGTGAGAATAGTATAATATAATATTCCAACGAAAACATAGAAAAGAAACTGAATACCAATAAGAACAATAATAACAAGATACAAATGATTATATGTTCCTGAATATATATATATATATATATATATATATATATATATATATATATATATATATATATATATATATATATATATATATATATATTGATAATCAATGTCTGGTCAACACATGTGAAAAAAACGGAGGATAATGAATTTGCCGTGAAATGGCCAAGTGATACTTTAGAGTTGAAATTAATTGCAGGAGTAGGTTCCTTGAATTGCTAGTTAACACTGATGAGAATTTGGGTATGATTTGATTTTTTCAACGATGATATAAGTTCAACACAATATCACGGTCGGAGCACACAAGGTCCATCAAGTAACTTGGAGGGCGGTAGTGTCCACTTTGCTTACGTCACATGTTCACGAAGGGTAGATTGTTACGAGCCTTGTTGGTAATTGTTTATGCGTGCTCTGGTTCGTGTGGAATAGTAGACGTGATTTGTGGGACCGTTGACCTTCTGTTCTGTGGCCTGTGTCTTGAGTTGTAGTATTGTGTCGTCGCACATCGTCGGAGAAGATGATGCATTCTAGAAAATGAAATAGATAACGGTAGTGTGTGTGACATGGGGTGAACGGGGGGGGGGGGGGGGGTTAATGATTGACAAGTAGCGAGAATAAGTGAAGGTCATTTTCACTTGTGTGGCTAGACATGATTTTGGTATTGATAGAAAGTGATGACAGGTAATAAATTGATTGTAATTAATGTAGAGAATATGATCAAATGAATTGAATTTAGTTGGTATTTTCAATTTCACATTGTTAGTCTCTATAATAAGATTGGTAGTATATATGATTAAATCAGTCGAAAGGCAGGTGGTACCTTGAATGCAGTTTAAAAATATAAAATTGAGCAAAAGAAATCAGTCTGAATGTAGTTATATAGATATAGGGCTATATATGAGTAGGTAATAGAGAATAATAAGATTACATAAGTATATCTGTGGCAGGCCCAATGGCATTATTATTTGTTGATTACTACTTGGTAGTGTCAAGACAAAAATAGAATGTGATTGTTGTCTATTTATATAAGACGAGTAGAACAAAGTATTATGAATGATCAGTATAGAAATGTATTTTAGTCGTTTATTTAGCAATGTAGCCTATAACAAAACGATTTAGGATTAGCAAAATAATAATAATTTCTTCATTTTATTTTATTTTCAACAAAGAAAAACATTTATAAGATATTATGATAGTTCAATAATATGGAAACGCTGGTGAGCTGTTGATGAAAAAAAAATGTAAGTTAGAGTCAATCCAATTGGTTTTTGGGATTACTTTGATAAACTTTTGAAATGAAGTCATGAGACATTAGTTTTGAATAACGATGTTTCCATATTTGTACCACTGAATATGTTATTGATGTGATTGTTTGTACTTAACTTAATGTGACTGCTTGTGAGAAGAGTCGAGGTGTCCGGGTGTTGATCAGTCTTTGAAGTGGATGTTGATACGATTGTAGCTGTTGCGGCGTGAATGACAGGAGGTAGATCATGGTTGCATGGTGAGATCTCTGGTACCGATTTGATGTTGGTGATCCTTGATATTGTTGATGGCCGTGGCAGTGGTGGTGATTGCCTCGACTGGAGAGGATTCCTTTACTAAGGTTCTTATACAAGGTAGGGCGGGAGGGTATTTTCCGTAAGTATGGGAATATGAGTGGATTTTCTGGGAAAAGTCTTTTCTTAGGGCTATTCCCCATGGAGTGCGTAAAGAGGAGGCGAGGAGGCGTTGCTTGGTGATGTCGAGTATTTGGTATTGTTGTCGGAATAGTGAAGCAATTAGGCTGGGATCGGGTTGGGGTATGTGGTTCGGGAACGATGCGGGTGGGATGATGTGCTGATCGGAATAACGAGAATATATTGAAGTATATTCTCGTTCGAGATAGTTGAGGTGATCAATCACCTTTTTTGATGATGTAGTTGAAGGTGATGGCATCTGTGTAGTTGATGGCGTCGTTGTAGTTCGTGGCGTCGTTGCTTCTTGTTTCCCACACAGTGCCCAGTGTTTGAAGAAGGGCTTATGGCAGAGTGTGCAGCGTGAGCGCTTGGTCCTCGGCATGGTTGTAAGAGTGATGTATTGAGTTGGGGAGGTTTATGCACATATAGGAGTAAGGGAAAAGGTGTGTTTTTGTGTGGAAATAGGCTGAGTATTGATCAATGGTTTCTTCAGGGAGTTATGTATTGGATTTAGAAAGGTTTGACACTTTCTCTAATCGGATATTTGAGGGAATGGAAACAAAAATGGATGGAATTGATGTTAGGTGATAGGTTATTCATTACGTTTTTCTCTTGGAGGATTCACGATGTCACGAAAAGATTGTGGTACCCGATCTCTTAAATGATAACGGGTTCTAATTGAACGTCTGGGAGTCTCTGTTATTGGGTTTTGGCTTAGTATTGGTTCCCTATTTCTGAGTGTAGCTGAAGGGTGAAAAACTTTCGTGGGGGTAGAAGTATTTTGTAATGGGGTGAAATCAAGTGGAGGGGATTGTATGATTGCAGGAGTACTTGGTGAGAAGGGTGGTGGACTTGTAGTGCTATTCAAGGTATCGTCCCTTGAAGTGGGGTAGGAAGTGTGAGGTGAAGATGAACTTTGGGGCAATGGTTGCTGTGGTAGGTAAGGAGAGGTTGTAGGGTAGATGTGACTGTTGGAAAAATAGTCGTCGTCAGGATCAAATGTGAGAGGAATGGTTTCGTCGAGATTAGAAAATGATATTGGTGTCTGGAAGAGGAGGTCATCTAGGTGTTCTGTGACAGGTGTTAAGTCTTCATTGAAACTTTCGGGGTGGAATGTATGAAAATGCTTCAGACGGTTGACATGGGTAGATTGTATTTTTCCAGTATAGACATGTCGTATGGAAAAATCGACAGGACCTAGTTGGTCTATGACTCTATAAGGACCGTTCCATAGGCGACCTAACTTGCGTGTCATTCCCTTTTTCACTACTGGGGTATACAATAGAACTAGGTCTCCAATGTGTATGTCAACTGGTTTACTTGTTTTATTGTAATATTTCTCATTTTTATCTTTACTACGAGATATGTTGGTTCGAGTTGTTTCAAAGGCTCGTTTCAATCTCTCGTGAAGTTCAGTAGGGTAATTATCTTGTTGGGTGGTTTCTAAGGGACGAGTAATTGTATCAAAAGGAAGATTGATGTCAAAACCATGTAGTAAATAGAATGGGGTATATCCTGTGGTAGCTGATATGGTACTTCTCATAGCTAGTAACACATATGGGATCTGTTCATCCCAATCGCTCTCGTCAGCATAATGGGACATGATGTCAGCTATTACCCTGTGTATTCTTTCTACAGCTCCATTAGTGGATGGTTGGTAGGCCTGTGTAATGAGTCTGTCAATTTTTAGTAATCTACAAGTTTCAGCAAACATTTTACTAGTGAACTGAGCACCTCGGTCAGTGAGGAGCGCTTCGGGGCAACCGTATTCAGAAATTATTTCTGTGACAAAAGCTTTGGCTACAGTCCTAGCTGTGATGTTGGCTAAGGGGATAATCACGGGATACTTAGTGAAGTGGTCTACATAAGTTAGGAGATATCGATTTTGTCGTTTGGTGGGTAGCATAGGACCTACTATGTCCATTGACACGCGTTGCCAGGGAGTTGTCACTTCCTCAAAACGCTGTAAGGGTGCCCGTGTTCGACCCACGGGGTTTTTCCTCATTTGACAGGACATACAATTTGTGCAATAGGTAGCTATATCTTGATGCATGGCTCGCCAAAAGAAACGAGAACTGATGAGGTCAGTGGTACGGTGTTTACCTGCATGTCCGGCAAATGGTAGATCATGATAGGTCCGAAGGATTTTATTCTTAAGTGAGGATGGTATAACTAATCGATCATTGTGATCTGGATCTGTGCTATATTTGTATAGTATTTTCTCTTCATCAAGGTAGAACTGTCTTTGATCTGGGGGTTTTGTTTCTAGGGTTGTTATGATCGACTGAATTTCTTCATCACGATCCTGTTCTCTTTTTATTAAGTGTCTATCTAGGAGAGGTTCTACAGGTGGTTTTGTTTGTTCCCGATTAATATTAACCTTGAGTCTGGATAGGGCATCTACATGTGAAATGGAGCTCCCTGGGCGATGTTCAACGTTGAATGTATACTCGGCTAAGGTGAGGGCCCAACGGGTTTGCTTACAATTTGGTTTTGGGAGAGAAAGAAGCCATTTTGATGATCTGTGGTCTGTTTACACAGTAAAGTACCTTCCATAGAGGTAACAATTGAAGAATTTAATGCCGAACAGGACAGCAAGAAGTTCCCGTTCTGTTGTTGAATAATTACATTCCGCTGTATTCAATTGTCTGGAAGCGTACCCAATAGGTCGCTCTTCACCATTTATCTTTTGTGATAGAACTGCAGCAATGGCATAACCTGATGAGTCTGTTGTGAGACAGAAATCTTTGGTGAAGTCAGGGTAGGCAAGTACGGGATCAGTACAAAGAGCCGTTCTAAGAGTCTGGAAGGCTTTTGTATGCTCCATTTTCCAAACAAAGGGGGTATCCTTTTTTGTTAACAATGTGAGAGGTTTAGCAATGTGCGCATAGTTAGGGATAAATCTACGATAATAATCGGTTAAACCCAAAAAACCTCTAATTGTTCTAAGATTCGTGGGTTGGGGGTAATCAAGAATGGCAGTAATCGTACGAGGGTTTGGTTTCACTCCATCTGCAGTGATAAGGTGACCTAGATATTCTACTTCGGTCTGTAAGAAATGACATTTGTCTGGGCGAAGTTTCAGATTTGCATCTCTTAATCGATCTAAGACTAAAGCTAGTTTTTCTACGTGTTCTTCTACAGTACTTGACCAGATAATTAGATCATCTATATAGATAAGAACAGTATTCCCAGTTAATCCACTGAGAATGGTATCCATCAATCTTTGCCAGGAGGCTGGGGCATTACATAAACCAAAAGGGAGGCGTTTGTATTGCCATAGGCCTGTGGGGGTGCAAAACGCTGTTTCGACCACATCTTCAGGTGCTATTTCAATGTGATTATAGCTTGAGTGGAGGTCAAGGGTTGTACAATATTTAGCGTTACCTAGAAGATCCAAAGTTTCGGGTATGTTGGGTAAAGGATAACTGTCCTTCACAGTGACAGAATTTAGTTTACGGTAATCGCACACCATTCTGTATTCCTTTTCACCACTAAGGGTGCGTTTTGGCACAAGAAGCATGGGGGCTGCCCATGGTGAGTAAGAGGGTTCTATAATACCTTCAGAGAACTGGTCAGAGATAATATCATCCACGATTTTTCGCTGGATGTGAGGAATGCGATAAGGAGGCCTCCTTATCGGCATTGATGATCCCGTATCAATTCGGTGTTGAATTGTGGGATGTTTCCCGCTCTCATCTCCGGTGAGGAAGAAGAGATTTGTGTACTGGACCAAGACATTTTTCACTAATTCTTGGTGGTGAGAGGGGAGATGATCAAGTTGGCACTTTTCTGCAATGATCGCCTCACGTTCAGCTTTTGATTGACCTGCTACTATGGCATTATCACCTGTAGTTAAGGTAGCGACACGTGAACCGTCAGTACAGATTAAGTCCGTATTGATAGTATCATCCATAGGTTGAACGCAACCGAGGACAGTGTTTTTAGGTATAACTAATTCTCTATCAACTATATTTAATAACCTAATTTGAAGAGTTAAATCTTTCCTTTCATTGATCAACAGTCTAGCGCAACTAAGGCCATGGACATTCACTTCATGGGGTTCAAACAAAAGTGACATTGGTATGTCTGGAGAGGTAGCTAATCTCTTTTTTTGTTTACCCATGCACAAGTATTCACATCGAGGAGGAATGGTTATTTGGGAGGTGACTCGAACGGAGGTTCTGTTGAGTAATTTGGGGGAAACGGGTGTGGAACTGCTGGTATTTGCTATGCTCTGTTCAGGAGTCACGGAGACTTCTTTGGGTACTGTAATACTCACTACCGGTGATTTAGTAGAACGTGCACTTTCTATTTCGTCACGGAGGTGGGCAACTTTGAAGGAGGCGTCTTTTGGGGGGATTTTTTGATACACGGAAATGTGTATATCAGTGTCTTTGAATATCTCAGATATTTCCCAATTGAATGGGTCTATGTTTCCTTCCACTTGAGGTATTGCTAACCTTTTTATTTCATGTACTTGACAATGATGTTTTAAGTTTTGGAGGGCTGCTAGATAATCATGGTAACTAGTCGTAGCGGAAGACGTAGTCTTCGTGATCAAGTAACAATTGAATCGATCCTCTGTGTAATCGTACATTATGTTACCTGATGATTTTTTTGGGGTGAATATTGTATTTACTCTAGGGGCGCGAGATGTTAACTGAGGAAGTTTGTTTGGTAGGATCGATTGGTCTAAAGCTATGTAGTGGACAAGTGTTGTATAACTTGGTACCGTGGTTAACTCTGCATCTATCTCAGTGAGGGTAAATTGTGGAGGTAGTTTGGGTGGGGGAGGAGGTAGTCTTTTGGACCACAATGAGAACACCTGGTTTTGCCCGTAGGGTACTCGGTTATGGCCATCGATTAAACATTTTTGTGTTTCATCTAAGCTAAGTTGAAAGTGATTGAAAAAATCAAACCCTATAATTCCACCATCTCCCATATCCAGTTGTTTTTGACCTACCAGAAATGGAAAATCGTAGATTTTATTTCCTAGTTGGATTTTCACATCGGCTTCCCCAATAATAGGCAAGGGGTCTCCTGTAACGGAGTATATGGCTCGTTTACTATATCCAATAGGTATTTGTCCTTCAGTGAGAACGGATTCGTGAATTATTGACACATCAGCTCCTGTATCGACCAAACATGGGTAGTAAATACGTGTTTCGGGGTTAGTTGATCCAAGCACGTATACTGGGATACTGGGTTTATGTGAAACTGGTGTCACTTGAATGTTGGAATTTACTACGATCCGTTTTTGGGCTACAGCGGTTGAAGGCGCTATGCTGAGCCGGGGGGGAAATTTTGTGTCTGTTGAAATCTGAAAGGAGGCATAGAAGTATGTGTTGAGGGTAGATGGTTAGAGGGGGGGTTGTGTTGATTATTGTTCCAAGTCCGATATTGATTTGAAGATGAGCGTTGAGGTTGTTGTTGGGTTCCACTATAGCATCGGGGTTCGCGACATTCGGTAATAAAGTGTCCGATCCGTTTACAGTACCGGCAAACCTTCTGCTGATTCTGATCTGTCATGTCACTCTGGGGATTTGTCAAAGGGCTGTTTTGAGGGGTAGTGTATGGAGTAGCACAACGGTTTGCGAAATGACCGTGGCCGCCACACCGGTAACAGATAACTGCTGTGTAAACAGGTGTGGTAGTTCCAGGGTTTGGGGGTTTTGGGGCCACTATGTTAGTAGGTGTGGTTACACTAGATGAATCACTTGTTTTTAACTGCTTAGTATTATTGTTAATGGGTTTGATATTTTTTCCTGTAAGGTGTGAGGTTACTGCTTTTACTCTATGTCGGTCTAGACGTTGGGTTTCGAATAGGTCCGCGAGTTGTAAGGCGTCGCCTACATTCTGTGGTTCCTGGAGAATGATTTGAGAGCGACCATTTTCCTCTCGTAGCCCATCGAGGAAGATGGAAAGTATGGCATTTTCTATAAATGCTCTATTTACTGCTTGTGCCTCTGTATATGGGTGAAGGGGATCGACTACTCTGGGTCTTGGTGGGGCCAAAATCATCCCAGCCTTTCTTATTCGAGTTAGAAAGTTTTTGGCAGTTTCCCCGGGTAATTGCAAACATTGGAAGAAGGCTGTGTATGGGGTTTTCCTACTTGGTATATCTTTGAACCATGTTTTAAAGGAAGTAATAATGCGATCCCACTCTGCATTTTGAAATTCGGGATTGGTATTATAGTAATCCAGAGCAGGTCCTGTCAAACGTGATTCGAATACGCTTAGACGTTGGTTATTGCTCCAATTTCCTAGGACTTGAGCGGCGTCTAGTTCATGCAAAAACTCTGATAGTGAAAGGGTGTTTGGAAGTCCCGAAAACTTTTGAACAATACCCATGATTCCTCCTACATTACTCCTCTCTGGTGGAGGGGGTGGTATGTCGTGATCTTGCTCTTGCTGTTGGTCATGATTATTCATATTACCATTATTGGTGGAGTTAATAATCGGATCGCCCTCTGACATGATGGTTTAGTGTTGGTGGATAAGTATTTTCACAGAACCTATTGTTGGCACAAGTAATTTTATCAATAATTTGGTTATGTATTCCGAAAAAAAAAAATTCTGTTATCAAAAAATCAAAAAAAAAAAATTGTTTTGAGAAAGAAAAAAATAGAATTTATTTTTGGAATTTGTTCATGAAGTTAACAGGAGGGTTGTTTTTATGCAACTCTATCCCAAACCGCTGTCACCATTTTATGTCACGGGGCGCGAGCTATTTTGACAATCAGAACATTAAAAAGAAGTTGAGAAAGTCTAATGTTCACGTGAGATAAAAAAAAAGGTTTGGTTTGATAGGCTTTTTCGGGATAGGTTGGTGGGCCTGACACTAACGTCAGCTGGTCGCTATTAGATTCAGGAAGGAGTGCAAGCTAGATTTATTTAGCCTAAGTAAAGTTTCCAAAAGTTTGACTTACCCAGTTAGCAGATATAGTTGGTTTTATTAAGATAAGAATCACACTTAGATAATACAATCAACACAAATTATAAAAGAACGAGGAAGTTTTCTCTAGAGTCTATAGATACATCGAGTAGACCTGAATATAAGAGAAAATTCACAAGTTTTAAGTTTTCACTTGACAGGGGATAGGGTTTTCTTTGGGAGATGAATTGATAGAAGATTGAAGTTGATTTTTTACTTTAGTTCAAGCGTCACAGATGGACAGATATTTAGTACAAGAAACAATTTCTCTAGAACACATAAGGCTCAATAGAGAAAGAAAGAGAGAAAAAAAAGAGCAACAAAAAATATAGACCTAAAGATCTCTAGAACCATAAGGCTTCCATAGAGATCGAAAAGAAGCTAACTCTAGAACCATAAGGCTTCCATAGAGACAAGAAGAGACAGAGATCAACAGAGAGAGAGAAAGAGAGATAGAGACTAATGAGTTGTCAACTATATTATCGAAGGGCTTTTTCTGTTCTTTTATAGTCAACTGAGTGGAGGAGAAGAAGAAGTGAAAGCAATTATAAGGTAGTAAGGGCTAGGGGAAATGATGTGTTTGTCAGCTAGAGAGAGAAGGAAGATAGAGGTGTTTACTTTCTTAGGTTACATAAATAGAGGTTATGAGGGAATTACTTTGTTGTCTTCTATGAATAGAAGTTTACAGCTTAATTTGGCAAGAGAATCAATAACTTTGTCTACATATTTACATGTTGTAGGTCTTATACTAGATCTTAGATGAAACATTTAAATGGAAAAAGTTGTACAGGTTTATCATTTGATAATTGAATTATTTAATAACATTTATATTTATATGGTCATCGCGCCACGACACCAGACTGCTATATTTACCAAGTGATAACTAGACAATCAGTTATCATCTACGAGAAAGATCAGAAACAACGCACCGAGACCCGTGACCGAGTGGTAACACACTGAACCATCATTCGGGAGACCGGGGTTCGATTCCCGCCATGGTGGACCATCCTGAGATGGGTTTTTCGTGGTTCGTTTTTCGTGGTCGGCTACGATATTGCATTTGAATAGTGTGAGACTATCCTCTTCTCCCCACAATAATATACTAGCCATCATGCATGAAAATATTTTTCTTGCTGTGTACGAGATTTTCGGTTCAAGTTAGCTTAACCTAACTCAACTTGACTCTAACATCAGATCCCAGTCTGTGTATGACAGTTCAGTGTACTAGCAACTTATAACCTCAGCAACGTACCTGCTTCAACTCTGGCCACGTATGCCTCATTTTCGATAGGGAAGGATATGAACTGGAGGGAGTGTTGAACCAATGCGTTGCTAATGTCACACAAAACTCGCGAGCAACTGGCTTGACTTATGCTTGTTACATCGCCCATAACGAGCTGGAACGTTCCAGACGCGTAGAGTCGCAATGCAGTAAGAACTTGCGTCGGTCTGGTCAAATGGCCTTCCAAAATGTTGCACAGTTCCAAGACGATATGTCTTGGAAACCTGTACCGTTTAATCAGATGGTCATCCAACACATTTAATGAATCCAGCCTATCTTTGAATACTCTGCCAGGTCTAACAATGATAGGCCCCTCCTGATTAGGCCTCGGCCTAGCCTCATCCAGAATTAGGAAAAGCCCAGCATTGAACATTGTAATATAATTAGTAGGAAATAGGCTTAGGCCTATTATAACTGTATATATAATTAGTGTTAGTGTTTTAGTGGTAATATTAGTAATCATAAGTTACATTTCAGCTAGGTAGGCATATAGGCCTAGTAATAGTGGTACACTCTTTGACAGGTTAGGCTAGAGTAGACAGACAAGGTGAGTGGTCAGAGGTGACACTGACAGTTGCACACGCTAGGCCTAGTCGAGATCAAGCAAAACGTTGAGGTTAGATGTACAACCGGATTTATAAAATACGTAAATCAAATTGCGCGGTATTTAAAAATATCCTTACCGTGTTTTGGTGGCTAGAATTTACATTTTCTGTCAAATTCAGCCATAAAATCATTGTAAATGGATATTCAAAGTCAAAAGGTGTTCACTTACTAGCCTAGGGCGTAGGCCTACCAGTCAATTTTTTAGGTACTTGTCTCCGGACAAGAGATGAAAGAACAGCTATGAGGATCTCAGACACTTGCTAGGGATTGGTGGGACGATCAAATATTTCTTTATGAGTTTGGATTAAGACAAAATATGGTATTATCTCGAAAGAAGGTCGTAACTTTGAGCCGAATCAAAGTTATGACCTTTTGTGAATTCGGGCCCAGAAGATGATAATATAAACACATCCGTTGTTTATAAAATGTTACCATGGTTATCAGAGGGCCAAACCAAAGAGGTTAGTATTTTAACCTCCTTGACCAAAAATGGGGTATACTCAATCTTTTTTCGGTTTTTATTCAATTATAAAATATTTAGGCTACGTGGACAAAAGTTATTATCGTAACGCGGTAGATTATAACCAATTACAACTTGAAAGCGCTTAAATTTCTAATTTACGTGGAAAACCAGCGATTCTATCAACGCGCAAAATATGGTATAAAAGTCCACGCCATTCCAAGGCCAATAGAGTTTTTTTCTTTATTTCGTTGATTTGAAAATATACAGGCTATGTGGACAAGTTTCATTACTACGTAGTCGAATATTGTAAAAAAATACATAATCCAAGCTCGATAATTTTCAATTTACGTAGAAATTCAGCGAATCTACGCGACGAATAGATTTTTTCGGTCCCTTTTGAATCAAACGTATAAGTGTGTTTCCACAGTGTGGTGAACACGCTAAAGAGGGTTTTAGTAAGTAAAACCACGTAAGGGTCAGTAAGGGTGAAAATTCACTCAAATATTGCATTTCCGGTTACCAGCACGAAGTTTGGTACACAGCTAGTAAATACTATTACAATTCCAAATATTCCAGGGAGCAAGCCAAATTTCATTTTCATAATTCATTTATTTTATGATGTTGCTTAACATCTAGGTTATAGCTAGGTTATAGAAAGGTTACACAACATAACATTACATAACAGCTAGGTTATAGAATAGAATAGAATACGGGAGTACGAATGAGCGGGTGTTGATGAAACGATGAAATGGTGATAGGTAAACGGACGTTTACAAAAACCCATACCTTATTAGGGACTCGAGCCCACGCCTAACGTGACATCAGTTTCTAACACAGTGCGCGTTAGCAAACACAGTTGCACAGTGGCTAGCAAGCCAAATTCCCCCGGATTCCGCCCAAAACTACCCCTGAAACAAGGCTATCAAGTTTAGATTGTTTACGTTCCAAACGCTACAATGGACAATGCTATTTCAGAATTTTAAACCACCAAGTAAAGTTTCTAATTGATTTACTACCCCCTATAAAGCAAATTGCATCCTCTGCTAATGCAACACAAGTAAACTCACTTCAACTATTCAGAACTTGACCGAAATAATCCACTATGACCCAACAGAGTTATATTATGGAGTGAAACTGCCAATGGGACGATGGGTGAATATCGTTTACAAAAAACAGATGTCATGCTGGACTCGAGCCCACTTTCAACCTGACTTCAGTTTCTAGCGATGACTGAGCCACGGGGGTGAAAATAATGTAGTACTTGTTATCAACACATCAAAACCCTTATATACTGCAATAGACCCTATAAGTGAAAATGAGAAATAAATGTGACAGTAGGCCTATAAAGAAAAAGTGATTTTTCACGTTTTCACAAAGAATTTTACGCCACTTCATTACTGGCATGTCTGCCGTATGACTGCAAACATTCACGTTGTAAACCAAATGAAGGATTAGTACTGTTCCGACAACGCTGTGCATATAATGCCGTCAGTGACGTAGGCCTATACTTACAACATTGTTACTGCTTTGCTAGACGGGTCAAGAGACAGGACGATTTATTATTAGTGAAGAATACTGGAATTATTCTTTGATCTTATTTTTAAAAAGTGATCCGCTTCATCATGACCCGTGGTCAAAAATCTTGGAGAGTTCTTCCCCGACTACGTCACTGTGACGTCATTTTTAGCATAACTATCTCAACCAAGACGTCAGGGCAACGCGATAAGTGTCACAGTATTTCACGATATCAACAGGAAAGGAGGTAAATAAGTTTATTTTTATCTAAGCGCTAGGTGAAACTGATCTTAATATTTGTATGTTAATTGATGGATAATTTTAATTAACATGCATTTGCAAACGCTGGACTCAGTATAGTTACAGGAATGTTATTTTTTAATCAACGGCTTTTAATTTATATTCATAACGAAAAGATAACGAATGTACGTACGGAGACTGTGTGTAAGTATGGTTCTATAAAGCTGTAGTTGCGCTCGGTCCTCAAGACGTACACGTTGTGGAAAGTGTCAGACGTTGACATTATTCCTATATTTTATATTATGTTGATAGGAAGTGTGGAAAGGTTTTAGTTATCAAAAGATTTGTGTTTTCTTCCGACAGCTCCATTAATGTTTCAGGTGAAATAAGTATCCCTGTAATTTAAAATTGTTAGTGAACTTACAGGTAATAGCGAGAATAATATTTTTACCGAACTAGTTTTAGGGATAATTCGTTTTACTGTCTTAGGATACATCACATAAGTTTGATTATAGATTAGATCAATTGGGTTAGTTATAGATCATGTTGATTACGGCTCGGCATTAGCCTACCGTTATATTTCATCTGAGAGTTGGTGGAAACAAATGGGTAACCATAGCGAACAACTTTGAACATCCAGTTATATAGATGGTAATTTCCACGATGGTAATTTCGGCCCTTGGGGTTATTTTTTTTTCGATTATTGTCTATAATATCCGCTTATGCGTAATAGTGGAGCTACTTTGGTGAAAATTGAGGCGTCCATTTGTGATATGAAAATTAAAATTAAGAGAAGTCAATTATTCAAAATGTTGCTACACCCCCTCTCTCTCTCCCTCTCTCTCTCTCTCTTTCTTTCTGTTCTTGCACTCTCTTAACTGTTTTTCTTTGTAAGTAATTTTGTTTAAGGCGTTTTATTTACATGTTTTATTAGTACATTATGATAATACGTACACCCATAAAGTCACATAAGATTTGACTTGTCTGTAGGTCTATACACTGTTAACATATTACATGTATCATGGTCATTTTAAAATAAACATCCGGAAAACTACGCGGAATAAGAATAAAAACAGTTGAATGACAAAATATTATGTTTCCCTTTGAACAATGCAATTGCAAAAGTAAATAGGCTGAAGAAGTGAATAAGGGAATTAAGCATTATATACATTGGGTAAGCATCATTAGTGTGACTCTATTTTTCATCTCTGGTCAAGTATTTGCACATTCTTAGATATCCATTGCTTCAGGTCAATTTTCACTTGTGATATTTTTGATACTTTTCTTAATTCAGCCGGGATTTTATTGAATAATTTTGGAATCAGAAATTGCTTCTCTTGTCTACCATAGAAATTAAAAAATGGAGTTTCTACAGAATTTTCTCTCTGTCTTGTCACGTGTTGATGATTTGCTGTATTCTTATAATTGGTATCAAAATAGTTCGTAATTAAAAATATGGAAAAGTGAAAGGTTCTTAAAAGTGAATAGCTCATTATTTAATTTTTCATATCCATTTTTTGATTCAATGATTTTGAATATTTTCAATCTTATTCGATTAATTATCAGTTGTACAGCCCTATGAGAGGATACCATATCTCAATACGGATTCTATAAGTGAATAATAAACTATTACTAATGTATTAGTTCAGTGAATGGGCCTACAAATTAATATAACCACGGTGTCCATTCATCCCGTTTTCCCCTGAATGGTCTCGTTTTTGGACATGTTGCCCCGGTGTCCCCACTCCCCACAACTTTGAGCCGAGACGAATTTTTTCTCCGTTTTTGGTAAAAATGTTGTTTTGTTTTTTCACCACAATTGTGAAATAGACGTATACCTACCTACGTATCATCTCTTTATATCATCAATAAACACCAACAAAACAACAAAAAACAGCAACAAACATATAACACCAGAAAAGTGCTTTGTCTAGTGAGGTGAGTGCATATACAACTGATTCCACCTTCTTTCATTTGAAACTTTCCGACCTATGTCGAACTAGATTTTAGCTGTCATTAGTTATATTTATTAAAGCGTGTATAGTGAGCATTGCAGTTCATTTTTGGATCTACATTGACTACGAAGCGGCGAATTCATTACCGATGTAAAAAATAGTATTTCGGCATTTACATGACCGTTTTTTTTTCTGGAACCGAGATAAACTAACATTCGAAGCCAATCAAATCCCTCAAAATTTCGCTCCACGGGAGCACACCAGTGGTCAACCCGGAGTGATCAAATATATTGAATCAATCGTATCTGATGAATGTAGCTTTTTTCACTTTTCCAGTTTTTCTAAACTGGCACCCTTTAAATTGCCATTTCTTTATTGGTACATAATTTTTCTTGAAGAGCTGAGAGGCTGGTCTAAGATTATTCTGCTGACGACAAATTGACAAGATGTTTATCTTCAGTTCCAATATATTTATTTATTTCCGTTTGGCTAATGTTTGCTGGTTGGATGAGCGTACTGAGTAGGCCTACTCCACGTTGCTTCTGTGTAACGTATATATTTTTTTATTATTGTACGTACTGTGCAGGTATAACACTGTTTGTTAGATGACATGAACTTTCATAATAATAATAATAATAATAATAATTTTTTTTTTCTTATTTATTTGTCAATTCAAGATTATACGGAAAAGTTCACAATATTCCACAAAGCCTGTCAACAGGCTCATCTGTGGTTTGCATTATAATTATAACACATGGAAAACATAACTGATACAAAATAATTACAGGTATAGTGATGGCGTATTTAGTTTTGTGAATTATACGAGTTCCAATGATAGTATAATGTGCCAATATAACGATACATATATAAGTTTTTTTCATTCTCCTCATTATTTTTATTTTAAAATATATAAATTTCCATTTGACATAAAAAATTGAGAGAATATATATATATATATATATATATATATATATATATATATATATATATATATATGATGATTTTATTATGAAAGAATAGCAAAATTTCTTGTTGGTAAAAATATGGGACTTATTAGACATACGATTGATACTCATAACTACAAAATAATTCAGTATATTACTAGGTGATTGTTTGGAACCGAAACTTCCTGACATGTAATTGGAGTTTTGAGATACAAATAGAATGAAATAAATACGCAAATAAACAATCAGTTGGCTCAACTTTTTTTTTCCATTATATATTAGGCTTAATTCATGATCAATTCATCGAATAGCCTAATCAATATGTCAATTTATAACAGAGTTTGACTACATATAACAACCAGCTGAGAGAATCGCCATTATAGTCGATCACATTTAGGTATAAATTCAATCGAGTTCGAGTTGAAGCTATTGTAATTTATTGTCAGCAAATAATATAAAATTGACAATGTGTCAGTGAATGTTCAATTGAATATATCTTGAGTAGAGTTACTAATAATGAAGTCGAGTAGCCAAATTTTCATTTATCTTTCAACTGAATTGATATTAGGTGAATTTAACAAGTTGTCTGCTATTTTATTAAAGATAACTGGAGTGGCATACTGCAGCTGTCTCTTACCATGCTTACTATTGAAATTTGGGATATCGTGAATAATTGTACCACTTGATCTGGTAGTTATGGACTTGGTGTAGAGTGCTTTGTATTGTTGGGAATAGTAGAAGTTGATAATAAATTTGTATAGAAAAAAGCTGTGAACGGGTAGTAGTTTAGAATGATGATAAAGGGCTGCAATGTTATCAATATATTCTAATTTAATCTCTAATGGTGCAATTGACTTGATCATATTGTTTTGCAAGAAGGTTATGCTATTTAAATGAGCAGAGGAAGCGTTTCCCCACGCAAGAAGACCATATGACATTAACGACTCTGCCAAAGCTGTATAAATCAATCGATTAACAGAAGATGGTGATATATTTTTAATTAAATAACTGTAGAGCACAAGCTCTCAATCTTTTACACAAGGTGTCGATATGAGGCCTCCATGTGAAATTACTGTCAATGGTCACTCCTAAGTATACATAAGTATCCACATTGATAATCTTATCAAAATAAGTATTACAGTGATTCTGTCCGATTAAGTTATGTGAGCAGTTATAGGAATGATAGATTATGTTGACTGGATGAAGTTTTAGATCGCTGTGAGGTGAGCAAATGTGGATTAATTTTGTTTTGCTCGAGTTAATCACCAAATTATTATCATGGGTCCATTTTAAAATAATGTTGAAGTCTAATTGCATGTTGTACTCAGCTATATTTAATTTTTTGTGGACTGTTAATAAAACCGTGTCATCGGCGTACAAAAAACTTGACTATTTGATAAACAATTCACCATTTCATTAACATAAATCAGATAGAGAATGGGGCCCAAAATGGATTCCTGTGGATTCCTCCACTCCAGTCCCACAGTGTTCAAGTTCACTGAAGTCACCATTAATTTTAACCCTAATTTTTCTATTCTTCAAGTAGCTGATGAACCAGTTAGCATAGACCCTCTTACACCTATTTTATCAAGACAAGAAATCAATTTACTATGAGATAAAGTAAGCAATAATAATAATAATAATAATAATAATAATAATAATAATAAGATATTTTTATTTCCAGAAGACTGTAAAGTTACAGAATGAGAATCGTCAATTAATGAAAATTGATGATCAATAATTATTACATAAGTATTCGTCAATAGAATAGAACGATTTCTCGAGCAGAAATTTCTTTATATATTGGACTTGAAATTAGTTATATTTTTCATTTTTTCAACTCAGCTGGTAAGTGATTAACTCGCAGACTTATCCAACTTAGAAACTATATAGCTTTGGGGGCAAAACGGGTTTGGGCCACTTTTGAGAAGAACAGTTAGGGGCATACAAAATTTCGAAAATCAGAAACAAGTTTTCTGCAGAAATATTTAAATTTCAACAGATTTTTTTAAACACAAAAATTAGCCAATATACAAGACTTCACGTTTTCACCTAGATCGGCCCCCGATAACCGGTATTCTGTCCGTATTTTATCCGTATAAAATCGAGATAAACCAGAGATTCAGACATTTCAAGGATAAAAAAGAAATATCATAGGGTCCAGGGCCACAATTCCCCGTCTGATTTCAGTATGGGTAAGTAGTGTGTGAGGCACCCTGGGACAAATCTGTTGTGAGGCACCCTGGGACAAATCTGTTGTGAGGCACCCTGGGACACCTTGACCCTCGACGTTGACCTTTGACATTGACCTTTGACATTTGACCTTTGACCCTTTTTGGGGGATACATTTTTTTCGATCAATTTTTTTTCCGATCATTTTTTTTCGATCGATTTTTTTTTCGATTAATTTTTTTTTTTCGATTTTTTTTTTTTGGTTCGATTTTTTTTTCTTGCACTGTTGGTGATACCTTTTTCTTTTGCCACCATTTTATAATTCATTATTTTCTATTTAATTTTTTTTTCATTATTATTTTTTCTCGCACTGTTGGGTGCTGACTTTTTTGCCGTCATTTTCAATTATTTCATAATTAATTTTATATTTTATAAAAATCAATTTGAAATCAAAATATCTTTCACCCGCTGGGATTTGAACCCGGTTAGATTGCGCTTTATTCTATATATCAGCTACACTAACCACTCAACCATGGAGACGGGATGCATAAGGCAGGTTAAAAGTCATACATGTTCTCAAGGGGCATGACGTCACACGATGTAATTTGCTGGAGACAGAGAGAGAGAGATAGAGAGAGAGAGAGAGAGAGAGAGAGAGAGAGAGAGAGAGAGAGAGAGAGAGAGAGAGAGAGAGAGAGAGAGAGAGAGAGAGAGAGAGAGAGAGAGAGAGAGAGAGAGAGAGAGAGAGAGAGAGAGAGAGAGAGAGAGAGAGAGATAGAGAGTGAGAGAGAGAGAGCCAGTATGCATCTGTTGTGAGGCACCCAGGGACAGCACCTGGATAGAGAGAGAGATAAACGTGCTAGATCTTGCAAAAATCACAGCCTGAAACCGCTGACGCTTGGTTTAGATTAGTGCAAGAAAGACACTACAGACAGACACGTGATCGCGTAGAACCCATCTGTTGTGAGGCACCCTGGGACAGCACCTGGATAGAGAGAGAGATAAACGTGCTAGATCTTGCAAAAGTCAGCCTGGAACCGCTGACGCTTGGTTTTTAGTAAGTGCAGGAAAGACACTACAGACAGACACGTGATCGCGTAGAACTCTTCTGATTGGATGCTGCATCGTGTGTGTGCGTGTGTGTGTGTTTGTCTGTGTTGACCATCATTCTTAAAGCCTGTCTTGAAGCATTCAGTCACTCAATAAACTTGTCTTCAAGTCGTCAGCCATTCAGATATATTCGTCAACTTGATTTGTTTGGACTTTTGCTTCTTGGTTTATCCAGGCCATCAGTCCACTCATACATCATCTCTTCATATATTATCATTCAATAGTATTTCTTATGCACTCGTCAAATACTATATCATTACATACTACAGTAATTTCTAGTTATACGTGGACTTTTGCTTCTTGGTTCATCCAGGCCATCAGTCCACTCATACATCATCTCTTCGTATATTATCATTCAATATTTTTTTTCTGCACTCGTCAAATACTATATTATTACATACTACAGTAATTTCTAGTTATACGTGGACTTTTGCTTCTTGGTTCATCCAGGCCATCAGTCCACTCATACATCATCTCTTCGTATATTATCATTCAATAGTATTTTTTCTGCACTCGTCAAATACTATATTATTACATACTACAGTAATTTCTAGTTATACGTGGACTTTTGCTTCTTGGTTCATCCAGGCCATCAGTCCACCTATAACGATATAGAGTAGGTCTAGTCCTACCTACACTTGGAGCAAACTGATTTGTTCAATTATATTTGATTGACGTTGTTCATTCATTGTTAAGCTCTTTGGTTCTGCCCGAAGCCATCCGCCTGACACGTGCATTGTTTGTGTTTTTGCGCATAGTAGTAATGGATAACACCCAAGATTTTTGGGATTATTTGGGGTTAACATCTGCTGAGTCAGAAGAGTTGTTCCTACTTGAGAGCTTTCACTCGACTTCAACTGGTTGGAATGAAATCTCCTCTGCGGAGAATAATGCAACAACAACAACAGCACCAACAAGAGTGTATGAAGTAAACAATGCTTCAGTGCTGACACCTCAACCAGGTTGTTCCAAGGCACCTCAGTTCAATCCTGAAGAAGACAAAGAGGAACAAGAAGAACAAGCTGCTGATGCTAGTCCCCAATCTGGATTGAATCAACAAGGGACTGGTCAAAAAGGGTTCACAATAATAAGCGAACATGTATATGCCAACCGGAAATATAAGATGAATTCTCGTTCTCTAGATATTGTTTTCGATGAAATCCCCTCTGAAGAGAATCCCATCGAATGGTTACACTCCAAGTTCACAAATCTCTTGGATTATCTAAAAACCGCTGATATTTTGCCTCATCACAAAGTGGGGATGAAAATCTACAGCCATGCGGAACCGGAAACTCCCATATGTATCTCATACATAGTTCCAGCAAACCTAGACGTAGAGATAATCATGCGTAGGATCGAAGCGGTAAATCAGAGTAATAAATCATTCTTGACCCAGGGACCTATGAGCATTGAACTCACTCACCTGGAACTTCCTGCCAATGGTGGAGGCCGTAACGCCGTGAAAAAGTGTACCTCAGATACCGAGTATATCCAGAAGAAAAACTCCTTCATTGAGATTACGAACAGGGATAATCTTTGTCTAGCTAGAGCTCTTGCTGTCGCTATTGCAATTCACACAGGAAAAACTAAAGAAAATGCTTATATTAAAAAGGGTCGAGAGCAACAACTCCGGAAAGCAGAATTATATTGCCGAGAAGCTGCAGTGGATTTGAGCACCTCTGGTGGTGGCATAGAGGAGATTCGTAAATTTCAAAATTATTTCAGTGATTACAAGATCACAGTTTTCATGGATCGAAAAGGTAGAGAGGTTATGTTCGAGGGGCCTGACGGCACGGCACTTCAAGAGCGAAAATGTATTGATCTATTCTATCATGATAATCATTATGATGTCATAACATCTGTCACCGGAGCTTTCGATACCAGCTACTATTGTAGACCCTGTAAAATTCCATTTCGTTTCAAAGGAGCACATAAGTGCGATGTTTGCTGTCCTCGCTGCTATACTGATGGGAATTGCAGCGATTCGGAGAGTCGTGCAGTTAAATGTGACGTATGTTTGAGAGCATTCAAGTCGGAAATTTGTTATCTTAATCACCTCAAACCGCATTATACCAACAATCGTTCTGTTTGCGATGTGTTAAGAATATGTGATATTTGCCATTGTTTTTATAATCTCCGAGACAGAGATGAACACACATGCTCCGAAAAATACTGCAATGTATGTTCCAAGTTTACAGATGTTAATCACAAATGTTATCTGAAACCACTTAAACCCAAAAACATGCCTGTCAATAAAAATATAGTGTTTACATGCTTTGACATAGAATCAACACAGCACAGATCGTTGCCCCTGAAACCTCACATGAAAAAGCACGAGCCAAATCTAGAAGTCAGTCAGCAAGTGTGCCTTCGATGTATCGATTCACCATTTGATAGTCTTAAATGTAACTTCTGTTCACCTGGAGAATCAAAACTAAAAGTGTTTGAAGGCTCCTCTCCCTTGAATGGTTTTTTTGACCATGTACGGAAATACAGACGGAATGTGAAGCAGAACATTTTGATTGCACACAATATGAAAGGTTATGATGGTAGTTTCATTGCCACGCATATGATTCAAGAGTTGAAGTGGAATCCATCTATCATAATAAATGGTGCTAAAATTATGATGTTAGCGCAAGATGAGGTTATTGTAAAAGACTCTCTTAATTTCTTTCCGTTTCCTCTCAGTGAATTGCCTAAAGCGTTCAACTTGGAGGAACAAAAGGGCTATTTTCCTCATTTCTTCAACAATCCTGATAATTATAAATATGTCGGGCCTTTACCTGATACTTGTTACTATGGCTGCGATGCAATGAGCGAGAAAGAACGCTCAGAATTTATTTCATGTCACTCAAATGAGGTAGCAAGAAAGTCTGTTTTCGATTTTCAGAAGGAACTCCGAGATTATTGTGTTAAGGATGTTAAAATCCTGTTAGGATCTTGCATCTCTTTCAGAAAAGAGTTCATTGCTGAGAATAACATTGATCCGTTTTGGCAAGCAGTGACAATAGCAGGGGCTTGTATGCAAGTGTTTCAGCAGAATTTTTTCAAGCCAAACACAATTGCTATAATCCCTTCAGGAGGTTATCGTATGGCAGATACTCACTCGTTTATTGCCTGTCAGTGGCTCGACTGGCTAGCTCATGACCAACAAATAACCATCAAATATGCACGAAATAGTTCTGAACATACAATTTTAGGTCACAAAGTTGATGGTTATCAGCTGCGTGTTGATCGTCCTTATGTTATATATCAGTTTCATGGTTGCTATTTCCATGGATGTCCAAAGTGCTTCGAGAATAGATCAGTAACACTGCAAAACTGTGGCGGTGGAGATACCATGGAATCACGTTTTGAAAATACGGAACAACGCTCCAGCATTCTCAGAGAAGCAGGCTATATTGTCGTAGAGATGTGGGAGTGTGAATTCAAGGCGTTGATTGAGCGTACACTGGACCTACTCACTTTTATCAATAATTACGTGAAGGAACACGTTGCCCCCCTTAACCCCCGTGACGCATTTTTCGGTGGCAGAACAAACTGTGTGAAGACATACTACAAAGTTAAGGAGGGTGAGAAGATTAAATACATGGATGTTTGCAGTTTGTATCCTTATATAAATAAATATGGAGAATATCCATTAAGGCATCCTAAAATCTATGTTGGGAATGATTGCAAGCAATTAATGGGTCATAATTTCAACATGAACCAAATCAAAGGATTGATCAAGTGTTCAATTATGCCTCCGGACTCTCTCTATCACCCCGTTTTACCTGTGAGACTAGATGGGAAGCTATTATTTCCGCTCTGTCGCTTATGTGCTGAAACTCTGTTCAAAGACGATTGCCCACATTCATCTGATGAAGATAAACAACTTATTGGAACATGGGTCGATTCAGAAGTAAGGAAAGCTGTGGAGAAAGGATATCGCATAACAAATGTTTTTGAGATATGGCAATATCAGACCACAAAATACAATTCAAAGAATAACTCTGGAGGACTTTTTGTAGAATACATTAATAAATTCCTAAAAACAAAAGTCGAAGCAAGTGGATGGCCTTCGTGGTGTGAGAGTAGTGAAGCTAAATCAAAGTATATTGAGAGATTTTGGATGAAAGAGGGTGTCAGACTCGATCAATCGAAAATAAAAAATAATCCCGGTTTAAGATCGCTGTCTAAGCTAATGTTAAATTCCTTCTGGGGGAAGTTTGGGCAGCGTCAAGATCTCACTCATCACACTATCCTTGAAGCTTATGATATACTCGTCAAAATAGCAACGTATCCCTCGATTGAGCTCATAACATGCCACTCACTAGGAGAAGAAAAATTAATCTGTTCGTGGAAAACAAAGACCAATGCGATAGCACCTTCACCCCGGGCAAATGTAGAGATTGCCGCTTACACCACTGCACTAGCTAGACTTAAACTTTATTCATACCTTGAAATGCTGGGTGAGGAAGTTTTATATTTTGATACTGACTCAGTGTTTTATGTTTCCCGACCTGGAGGAGTAGAGATAGAAACTGGGGATCATCTGGGTGACATGACCGACGAGCTGCTAGAGTATGGAAATGGATCATACATAAAAGAATTTGTGAGTGGTGGTCCAAATAACTATGCCCACAAAGTGAGCTGTGGGGGTGACGATACAAAAGAAAAGATCATTTGTAAAGTCAGAGGTATCAATCTTAACTATACGGCCAGTAAGACTGTTAATTTCGATGTCATCAAAAGCATGATTATTGATAATGCACCGCCCGTGAATGTGAATATCCTTCATAAGATTGCTACGGTGAAACATTTTACGGTGGTTACCCGACCCATGAACAAAATATATCGAACCGTTGTTACAAAACGCCGGCTGATTGAGGGTAACGACACTTTACCATTTGGCTACAAGAGACAACGTCTGGGCTAAGGTCATGCTTCTACACAGTTCTCTTTCCATCATAATTATTATCAGGATTATAATTCATTAATCGAGCAAACAATTCCGTTTTGTGTGACACACTCTCGTATAATTATCTCTGTTTTTTTTTCATCACATAGGTTTATTCCGTCTAGCTCTATGTGGTCCTTTTTTTTCCCAATAAAAAAAATATAAAGGTTTCCATTGATGGTTGAAACTTTGGCGCAGTAATGGGGCTTCCAAACAAATATCAACTGACGGCTCAGAATTATTCTCATGGATATTATAAGCTATATAAAGGCTTGCAAGAGTATATTCATGAACAATCAGCACCATGGATCCTAGACTTCAACATTGTTTCACTATGCTCATTGCTGGCCCCACAGGGTCAGGTAAATCGTTCTTCATCAGTCGTCCAATTGAAAACATAGACTCTATGATTGACACTTCTATTGTAGAAATAATATGGTGTTATACAGAGTATCAGTCTTTATATGATACTGTTCTAGACTCGAGAGTTCGTTTCCATGAGGGAATCATCGATTCGAAGGATCTTGATCCAAGTGCAGGTGCCAGACTCATCATATTGGATGATTTAATGCGTGAAGCAGATGATCGCGTTGTAGATCTATTCACCAAAGGATCTCACCATAGAAATTTGAGTGTTATTTTCCTCACGCAAAATTTGTTCCATCAAGGAAAAGGAAGAAGAGATATATCATTGAATGCACACTATATTGTTTGTTTCAAAAATCCTCGAGATCGTAATCAAATTCTACATCTTTCTCGACAAATTTGTCCACAGAATCCAAAGCATGTCCAAGAAGCTTTTGAAGATGCTTGCTCAACTGCTCATGGATACCTTCTTCTTGATTTTAAACAAACCACGTCTGATATTATGCGCTTGCGCACATGCATATTTCCTAATGACAATGAATCCTTTGTTTACTTACCAAAGTCTAGTACTATAAAACCATAATTCAGTGCTCCATTGCAATCATTACTCCCAGATGAGTGAATGTGTCAAGAGATACGCGGATATCCTCCGTGCTCTGCAATCGGCTAACCCCATTGTGAGGAAATCAATACTGAAAGCAGCTGACAAGGGTTTGATTCATTCCATATGTGCTTGTGCTGACAATACATTAAAAGGTCGTGTTCATTTGAATAATTTTCAGAAGATTAAACTCCGCCGTCATAAGAAGGTCTTGCGTAAGATAGCTCGTTCTGGTGACACTTGGAAAACTAAAAAACGATTATTGGTTCAGTCAGGTGGAGCAATTTTACCTTTGCTGCTAGGACCTCTTCTTGGAAGTATTCTGTCTAACATCTTCAAGTAATCATGGAGAGAACTAGGAAGATGCTTCTGATTGATCCGGCTAAACTAGACCGTCTCCAAGAAATGAATGCCAAATCTCAAGTTGATTTTCAACAAGAGAGAAATCTTAGATCTGATAAAAACGTTCCAGATAGTGAAGCGTTGCATCTCTATAAGCAACCGTTGCAAAAACAGCAATATATGGCCGAGGAATCAAGAAAACCAATATCATTGTCTATCAAATCTTAACAAGTTGATGATGATGATGATGAAACACAAAGGACACGGATTTTAGAGATGGATCCATCCATAGTCAAGCGATTTCAAGATCCTGGTTCTCATCCTTTATCTAATACACTGTCTTCTTTGACATACGATATGAAACACATTCTCAAATCAAGTCGTATTTCTGATGCAGAGAAATGGCTTTTATATAACCAAACATTACAAAGATATTTACATTTCATTGATATGGCACGCAAACCATTAGCAATATCAATTAGCACTGATAGCAAAGATGAAATGGATGATAATGACAATTCTGTAATAACGAAAGAAGAAGCTATTGGATCTCTACCCAAGAAAGTTAGGATTCATGCCTCAATAATTTACGATAAGCTTGCTTCATCCAAATCGATAACTTGGGATACTTATGGGAAAGTGACAATAAAGGGAGTCAAGATTCCCGGTTCTTCAATCACAGACCTTCTCACCGACATTGTGCGCAACCAAAAAAATACGAATCCTCGAGGTTGGCCCGAATTTGCGGGTGTTCTTGCTGAACTCAATACGGTATACCACAATCATTTATAAAGAATGACAGGCGCAGAGAATTCATTCGTCACAAGTACTTCTTCCAAGCAACTACTCCCTCAAAAAGTACTAGTGTTAAAAGAAAGCGTGAGTCAATCTGGAACAACTTCAAGTTTGCTAAATGAAGGTGAAAATTGACAAAGTTTTATCAAAAATATATAATGATCCCTCAAACCCTGCTGGCTTCTCCTCCTCTACTGTGTTATGGAGAGCAGCTAATAAATCAATTCCATTGTATTTAGTACAAAAATGGCTTCAGAGTCAGGATGCTTATACTCTTCATAAACCCAGTCGCAAAAGGTTTGCACGGAATCATTATGTAGTGGATAATATTGACGATCTATGGCAGGCTGATCTCAAAGATATGTCATCTATCAAGCAGTACAATAAAGGTTTTGTTTATCTAATGACAATCATTGATGTATTTAGTAAATTTGCGTGGAGTGTACCACTCAAAAGAAAAACTGGTGTTGAAGTTTCTGATGCTTTTAAAAAAATAATCAAACAAAGTGGACGGAAGCCTTCACATCTGTCGACTGATCAGGGTAAAGAATTTCTCAACAAGGTATTTCAGAAATTTCTAAAAGAAAATGATATTCATTATTATCATACAAATAATCCTGATACTAAGGCTTGCATTGTGGAAAGATTTGACCGTACACTAAAAAGTAAAATGTGGCGTTACTTTACGTTGCATAATACTTACCACTATTTAACAGTACTCCCCAAGCTATTGCATGCCTACAATCATTCGAAGCATAGATCAATTCGTATGGCACCAGCGGAAGTTAATGATGAAAATGTACGTGAGGTGTGGTACAACTTGAATGGTGTATCACTTTCGAAAAAGAATAAACCAAGACCCATTTTAAAAGTAGGTGATTTTGTGAGAATTAGTAAAGAAAAAATGAAGTTTGAAAAAAGTCATGAGCAGGGTTGGTCTGAAGAATTATTCAAGGTGAAAACTGTGATAAAGAGACAACCTGTTGTGTATAGAATTGAAGATCTTCATGGTGAAGTGATTAAAGGATCATTTTACGAGAAAGAGTTGCAGAGAGTTGCATATAAACGATCATCTCAATTCAAAATAGATAAAATATTGGGTACGACAGGTAGAGGCACCAGTAAGAAAGTGCTTGTCAAGTGGAAAGGTTATCCATCAAAGTTTAATTCGTGGTTACCAGAGGCTGACATCATCAAAATATGAAAGACTCTTTTTATATCACTCTTCCAAGTAATAGTTCTATGGAATTGTACAATGGTAATACTACAAGTCATTTCACAACTCTTCTAAGAGAATCTATTCAATTGAATAACCAATGGGAAGTTGCCCTAGTCGAGTTACATTATCCACAAACACTATTCAATGTGTCCCGAGGTCAGAATTCTATAACGGTAATACACGAAGATTCCAAAGAACGAAAGTTGGATCTGATTGATACAATTTATGTTGAGCCAGGATTTTACAGAGATTCTCGTGAACTTGTTGCAGCTGTAAATACTGCGCTATCTAAATTGGGTGTAGGCCTTTCAGAGATCGATACTGATTCAGGTTTATGGCATATCTCAATGAACGACAGTTCTACAGCTTTAGAGTTTGATACTGTATTGGGACAGCTATTGGGTTTTGATCCTGATTCAGAATTTGGTGGTAATTCCATTGCAACTTCGTTTCCAAATGTCGAACTAGGAATTCCTACATTTATTTTTGTTTATTGTGACCTCATCGAAGCACAGATAGTTGGTAATATAGTGGCACCTCTTTTGAGAATGGTTAACACACAGTTCAAGAAATATAGTTTTGGGGAACAAATAACACGTGAATGTTCGAGTCTGCAATATGTCCCCATACTAAAACGCCAGTTTAACAACATTGAAATAGATTTAAGAGGCAGCACAGGAAGTCCATTACCATTTCACACTGGAACATCAGCAGTGGTACTTCACTTTCGACGTTGTGGTCTTGATAAGTCTAGTTAACGATGTTACATCATACCGACTCGTATACCCGCTATTACTTGAGCCAAGCTGGTGGTAATTTGAATGTGTTTCGAGGTGGAGTTTATCAGCGGGGACATGGTCTAGCTGGTTTTTTCAAGGGTTTATTTAGAGCAGCATTTCCATTGTTGAAAAGTGGTGCTATAGCAGTGGGTAAAGAAGCGTTGAATACAGGCGTATCTTTGGTCAGTGACTTGGTACATCAAAAACCAGCCAAGCAAACGATGAAGCAAAGAATTGGAGAGGCAAGTCAGAATCTGAAAAGAAAAGCCGAGAATAAGTTGGCATCTATGACAGGAAGTGGCATAAAAGCTACAAAGCAACGCATTTTGAATCATTCACCAAGCATCTTCAGAGGTGTTAGGGTCAGTGCAAGCATAAAATCTTCCAAATCGAAGTACAAGAAGAAATTCGAGAAGAAGAAGGTGGTGAGCAGTAAGCAAAGAAAAAACAGTGAAGATATATTCTCATAGAAAATGTCTTTTTTACATGCACAGTCGGAGGAATCGATGAAATCTGAATTGGATTTATTTGGTCTCCCTCTCACCCAAACCAATTTAGAACGTGGTGATTGGATCCCTTATAAACCTATTGCTTCTCTGAATGATTCAGCACCACTAGAGTTTGTCATACCTGGTCGGGGGTCTGAATATATTGACATGTCTCAGACTTTACTTTCAATTCAAGTGAAGCTAACATCTGCTGATGGAACGAAAGTTGCCGATGAGGTCGCAGTGGGTCCTGTCAATAATTGGCTTCATTCGTTATTTCAACAAGTAGATGTTTTTCTGAATGGCAAATTAGTTTCACCCCCCTCCCATACATATGCTTATAGAGCATACATAGAATCGGTGTTAAACTACGATGTTTCCGCCAAATCATCGCATCTCACAACTCGCTTATGGTACAAAGATACAGCGGGTAAAATGGATGATTTTACAGGCAATCACGGTTTAACTAAACGCATGACTTTCACAGCCGGAGGTAAGACTGTCGATCTTCTGGGTAATATCCATACGGACATGTTTAATCAGGAGCGGTTCTTATTGAACGGTGTTGAGATGCGAATTAAACTAATAAGAAGTAAAGATGCTTTTCACATCATGTCGAAGAGTGATGCAGTGAAATCAAGTATTGTTGATGCTACCCTATATGTACGAAAGGTTCAAGTGAATCCTTCCATTCTCATTGCTCATAACAGAGCACTAGAAAAAGTCAATGCTAAATATCCAATTACCCGAGCGGAAATAAAGACTGTGACAATACCTTCAGGCTTGCAAAGTAAAACTCTGGATAACCTCTTCAGGGGTCAGCTACCGAAAAGAATCATCATTGGTCTTGTGAGCAATGCAGCATTCAATGGAGATTTTGAGAAGAATCCATTCAACTTTCAAAACTTTGGTTTGAATTTTGCTTCCATCTATGTCGACGGACATCAAGTGCCAACTAAGCCTCTGCAACCCGATTTTGACAATAAGCAATATATTAGGGCATACCATACACTATATTCGGAAACAGGTATCCACTTCAAGGATGAAGGAAATAATATTTCCAGGGAAGAATATCCTAATGGCTATTTTCTCATAGCATTCGATTTGACACCAGATTTATCAGCAAGTTCAGATCATTGGTGTTTGCAACGTAATGGAAGCTTGCGCGTTGACATTCGTTTCAAAAATTCGCTCACAGAAACCATAGACTGTATTTTATATGCAGAGTTTGATAACTTGCTCGAGATCGATGGGAACCGGAATGTTATTGTCGACTACAGCAACTGAAGCTCGTGAAGTCTGACCTTGAGCGGTGACATCATAGCAGCATGTTTGAGCATGTCTCTGTCTCTCTCTCTCTCTCTCTCTCTCTCTCTCTCTCTCTCTCTCTCTATCTCTCGTGAACGCGTTTGTATAGTCAGTACTTCAGCGACAATCATCATGAGTGCGTGTACGATATGTGTGAGTTTGCTCGTTGATAATTCGGGAGTGTTAAATGTGGTGAAGGAAGTCACAATCGTGGATAACGAGACACTTGGAGCTAAACATTGGATTTTCAAACCACCATGCAGTATTACTGATTTGAATCCCGAAGTGAGAAGAATAAATGAGCAGCTTTGTCTTGAAGCCTACGGTATACAATGGCAGGAGGTGGATGAGGACTATAACGATTTGAAGAAGATAATTGTGCAAAATACAGAAAAATACAACTTTCTCTACACATGCGGTGACTTGCATATGTATGTACTTGTTCCCATTGTGGGGAATCGTATCATCAACTTGGGTGCACTGGATTGTCCTGAAATGACTTCACCACCCAATAATCCAGAGGTTAATTGCTGCATTCCTTCTCATACACGCTACTCAAATTTCATGTGTTCAAAGAAGATTGGTACACAGTTTGCATAGTGGTGTCGTGAAAACAAAGATTTAACTGATGTCAGCCAGTATGAGACTCGTCTAAAATGACTGAAGACATTCACAAATAAGTTTGTCAATAAAGAAGATTTGGCTCGTGCTGGTTTTTATTACAAGTTAGAAGATGATCTTGTGAAGTGTGCTTTCTGTCATCTGGAAATCCACTGCTGGGAGAAGAACGATTCGCCTATTGAAGAACATAAGAAGTGGAATCCAACGTGTAGGCTCATTAGAAACTTACCTCTCGATAAGCCATGTACTGTTCGGGACAGAATTGAAAATGTTGACCCATATGTTGGAGAATGCATTGAAAAGTGCTGAGAAATCAAATGGAACTTTTAATGGAGTTTTTGCTGCTGATAAGTTACCACGCTATGTATGCCGACCCTCCTCACTGATAGTGAACACAGATATCAGTCGTCTACCTGGATCACATTGGATTGCAATTCATATAAACTCTTTCGGGCATGGTGAATACTTTGATTCTTATAGCCTGCCACCTATGGTGAGACAACACAAGCAGTTTCTGAATCGTCAGTGTAAAAGTTGGACTTATAACCCTGTGGAACTTCAGAGTCCATTTTCAGAAGTGTGTGGTGAATATTGTGTACTGTATCTCACACACAAATCTAATGAAGGAACTCTGAAGTCATTCCTAGAATATTTTGAAGAAGGATCACCAGAGAAGAATGATTCTAAAGTGAGAGATTTCTATATCAAAAAGTTTGGGCATTGCATAAAGCATACGAAGTACGATTATAATTTCAATCAATGTTGTTGTTCACGGAGAAAGGCGTGAAAGTGAGGAGTTGACTCTCCACTTATTATTAATAATATTATTATTATCATTATTATTATTATTATCATAATCATTATTTGGTGTTTTTAGAAGTAGGGTTCATTCAATCAATATAAAGAGAGAGAATGTTATTTTTATTCCAATGCTTATAAATAAAGTATATTCGAATTACAAAGCACAGATGTTTGTTATTTATTGATTCGTACAAAAAAATAACCATCATTCCGGAACTAGATCCTAGAGGGTATTGAGTGTGTTTGAAAATTGCGTTCAATTCTAGAAATAGATCCTAGAGAGCGTTGCGAATGCTCTTCAACATTGCCACTACTTCTATAATTAGATCCTAGAGAGCGCTGCGATCGCTTGCGATCACTTTTATAATTAGCTCCTAGAGAGCGTTGCAAGCGGAGGTCGTTGCGAGAGCGTTTGCGTATGGCGACCTATCCAGGTGCTGTCCCAGGGTGCCTCACAACAGATGAGTTCTACGCGATCACGTGTCTGTCTGTAGTGTCTTTCTTGCACTCATCTAAACCAAGCGTCAGCGGTTTCAGGCTGTGACTTTTGCAAGATCTAGCACGTTTATTTCTCTCTCTATCCAGGTGCTGTCCCAGGGTGCCTCACAACAGATGCATACTGGCTCTCTCTCTCTCTCTCTCTCCCTCTCTCTCTCTCTCTCTCTCTCTCTCTCTCTCTCTCCCTCTCTCTCTCTCTCTCTCTCTCTCTCTCTCTCTCTCTCTCTCTCTCTCTCTCCTCTGTCTCCAGCAAATTACATCGTGTGACGTCATGCCCTTGAGAACATGTATGACTTTTAACCTATCAAATGTACCCCGTCTCCATGGTTGAGTGGTTAGTGTAGCTGATACATAGAATAAAGCGCAAACTAACCGGGTTCAAATCCCAGCGGGTGAAAGATATTTTGTTTTCAAATTGATTTATATAAAATATTAAATGAATTATAAAATAATTGAAAATGACGGCAAAAAAAGTCAGCACCTAACAGTGCGAGAAAAAATAATAATGATAAAATAGAAAATGATGAATTAAAAAATGGTGGCAAAAAGAAAGGTATCACCAACAGTGCAAGAAAAAAAAATCGAACCAAAAAAAAATCGAAAAAAAAAATTAATCGAAAAAAAAAATAGATCGAAAAAAAATGATCGGAAAAAAAATTGATCGAAAAAAATGTATTTCCAAAAAAGGGCCAAAGGTCAAAGGTCAACGTCGAGGGTCAACGTGTCCCAGGGTGCCTCACAACAGATTTGTCCCAGGGTGCCTCACAAACTACTTGGGTAACTTTGGAATTCAGTATTACTTAGTTTGTAGAAAATAAAATGGAAAATTCACATATTCGATCGGTTTATTATATTTGGTTTGCTAAAAGAAATATATGTCATCCTAATTTTATACTTCTTCACATATGATACCAATAGTTTAAGTTTAAAACATGTATATGAGTGCCTCTCAATGGAAACGGATGCAACTGCTTTCGTAGGAATTAAAGATGACCTGTAAGTAAAAAAAGGATCTATAATCAAAGATAATATAGAAATACCTCCAATAGCTCATAGAGAACTTCGAGAATCTTGTTTGGAACTATAGTACATGGTGCAATGACAGTAAAGATAGCCTTAGTTCGATGCGTTAATACCGAAGAGAATTCAGGAAGCTGATATTTTGTTCGCTACATTGCAAAAACGATTATTAGTGACGACTGTGGCACGTCAGTAAAAACTCAAAAGTTGAGCTGTAGTTAACTTCTCTGTGCTTAGCAAAACTGCCAATGTTGGGAAGGTACTGAACGAATGGAACGCGCTCATTTTTCTGAATTTTAATGAGAACGCGCTCCTTTTATTAAGCATACACTTTAACGTAATTGAGTAACTTCACAGCGGTGGATTGGAACGAAATTACGTTCCGTATAAAGTTTCTTTTTAATAGATACTGAACTTTGAAAATACGTGATGCATTTGGAAAAGATTGTGTCTTTGTATGATTGAGATTGCAGATAGAATATTGACTCTTTTCTCATATTGAAATAAATCCAAACTCAGCCTAATGTCTAATTCCTTGCGTCAATCATATAGCCTATTACCGGATGTATTTCATGGTATTGTCCTGACAACATTATACAATCTTTACGTTCCATCCCTTTCGAGTAGATGACATCGACGTAGTTGATGGACCGAACCAATTTATCATAAGTGTGAGTGTCCAGAGAGAACGGTCAATCGTAATCATCAACCTTTGTGTACTCAGCTGAAGCACTCCAAAAAAAAATCGCTCTACTTTATCAGTATCCAATAAAGCAGGGTTTCCAGTTCCGATTTTTTCTTGTCGTCCGACACGATTTTCCCAACTGACCAATCACAAGCCAGTATTCACCTAATCAACATGGTGTTTCACGGCACCGTTTCGGTACCAATTCGGTGTCGTGATTATTGACTCAACTCCAACTTTCGTCGATCGAAATTACGATTTAACCGGAAGTTACACTGCGATTGTGACTCATATGCTTCCGGTTGTTGGGATTTATATCGAACAATCGGAAGAAACATTAACCGAATCACGAAAATATCGATTCATCGAACATCATACGTCAACATTCCGTAGTCAGCTGGCAGCACACGTTTTCAAAGTATTATTTGTTCTATCTCAATTCTCAAACTTCCGCAATGCCATTCGAAGTAAGAGTTCTGAACATTAAAATCAAAGCAGCAATCTCTTCGGGTTTCATTTTTATTTTACTGTTGCGTGACTCGAAAAAGTGCGCCAAATTGTAACCTGACAGCCCAATTCCTCACATTCGAACAAGCATGTAAGTTGAAGGTAATGAGGGCTATGGCCATGACGTCACGAAAACATTACGGTGCAGCGAAGTGGAAACAGGCATGACAAAAATCGTACCAATGTCGTTTCGGACGACAAGACAAAATCGGAACTGGAAACCGTGCTTTAGCGGTTATTTTTAAGATGTATACTAGGCCTACCGTTTCAGTGTTTCTTTAAGGCAATGCTGAACCTCGTGACAAGATCATCCAATTATAATTTCAGAAATTACTGTTTTGGTAGTATTTTTTAGTAATCGTTGAATTATTTAATTTTGGAGGCCATGGGTATAAATCTGTTGCATTGGCCACATTTTGAATCTCATGAAAAATACTCCTACATCCAACCAAAAAACTCCGCCTCAGTATTTTTTGAAGGTATTTTAAAGGAACTTAATTATTTTGGGAACTTGTAAGTTGCTTTTTGATAGGAATTGTAACGGTAACTAGTTTTTCTTCAATTGAGTGACTGGAACTTCAACTAATTCATTTATTTGAGGAACGTATCCAACACTGGAAACCGCCATAGCGTTTAGATTCCAATTTTCGAACTTCGAACCTACTGCGTCCGGCGAGCACATACGTTGTCACCACGTCTGTCTAGTTCATTCACGGGTGTTTGATGAGCAGAGTCCAAATTTGGAAAAACTTTCAGTAGAGTGAGTGAAGTAATGAATATGTACTATAATTTTGTGTCACTTGTTATCAGTACTGAAAGTTTGCTAGACAGTTCTGCTTACGATTATGCTAACGAAAGCAGAAAAAAACAATCGTATTAATGAAAGGACATCGTTAGGTTTCCATGACGAGCTTGTTATTGAACTTTGCAGAAACTGAAATATCGTGCTACATACCTTTTTATTCTGACTTTAATTTTGGATGGTAGGCTTGAAGTCTACTAATTTCTTCTCCTTCATGAAGTTTCCGGCGGGTCAGACACATTTGGCGGAAACGGCTCCCACTTGCGGCTCTTCAATTCCTCGAGCCTAGCAAATTGGTTCTGACATGTTGCGATCTCTATCCAAACTAAATCCCAGGATGCCGCTAAATCTTCCGCCGTGATTGTCTTGGGATGTTCGGGATTTCCCGCATCCAAAGTCAACTGCTGGAACTTCTGTAGCTTATATCTGATCAGAAGCCGAGCATTAATTAAAGTGGAGTCAATTTCACCTTGCCCTTCGAATGAGAATGGGTTGTGATTGGCCCATCTACGAATGTGTTCTTGCAACTTGAGTATTTCTTCATTGAGTTCCTCACTGAAAGAATATAATAAGGTACATATTGGACCTATACATATATATATATATATATATATATATATATATATATATATATATATATATATATATATATATATATATATATATATATATATATATATATATATATATATATATATATATATATATATATATATATATATATAGAACTATATCAAAAAATTCTTTCGCCGTGGTCACGATATAGAAGAGAGCTCATGTAAAACTCATTTTGTGAGCTGCCAACTCAATTCCGGAGGGAAACTCTATCTCGGCCATTTCAAGACTGGAGCGCTGCATTTGTAGCGATTGGCGAATCCCTTGACGGCTTAAAGAAGTTTCTAAATGCTAAATTGCCAGACAAAACATCTATTATCGAGCAATTACAGGCAAATGGAGGTTATGCATCTTTTGAAATAAGAGTATCTACGGGAATTTACACATTGATGGATATTCCTGACTTATGGCCAAATTTGTATTTGCTCGCACAAGCTCTGAAACAGCAAGCAATTTGATTCGATACACGGCGCCATGTGATATTCCATCCAATGGATCTTCGGGGCGCAGTGCAACCATACACTCAAAAGCTACTGTTCCTTTTGTCAGTACTCAAAGTTTGTGAGTAAGCAACGTGCAGCTTTTTCACCGGAACATTCGCAATCTTTCTTGCACAGAAAATTGAGAAATTGATTCATCGACTCCTCATTGATACCAGTTGACATTATCTGCCTGTCAGAGACTTCGTTATGTTGTGGTCATGAGGGCGTATTGATTTCATATAGTTGTACTCTTGCATACCATTACTCAAGAACCGGTAGAAGAGGAGGTGTGTAGTCATTTACGTTCGGAGCGAGGCTTATGTATGCCACTTGAGGTTTGTGATACTGATATTATCAGCATAGACGGCATCTTCGAATCCAGTGTTTCTGTGGTTCTCGGTATACTAATCCAAAACTTTTACACTGACCATCAAACTCGGTGTGTCTCCAAGTAGAGACAGGAGTTCTGGAGGTTGGAGGTCACCATTGATGGCCTTATGCAGTCCGGTCAGGAGCTGTACAGCAAACTTCTTGAAGAGACACGCAGCCTCTAACCAAGAGCCAATTCAATCAAGTACTTCACATTTACCTGCTGACATTGCTTCTACAATATTAACGAGTTCATTAAAACTTGATAGATATTCGTGTACTTCTTACAATATTTCATTCCAATATTTCAACTATGAATTTACTCCAACTGTGATCTTTCAATTATGACTGATCTACCCATTGTATATTTTACTGACTTTGTATTACAAGTGCATTCTTGTTCACTACAATAATAAATCAATGAATCAATCACAATTAGTTGCATGAATTGAAATCAATATGCCCATCATCTCAGCATAAGCCATTCCTCACTGGTAGATATTTACCAGGTGTGATATATACTATTTTAATATTATGTAATTAAGTAAATAGAATGAGAGATATAAGCCAAGTTTAATGAACTGTTTCTTCGTTTTAATTCCACTTTCATCAGACAGATGTACTTTGTTAGATTTTGTACGAGTATTAGTAAATGCTTATCCATAATCACAGGACAGTTTTACGAATGCCCTAAATTTAGTATACTAGCGAAAAGTGATGATGTTCGGGTGGTTTTGGAAGAAGAAATTCCGCGGTCGTACTCCCTTGGGGACGCATTCCAGTACGATTTGATCCAGTTTTAGCGAGGTACTTCCGGTTTTCCAGTACAAGTTTGGCACAAGTTTGGGCTTGAGTTTAAGTCAAAACTGGGTTTGAATTGTATAGGAATGACTCCCAGGAACTTTGTCGATTCTAAACATTTTGACAAATAGAGGCACATAACAGCAAATCGATGGTGTCGAGACATGAGATATATTTGTCGAGCAAAGCGTCCATTCCCACAACCCGTCCGAACACCCACGAACGTACTGTTTCCACGAAGCATCATTCAGTTCGTGGCAATAGCCGTGTCCCGTAGTCGCTTCTACCACAAACCATTGTTTGGGGCGGTGGTAATAGCGGAGCTGCTCAGTTGCTTTTATTCCTGGTCTCGGAATTGCGATGAGTGACTCACTTTATTAAAAGATCACTTTGACGACATTGTGACAAAGATGGTTGCTGGCTTAACTGTCAACCACCCTGTCAACCACTGAGTATATCGCTCCCTCCACCTCACCAAAACCGTCTTCATGAGCTTTCACCCGTCGCTACATTCCGTCCAACTCCAGTGCTCTCATCCGGCATAACGACGAGCATCTCCTCAGCTTCGGCCACTACTTTTCTTGGCCTCTCTTTAATAACACTCTCACAAGCCCCCCCCCTCTCCCCCCTATAAATGCTACCTCTTCCCGTATCCTGAGCGCCTGTTTCATGCTCCTGTTCCCTTGGCCTAGCTAAGCACCAACATCTACGCCTAGAGCCTAGCATCAAGTTTGAAATGTGTGCGCTTATTGAATAACAAAATATGAATTATTCTGTAATCCTTGTATTCTTTAACTCTTGATTCACTTATTGATCAACCTACCCTTTTTAATAAGCAGATGATGGCGACCCAGTGAGAGCAATCCTCATTAAGCAAGAACTGAACCGACCAACAATTCGAGATTTTCAGAGCCACGATGCAGTTTTACCAACAGACTTCCTTCCCACTGCACCATTTTAAATAATACGTAACAATTACGTACCATTTAGAATGGTGCCGTTGGTATTCCTGTCATAATGACCTAATTTATGAGTTACATAAGATTAGTACATGAATATTTCGCCATGTCTGTGAGTTAATCTGTGAATGGGAATTTGGAAGCCGAAATTAAGAATTAAGATATGTTGGCATCCCTACACCGCGTCAGGAAACCAAAGCTATGACAGGTATTACATTCCATTGTTGAGCATTATTGGAACTTTTTGAGGCATTTACTGATTCGTTTTGACCCTTTCAGCATATTAGTTGTAATGATCAAACAAAGAGGTATCGGTACGAATTTAAATTATTTAGTCCTTATGTTTCTACCCTAAATGTCTCCAGGGTTTTAATCATTTTTCGATCTTTAATCTTCATGAACAACATCAAGGATGAATCCATTGCATGGGCAGAAGAATTGGTATGCACCTCTGCGCATGCGCTCTGCTACGTTTTGTTCGTTTTCAAATACTGGGCATAATAGAGATTCTTGGGCATAGGTTATGGAAATTCCAATAGTACTAATGGTGTGACTGTGACACTAACGCTAATGTAATATAATATAGTCGATCAGCAGCTAAGCCAGTACTTATTCCTGCGCGCAGCCAACTACATTGTTTATCCGAAGTTACTAGCGGGTCGGATGCCATTTTGCTAGATGCGTTCCGAAGTGACAGGGATGGTTTACCTCTCAGATATCATACCCCCCGGGAAACCAGCACTGGGGACCACGTACCCCAGGATAATCGATCACTAAGGATGGTTCACCTACAAGGTAATCCATCACTATAGTGTTCGAATACCAACCCAGTGACCTGATACCCCCTACTAAGCCGACCATTGAGAGCGAGAGGGGGTATCTCAGCCCTAGAGATGGTTTACCCTATACATTTTATTCATGATTTAAGCTAGATGAGAGATCTCAACACTAGGGATGGTTTACCCTATAGCTAATATTCGAGATTTGAGATGAACGAGGGCATCTCAGCCCTTGGGATGGTTTAACCTGTGAGTATTATTTGTGATTTGAGTTGAATGGGGGTATCTCAACCCTGGGGATGATTTACCCTATGGCCATTATTTGTGATTTAAGTTGAATGGGGATATCTCAACCCTGGGGATGGTTTACCCTATGGCTATTATTCGTGATTTGAGTTGAATGGGGGTATCTCAAACCTGGGAATGGTTTACCATATGACTATTATTCGTTGTTTGAGTTGGATAGGGATATCTCAGCCCAGGGGATGGTTGACCCAATAGCTAATATTTGTGATTTGAGTTGAATGACGGTATCTCAGCCCTAGGGATGGTATAACCTGAGGCTATTATTCGTGATTTGAGTTGAATGGGGATATCTCAGCCCTGAGGATGATTTACCCTATAGCTATTGATCGTGATTTGAGTAGAATAGGGATATCTCAGCCCTGGGAATGGTTTACCCTATAGCTATTATTTGTGATTTGAGAAGAATGAGGGTATCTCAGCCCTGGAGATGGTTAACCCTGAGGCTATTATTCGTGATCTGAGTTGAATGGGGATATCTCAGCCCCAGGGATGATTCACCCAATAGCTATTATTTGTGATTCGAGTTGAATGAGGGTATCTCAACCCTGGAGATGGTTGACCCTGAGGCTATTATTCGTGATTTGAGTTGAATGGGGATATCTCAGCCCCAGGGATGATTTACCCAATAGCTCATATTTGTGATTCGAGTTGAATGAGGGTATCTCAGCCCTGGAGATGGTTGACCCTGAGACTATTATTCGTGATTTGAGTTGAATGGGGATATATCAGGCCTGGAAATGGTTTACCCTATAGATGTTATTTGTGATTTGAGTTGAATGAGGGTATCTCAGCCCTGGGGATGGTTTACCCTGACGCAATTATTAGTGACTTGAGTTGAGTGAGGGTATCTCAGTCCTAAGGATGGTTTACCCTTTGGCTATTATACGTGGTTTGAGTTTAATGGGGGTATCTCAGCCCTGGGATTGGATTACCTTATAGCTTTCATTTGTGATTTGAGTTGAAAGAGAATATCTCAGCCCTGGGGATGGTATACCCCGAGGCAAATAATCGTGATTTGAGTAGAATGAGGATATCTCAGCCCTGGGGAAGAATTACCCCATGGCTATCATTTGTGATTTGAATTAAGGGTATCTCAGCCCTGTGGATGGTTTGCCTTGAGGCTATTATTCGTGATCGGAGTTGAATGAGGGTATCTCAGTCCTAGGGATGGTTTATACCCTATAGCAATTATTTGTGATTTGAGTTGGATAAGGGTATCTCAGCCCTGGGGAGGGGTTCACCCTGAGTCAATTATTCGTAATTTGAGTTGGCTGACGGTATCTCGACCCTAGGGATGATTTACCCCATGACCGTTATTGGAGACTTAAGTTGAATCAGGATATCTCAGCCCTGGGGATGGTTTAACCTATAGCTATTAAACGTGATTTGAGTTGAATGGGGATATCTCAGCCCTAGCGATGGTTAACCCTATGGATATTATTCGTGAATTGAGTTGAATGGGGATATCTCAGCCCTGGGATTGGATGACCTTATAGCTATTATTTTTAATTTTAGTTGGATGAGGGTATCTCACTCGAAGGGATTGTTCACCCTGAGGCTATCATCCGTGATTTAAGTTGAATGAGGATATCTCAGCCCTGAGGATGATTTACCCTATAGCTAGAATTTGTGATTTCAGTTGGAAGAGGGTATCTCAGTCCTGAGGATGGAATACCGTGAGGCTATCATTCGTGATTTGAGTTGAATGAAGGTATCTCAGCACTGGGGATGATTTACACTATAGCTAGTATTTGTGTTTTGAGTTGAATGAGGGTATCTCAGTCATAGGGATGGTTTACCCTGAGGCTATCATCCGTGATTTCAGTTGAATGAGAATATCTCAGCCCTGGGGATGATTCACTCATAGCTAGAATTTGTGATTTCAGTTGGAAGAGGGTATCTCAGTCCCGAGGATGGAATACCGTGAGGCTATCATTCGTGATTTGAGTTGAATGAGGGTATCTCGGCCCTAGGGATGGTTTACCCTATGACTTTCATTTGTGATTTGAGTTGAATGTAGGTATCTCAGCCCTAGGGATGGTGTACCCTATAGCTATTATTTGTGATTCGAGTTGAATGAGGGTATCTCAGCCCTAGGGATGGTTCACCATATAGCTATTATTCGTTATTTGAGTTGAATGAGGTTATCTCAGCCCTAGAGATGGTTGACCCTATAGCTATTGATTGTGATTCGAGTTTGAAGAGGGTATCTCAGTCCTGGGGATGGTTCATACACTGAGGCTCTTATTTGTGATTTGAGTTGAATGAGGGTATCTCAGCCCTAGTAATGGTTCACCCTATTGCTATTATCCGTGATTTGAGTTGAATTAGGGTATCCCAGCACTAGAGATGATTCACCCTATACCTAATATTCGTGATTTGAGTTGAATGAGGGTATCTGAGCCCTCGAAATGGTTCACCCCGAGTCTATTATTCTTGATTTGAGTTGAATAGGGATATCTCAGCCCTGGAGATGATTCTCCCCATAGCTATTATTCGTGATTATAGTTGAATGAGGGTATCTGAGCGTTAGGGATGGAGTACTCCGATGCTATTATGCGTGATTTTGGTTCACTGGGGATTTTTCACCTATGGTTATTAATCGTGATTTGAGTAAAATGAGGGTATGTGAGCCCAGAGGATGGTTTACGTCATTGCTGTCATTCGTGAATTGAGTTGAATGAGGGTATCTCAGCCCTGGAGATGGTTTTCTCCTGAAGCAACCATTTGTGATTTGAGTTGAATGAGGGTATCTCAGCCCTAGGAATGGTTCACCCTGAGGCAAATATTTGTGATTTGAATTGAATGAGGGTATCTCAGCCCTGGAGATGGTTTACCCCATAGCTATTATTCGTGATTTGAGTTGAATAAGGGTTTCTCAGACCTGAAGATGGTTTACCCTCAGGCAATTATTTGTGATTTGGGTTGAATGAGGGTATCTCAGCCCTGGTGATGGTTTTCCCTGAGGCTATTATCCGTGATTTGAGTTGAATGAAGGTATCTCAGCCCTAGAGATGGTTTACCCCATAGCATTTATTTGTGATTGAGGTTAAATAAGGGTATCTCAGTCCTGGAGATGGATTACCCTGAAGCTATTATTCGTGATTTGGGTTGAATGACGGTATCTTAATCCTAGGGATGGTTTATCCTCTGGTAATTATTCGTAATTTGAGTTGAATGGGGATGTCTCAGCTCTAGGGATTGTTACCCCATAGCTATTATTCGTGATTTGAGTTGAATGGGGATATTTAAGTCCCAGGGATGGTTCACACTATGGCTATTATTTTTAATTTGAGTTGAATGAGGGTATCTCAGTCGGAGGGATGGTTCACCCTGAGGCTTTCATTCATGATTTCAGTTGGTTGAGGATATCTCAGTCCTGAGAATGATTTCACCTATATCTAGTATTTGTGATTTCAATTGAATGAGGATCTCTCAGCCCTGGCGATGATTCAATCTATAGCTAGTATTTGTGATTTCACTTGATGGAGGACATCTCAGCCCTGGGGACGATTTAACCTATGGCTAGTATTTGTGATTTCAGTTGAATGAGGATATCTCAGTCATATGGATGGTTTACCCTGAGGCTTTTATCCGTGATTCCAGTTGAATGAAGATATCTCAGTCATGGGGATGGTTCACCCTGAGGCTTTTATTCGTGATTTCAGTTGAATGAAGATATTCGAGCCCTGAGGATGATTTACCCTATAGCTAGTATTTGTGATTTCAGTTGAATGAGGATATCTCAGTCATAGGGATGTTTTACTCTGAGGCTTCCATTCGTGATTTCAGTTGAATGAAGATATCTAAGCCCCGAGGATGATTCACCCTATAGCTAGTATTTGTGATTTCAGTTGGATGAGGGTATCTCAGTCATAGGGATGGTTTACTCTATGAATATTATTTGTGATTTGAGTTGAATGAGTGTATTTCAGCCCCAGGGATGGTGTACCCTACAGCTATTATTCGTGATTTGAGTTGAATGAGGGTACCTCAGCCCTAGGGATGGTTCACCCTATAACTGTTATTTGTAATTTGAGTTGAATGAGAGTATCTCAGCCCCAGGGATGGTTTACCCCACAGCTATTTTTTAAGATTTGAGTTGAATGTGGGTATCTCAGTCCTAGGGATGGTTCACCACATAGCTATTATTGGTGATTTGAGTTGAATGAGGGTATCTCATCCCTAGAAATGGTTTACCCTGTAGCTATTATTTGTGATTTTAGTTTGGAGAGGGTATCTCAGCCCTGGGGATGGTTTACACTGAGGCTCTTTTTTGTGATCTAAGTTGAATGAGGGTATCTCAGCCCCGGGGATGGTTCCCCCCCATAGCTATCATTCGTGATTTGAGTTGAAAGGTGGTATCTCAGCACTAGATATGCTTCACCCAGAGGCAATTATTCGTGATTTGAGTTGAATGAGGGTAACTCAGCCCTGGGGAAGGGTTACCCTGAGGCTTTTATTCATGATTTGAGTTCGATGAGGGTATCTCAGTCCTAGTGATGGTTCACTCCATTGCTATCATCCGTGATTTGAGTTAAATTAGGGTATTCCAGCACTAGGGATGATCTACCCCATACTTAATATTCGTGATTTGATTTGAATGAGGGTATCTGAGCCCTCGAACTGGTTCACTCGAGTCTATTATTCTTGATTTGAGTTGAACGGGGATATCTCAGCCCTGGAGATGATTCACCCCATAGCTATCATCCGTGATTATAGTTGAATGAGGGTATCTGAGCGTTAGGGATGGTTTACTCCGATGCTATCATGCGTGATTGAGGTTCACTGGGGACTTTTCACCAATGGCTATTAATCGTGATTTGATGTAAATTTGGGTATGTGAGCCCAGGGGATGGTTCACCCTATAGCTATTATTCGTGAATTGAGTTGAATGAGGGTATCTCAGCACTGGAGATGGTTCTCCCCTGGAGCAATTATTTGTGATTCGAGTTGAATGAGGGTATCTCAGCCCTAGGAATGGTTCACATTGAGGCCATTATTCGTGTTTCGAGTTGAATGGGGATATCTCAGCCCTTAGGATGATTTTCTATAGCTTTTATTTGTGATTTGAGTTGAATGAGGGTATCTCAGCCCCGAGGATTGGTTCACCCTGAGGCCATTATTTGTGATTTGAGTTGAATGAGGGTACCTCAGCCCTAAGGATGGTTCGCCTCATAGCTGTTATTCTCGATCCGAGTTGAATGGGGATATCTCAGCCCCGGGGATGGTTCACCCCATAGCTATTATTTTTGATTTGAGTTGAATGAGGGTATCTCAGATCTGGGGATGGTTCACTCTATGGCTATTATCCTTGATTCGAGTGAATGGGGGTATTTCAGCACTAGGGATGATTCACCCTGGAGCAAGTATTTGTGATTTTAGTTGAATGATGTTATCTCAGCCTCGGGGAACGTTTACCCTGAGTATATTATTTGTGATTTGAGTTGAATGATGGTATTTCAGCCCTAGGGATGGTTTCGCCCTATATCTATCATCCGTAATTTGAGTTTCAATGGGGAATTTCAGCACAAGGGCCGATTTACCCCTCACTTCATATCCGTGATTTGAGTTGAATGAGGGTGTCTGATGCCTAGGTATGGTTTGTCCTATAGCTATCATTCTTGACTTGAGTTGAATGAGGGTATCTGAGTACTCGAAATGGTTCACCCTGAGTCTATTATCCTTGCATCGAGTTGAATGGGGATATCTCAGCCCTGAGGATGATTTACCACATACCTATTATTCGTGATTTCAGTTGGATGAGGTCATCTGAGCCTCAGAGATGGTTCACTCTGATGCTATCATTCCTGATTTAGGTTCACCGGGGATGGTTCATTCATGGCTAATAATCGTGATTTGAGTAAAATAAGGGTATGTGAGCCCAGGGGATCATTCACCCCATAGCTGTCATTCGTGAATTGAGTTGAATGGGGGTATCTTAGCCCTAGGGATGGTTCACCCTATAGCTATTATTCGTGATTTCAGTTAAATGGGGGTATCTCAGCCCTGGAGATGGTTTACCCCATAGGCTAAGCTGAAATTCATTATTTTAAATCGAGGAGGTAATCTCAGTCCTGGGGATTGTTCTCCCTACAGCCATTATCCGTGATCGAGTAGACCAGCAGTGTGTCAGTCCTAGGTATGGTTCACCCCACAGCTAATCTTCGTCATTTGAGTTGAATGGGGGTATATCAGCCCTTATGGATGGTTCACCCCATGGCTATCATTCGTGATTTGAGTTGAATGAGGGTATCTGAGCACTAGAGATGGTTTACTCTATTGCTATCATTCGTGATTTGAGTTGAATGAGGGTATCTGAGCATCAGGGATGGTTTACCCTATAGCAGTTATTCGTGATTCATGGTCATTACGGAAGGTATCTCATCCCTAGGGATGGTTTATCCCATGGCTTTTATCCGTGATTCGAGTTGAGTGTGGGATCTGAGCACTGGGGATGGTTTACCCTGAAGCTAATATTCGATTTGAGTTGAAGGAGGGTATCTCAGCCCTAGGGGTGGTTTAACCTATACCTCCCATTCGTGATTTGTTTTGAATGAGGGTATCTGAGTACTAGGGATGGTTTACTCTATGGCTTTCATTCGTGATTTGAGTTTAATGGGGGTATCTCAGCCCTGAGAATGGTTTTTCATATAGCTGAAATTCATGATTTGAAATGAAGGAGGGTATCTCAGCCCTGGGGATGTTTCACCTCACAGCTATTATCAGTGATTTGAGTAGAAGGGTGGTATCTCAGCCCTAGGGATGGTTTATCCTGTAGCCATTATTCGTGATTTGAGATGAAGGAGGGTATCTCAGCCCTAGAGATTGTTTACCCCATAGCAATAAATCGTGATTCGAAATGAAGTGTGGTATCTGAGCCCTAGGGATGATTCACCTTACAGCTATTATCCGTGATTTGGGTCGATTGGGGTTATCTTTGCCCCAGGGATGTTTCACTCTTCAGCTTCTATTCGGGATCTGAGACGAAGGAAGGTATCTGAGCTCTGCGATTGCCTAATCACACAGATATCATTCATGACTTGAGTTGAATGGTGGTATCCCAATCCTAGCGATCGTTCACCTCCATAACTCTTATTCGTGGTTCGAGTTGAATGGGGGTGTTTCAGTCCTAGGGATGGTTTACCCCATGACTATTATTCGTGATTTGAGATGAAGGAGGGTATCCCAACCCTGGGGATGGTTACCCTATAGTTGTGGATCGCATGGTTCGAGATGAAGGAGAGTATCTGAGCCTTATACGGATGGTTCAATCCATAGCTGTCATTCGTGATTCGAGTTGAAGTAGGGTATCTCAGCCTCAGCCTAGGGATGGTGTACTCAATAGATATAAATTGTGATTCTCCTAAAATTTTCAAATTTAAATCAAAATTTTCAATTAAAATGCATGCTGGCGGTCGATCAGGTGAGCCAAATCGATCGGGATAGCAAGGGGCTTATAAGTATTCACGGTCAGCCAAAATTTTTCAGGATAATCATTTTTCCGAGCAAAGGTGTTGGCCGTGACAACCAAAAAGTGTTATCCTTTCCAGTTGATCGGAATATTTGATTTTCACGTAGTGAATCTATGCGAAAAAGTTTTGTCGAGATCTATCACGAACGTGCCCGCCGAACGGGATCTAATTCCAGGTTCGGCCTGTAAGGTGCTATGTCATTCATTGAGACGTCGGTTGGCGGCGTTGCGATCGATAGGAGAGCGGTAGCGTGGTGTCGTTTCCGGATTCCGGTGCGATAAATCATATCTATCGCCGGTGAGAATTTCATAGCCGGCAAAAAATCGTTGCGAAAGCTATTAGCGAAAATCCCAACTTCATTTCGATGTTTAAAAAGTGTACATGTTTGAGAAAAAAAATCTCCGGCTCTGAAAAACACAATCCCCGGAGTTAAGCACTTCTGTGACCGCCAAATACTGGTAGAGGGCGGACTTCTGTGAGTCTGTGACGACTTTGAAAATTTCGAAAAATTTGACAATTGTTTTCAATATCCGCCTCTGAAAAGTCCTTCCCGCAAGTTGGCACTCTTGTTGACGACAAGTTTCGGTGGAGGTGGACTTTTGTCATGACTTGGAATTTTTGACCACTTTTACGAAAATTGATTTTTGTGAAAACTCGATATCACGATCACGGTCGATCAAGTCATTAGTTTTTCGTGATGAAACATTTTCTGAAAGATCTTTTCGATTATTTTGATATGCGAAAAAACCTAATATATGATCTCGACCGGGAAAGTGGCGGCGGCGTCGGTCCCCAGCGTCGCGGTTGATCGGGGTATTGCAGCGCAATGTCGTTTTCAGATTCGCACGCGGATTAAATACATCTATCGTTAGTGAGAGTTTCGTCGGAATCCATTCCGCCGATCAAACGATATTAGCAGAAAACACGACTTTTTTTCGACGTTGAAAAAGTTTACGAGTTTGAGATTTTTTTTCCTCGGCTTTGAAAACACATTCCCACAAGTTGAGTACTTCTGTGACCGCCAAGTATTGGTAGAGGCGGACTTCTGTGACGAATTTGAAAATTTCATAGAGTTTGAAAGATATATTTTTTCTCCGCCTCTGAAAAAGCCCTTTCTAGGAATTGGGTACCGTACTTAAGTAGCCGCCAAGTTTTGGTGAAGGCGGGTTTTTATCACGACTTGAAATTGTTTGAACTTTCTCGAAATTCGTATTTTGTGAAAAAACTGAAAGTGAGGTAGCGGTCGAACGCGGCCGTGGAATCAATCGCGTTAACAACCAGCACATAGATCTTGACGATCCTCCGGACAGTTTGGCGAAATTCCATTTTCGGATCGAAGGTGTCGGCCCTGACGTCCGAAGAGTGCTCACCTTTCTGGCAATGTTGCGGTCTATCAAACGAATACACGGACTGGAGTTGAACATATTCTGGAAAGTCTCGTTGGGATCTTTCAGAAACGTGGAAAACAACAAAAATCCAATGCCTGGTTCGGCCGGGAAGGTGTCAGGGTCCCGGCGACTCTCGACGACACCGCCGCCGATCGGAGTGCGGTAGCCAAATGTAATTCCAAGATTCTGGCGAGAATCGATCACATCTATTGCCGGTGAGAATTTAATTCTTGTCAGACAGCAGTTGTGAAAGATATTAGCGAAAAACAAACCCGGCTTTTCTACGATGTTGAAAGAGCTCATAAGATCTAGAAAAATGATTTTTCCCGCCTCTGAAAAAAACCTTGACCGAAGTCCAACACTACTGTGGCCGACAAGTTTTAGTAGAGGCGGGCTTTTGTCGTGGCTTTAAAATTTTCGAAAAGTTGGGATTTTTTTTCCTCTGCCGCTGAAAACAACCTTCCTGGAAGTCAAGCACTTCTGTAACCACCAATTTTCAGTAGAGGTGACTTTTGAGATTGTTTAAAACCTTTACAACTTCTTCAAGGGTCGATTTTTGTGAAACACGAAACGTAGGCCTACGGTTACGGTCGATGGGGGCGGCGGAATTGATCGCGGCAACGGCACATAGGCCTCGACAATCCTTCGGACTGTTTGGCGAGAAACTATTTTCCGAAGGAAGGTGGTGGCAGTGGTGGCCAAAGAGAGTACATTCCCGGCAAAGTTACGACCGATCAAACGATGGCATGGTCACGTCGTGAACTGAACCCGGAAGGTTTCGTAGATCTATCCGTATTTTGAAATCTGGAAAAGCAGCGACGTCGGGTTCGACCAGGAGAGCGTCGGAAGCGTTGTAGCGGTAAGGTGCTCATCATGAGCTAACCAGTTGCTACAGTGCCGCGTTTCAAGAATGTCCGGGCGTGGTTCGATGAGCAAACAATCTGTGGGAGTTTCGTCGAAATCCATCTTGGCCTGGATTCTCAAAGAGGGAGTTTCAATTACCCCGGGGTAATTGTGGGTGTTTTCGCCAATTTCCCCAGAATCGGTATTCACAAAGTAGGAGGGTTGGATTTTCGGAGGTTCTAAACTCCCAAACAAAATCCCTCCTACGTATAAGGGAGAATTGCAAAACCCCAGAGAATATTTCAGAAAAATGGCGGCTTGCTCTCGCTAGAAGAATTGAATAATTAATACCTGAACAATTATTAACTTATATTCATATTGAGAGAAGCTATTCGTCTTTGAAAAAAAATGCATATTAATAATAATAATGAGTTGTTTTCCGTGTAGACAACAATTATATTGCTCACCTATCTTGCTTGTACTAATTTCATATCATGTTATTTTTCGAGATTATTCAGTTGGTTCAGTAGCATAGTGGTAGATTGTCTAACTCTATAAGAGAAAAGTCCTGGTTCGAATCCCACCACGGTCAGCCTTTTTATTTCCATAGAACAATGTTTTTTTAGAATATACTGTTATTTCATGTTATTTTCTGAAATTATAAATTATAATTTCGAGTGATATTGCCGTAAGAACTACGATTTTGGATTACTGGTCATGGTATAAGGTCCTAGTTGGGTTTTGCTTTGTCTCCTTGAATGGTTTCTCAGGGTATTTTGCTAAGAGAAATTGACTGAGGTGAGGCTTTTAGTTATTTTGTGCAAAGGGAAAATGTACTATCCATTGTTTATTTCCTTGGAATGGAAGCGATTTCAGTGCTATTGAGTGGGGACTGTAACGCTGCCGTGAAACAGCAGACCGCCCAAAAAGAGATCATACAAACTGTTACAGTCACGTTTAATAATTATGGTGATGCACAGTGATAAATAACGTTGATGATTTTCCTTTATTCAACTATCATTCATATGAATTGATGAATATTAAATATTTGAAGAGACATTAAGTAGTATAATAACTGTTGTTACAAAAAATGTGATTAGCTTTTTAGTTTTTAGCATTGGAATGGTCTGTTGGCATTTATAGAAATCATTAATACACACATTTATAGCGTCATTATTAATTGTTTCCATATTCTTCATATATGGCTGTTTATACTATATGATACCATATAGTATATACTATATAGGCCTACCATAAATATATAAATATTTATCAATATAGATTTATATATATGGCATATATAGGCCTATATATTATATATATTTCTCAACTTCTCAACTTTTCACGTCTTGTAGACGTGTACAATTACATACGGTTCACAATAAACTCAGAAGCTGTTTTTACACTACGTGTTTGCCCGTGGGTCAAACCGCGGTCTGCCCGCGGTTAAAAATATTGCTGTGTTCACACAGTACTAACCCTGGGTCAACCCGCAGGAGCTCTAACCCTAGTGCAGGCTAGGGTTGAACACGCGGGTGAGAATTGCCCGCGGGCAGAAGTTCACTTCTTTCTCACTCTCGTCAAAGTTTCAACTCCAAGGTTGAAGGTTCACTCAAGTTTTAAAGTATATTCCAATTGAATAGATCATGAATGGAGACTAATATTACCTGAACAATCATCTGCAACACACATGGAATCATAACATATCACTCTATATGGGAGAAAACGTCAAATGTGTCTATCATTTCAACTCAAATCTTCGAGTTGAATCTAGGCACAGCTGTCAGTTTTAACACGAAAACAATTTGGCATACACGGCTTTCTATAGTGCTACTTATATTGGTGCGATTTGTACTGACTCAAGGAGGCATATATATCAAACACGGTCTTCTATAAATCATAATTTCCTTCAAACAAGCAGTGGCAATACGAATAAGTGTAAACAGTCTCCTTGTTGACCCGTGGTATCACCCGTGGTACAGCCCGTGGTTGAAACTCCGGGGTTAGACCACGGGTTGGCCCGTGGGTTTACTGGTGTAGTGTAAAAACAGCTTTAGATGTGGAATTGAATAACCTTGCGTCACTATCAAATAAAACACATTTTCGGAAAGTATACAGTCCGTGAGATGATAACATCAAAAATTATTTCTTACCAATATCTAAATACGCTTCAAATGAAATTACTTAGACTGGAAAATAAATTAATTTGCCGATAAAATAAATCAATTCTTTGATCATAAACTCATAATGATGATAATAAAAGTGATAAGGATAATGATAATAATGATGATGATGATAAATATGGTAATTAAGGTGATGATAACAATAATATAACATTGATATTTCGAAAAAATAATATGCTTAAATATGTTTTTGATCAAGTCATTGATGGGATGTTGGAAATCCCGCTCTATCTTTTTATTGGTGAATTGTTTACAACCTGTGTTTCAAGTGTTCTGATTGGTACATCATTAGTGACGTCACCAGTTATTGATGACATCATCACTCTACATTCTCCCCTCAATATCCCAATCAAAATCCTCGTTCGTGAATATGGGATTTTAGCTCTGAGATAATGAGGGTGGGTTTTACGGGGATAATAGAAGAGGGGTTTTCATATAATCCCTGTGATCGAAACCCGACTTCGTGAATCCGGGCCCAGGTCGATCAAAAGTGATTAGGGAAAACAAATATTTCCGGCGATGAAAAACAAGTTACCGTGATTCGAACCCCGAACCCCAGAGACCGTCATCGGCGAGAAGCGGTAAATTATCAGACATTTCTGGCAAACGACATTCACCGACGAGGAGAAAGAATGTCGCGGGAGTTCGGGATTCGAATCGCGTGAACTCATATTTCGTGGCCAGTGAATATAAGTACTGTACATCGGATCTTGAAAATGTGGGTGAAGAAAATTCCGCCTTTGAAAACACTTGGCGCGCACAGAAGTGTTCAACTCCCGCCAAGAGATTTTTCAGGGGTGGACCAGAGGCATCTCTAGGGCTCAGATACCCTCATTCAACGCAAATCACGAAGAGTATAGATAAAGGGTAAACCATCCCCAGGGCTGAGATACCCTCCTCCAAATCAAATCACGAATAATAGCTATAGGGTAAGCCACAGATACCCTCATTCAACCCAAAACACGGACAATAGCTATAGGGTAAGCGATCCCCTGGGCTGAGATACCCTCATTCAACTCAAATCATGGATAATAGCTATAGGGTAAACCATCCCCAGGGCTGAGATACCCTCATTCCACTGAAATCACGAATAAGAGCTTTGGGGTAAGCCATCCCCAGCGCTGAGATACCCTCATTCAACTCAAATCACGAATGAGAGCTTTAGGGTAAGCCATCCCTAGGGCTGAGATACCCTCATTCAACTGAAATCACGAATAAGAGCTTTAGGAAGTAAGCCATCCCCAGGGCTGAGATACCCTCATTCAACTCAAATCACGAATAATAGCTATGGGGTGAACCATCCCTAGGGCTCAGATACCCTCATTCGACTAAAATCACGAATAAGAGTTGAGGGTAAGCCATCCCCGGAGCTGAGCTATCCTCATTCAACTCAAAACTCGAATGAAAGCTATAGGTAAAACCATCCCTGGTGCTCAGATACCCCAATCCAACTCAAATCACGGATGATAGCTATAGGGTGAACCATCCCTAGGGCTGAGATACCCTCATTCCACTAAAATCACGAATAAGAGCTTTAGGGTGTGCCATTCCCAGGTCTGAGATTCCCTCATTTAACTCAAATCATGGATAATAGCTATAGGGTGAAAAATCCCTAGGGCTGAGATACCCTCATTCAACTGAAATCACGAATAAGAGTTCTAGGGTAAGCCATCCCCAGGGCTGAGATACCCTCATTCAACTGAAATCACGAATAATAGCTATAGGGTAAGCGATCCCTTGGGCTGAAATACCCTCATTCATCTCAAATCATGGATAATAGCTATAGGGTGGAGCATCCCTAGGGCTGAGATACCCTCATTCAACTGAAATCACGGATAAGAGCTTTAGGGTAAGCCTTCCCCAGGGCTGAGATATCCTCATTCAACTCAAAACTCGAATAATAGCTATAGGTTGAACCATCCCTGGTGCTCAGATACCCCCATTCAACTCAAATCACGGATGATAGCTATAGGGTAAACCATCCCTAGGGCTGAGATACCCTATTCAACTCAATTCACGAATAATAGCTATAGGGTAAACCATCACTTGGGCTGAGATACTCTCATTCAACTCAAATCACGAATAATAGCTATAGGGCAAGCCATCCCTAGGGCTGAGATACTCTCATTCAACTCAACTCACGAATGATAGCTATAGGGGAAACCATCCCTGGTGCTCTGATACCCTCATTCAACTCAAATCATGAATAATAGCCATAGGGTAAGCCATCCCCAGTGCTGAGATACCCTCATTCAACTCAACTCACGAATGATAGCTATAGGGAAAACCATCCCTGGTGCTCTGATACCCTCATTCAACTCAAATCACGGATAATAGCTATAGGGTAAGCGATCCCTTGGGCTGAGATACCCTCATTCAACTCAAATCATGGATAATAGCTGAGGGGTAAGCCATCCCTAGGGCTGAGATACCCTCATTCAACTCAAATCACAAATAATAGCTATAGGGTCAGCCATCCCCAGGGCTGAGATACCCTCATTCAACTCAAATCATGGATAATAGCTATAGGGTAAGCCATCATTAGGGCTGAGATACTCTCATTCAACTCAAATCACAAATAATAGCTATGGGAGAAGCCATCCCTAGGGCTGAGATACCCTCATTTAACTCGAATCACAAATAATAGCTATAGGGTAGGCCATCCCTAGGGCTGAGATACTCTCATTCAACTCAAATCACGAATAATAGCTATAGGGTAAGCCATCACTAGGGCTGAGATACCCTCATTCAACTCAAATCACGAATAATAGCTATAGGGTGAGCCATCCCTAGGGCTGAGATATCCTCATTCAACTGAACTCACGAATAATAGCTATAGGGTAAGCCATCCCTAGGGCTGAGATACTCTCATTCAACCGAAATCACGGATAAAAGCTATAGGGTATGCCATCCCTAGGGCTGAGATACCCTCATTCAACTCAAATCACGAATAATAGCTATAGGGTAAGCCATCCCTAGGGCTGAGATATCCTCATTCAACTCAATTCACGAATAATAGCTATGAGGTGAGCCATCCCTAGGGCTGAGATACCCTCATTCAACTCAAACCACGAATAATAGCTATAGGGTAAGCCATCCCTAGGGCTGAGATACTCTCATTCAACTCAAATCACGAATAATAGCCATAGTGTAAGCCATCCCTAGGGCTGAGATATCCTCATTCAACTCAACTCACGAATAATAGCTATAGGGGAAACCATCCCTGGTGCTCTGGTATCCTCATTCAACTCAAATCATGAATAATAGCTATAGGGTAAGCCATCCCTAGGGCTGAGATACCCTCATTCAACTCAAATCACGAATAATAGCTATAGGGTAAGTCATCCCTAGGGCTGAGATACTCTCATTCAACTCAAATCACGAATAACAGCTATAAGGTAAGCCATCCCTAGGGCTGAGATACTCTCATTTAACTCAAATCACGAATAATAGCTATAGAGTAAACCATCCCTAGGGCTGAGATACTCTCATTCAACTCAAATCACGAATAATAGCTATAGGGTGAGCCTTCCCTAGGGCTGAGATACCCCCATTCAACTCAAATCACGAATAATAGCTATAGGGTAAGCCATCATTAGGGCTGAGATACTCTCATTCAACTCAAATCACGAATAATTAATAGCTGTAGAGTAAGCCATTTCTAGGGCTGAGATACTCTCATTCAACTCAAATCACGAATAATAGCTATAGAGTAAACCATCCCTAGGGCTGAGATACTCTCATTCAACTCAAATCACGAATAATAGCTATAGAGTAAACCATCCCTAGGGCTGAGATACTCTCATTCAACTCAAATCACGAATAATAGCTATAGAGTAAACCATCCCTAGGGCTGAGATACTCTCATTCAACTCAAATCACGAATAATAGCTATAGGGTGAGCCATCCCTAGGGCTGAGATACCCCCATTCAACCCAAATCACGAATAATAGCTATAGGGTAAGCCATCATTAGGGCTGAGATACTCTCATTCAACTCAAATCACGAATAATAGCTGTAGGGTAAGCCATCCCTAGGGCTGAGATACTCTCATTCAACTCAAATCACGAATAATAGCTATAGAGTAAACCATCCCTAGGGCTGAGATACTCTCATTCAACTCAAATCACGAATAAAAGCTATAGGGTGGGCCATCCCTAGGGCTGAGATACTCTCATTCAACTCAAACCACGAATAATAGCTATAGGGTAAGCCATCCCTAGGGCTGAGATATCCTCATTCAACTCAAATCACGAATAATAGCCATAGGGTAAGCCATCCCTAGGGCTGAGATACCTTCATTCAACTAAAATCACGAATAATAGCTATAGGGTAAGCCATCCCTAGGGCTGAGGCTCATTCAACTCAATTCACGAATAATAGCTATAGGTTAAACCCTCCCTGGTGCTCTGATACCCTCATTCAACTCAAATCATGAATAATAGCTATAGAGTAAACCATCCCTAGTGTGGAGATACCGTCATCCCACTAAAATCACCAATATCAGTTATAGGGTAAGCCATCCCTAGGGCTGAGATACCCTCATTCAACTAAAATCACGAATATCAGTTATAGGGTAAGCCATCCCTAGAGCTGAGATACCCCCATTCAACTAAAATCACGAATATTAGGTATAGAGTAACTAAACCCAGTGCTGAGATACCACCATTCACCTCAAGTACGAATAATAGGTAAACGAGAAACCACCCCTAGGGCTTAGATACCCCCATATAACTCAAATCACGAATAATAGCTATGGGGTAAACCATCCCCAGCAGGAGTGGGCTGGGCTATCTGGCATCTGGTTATTTTTCCGGTGGGCCGCCTCACTTAGGGCCGGCCGCAGGCCGGCACTTATATAGTTTATGTTAATATAAACTTATTCGAATAAACACATGACATTATATTTGCAGCACAACACTACAGCTCTTCAGAAAGTTTGCAATGATGCGAGTGGTATTCGAACGATTCAATTATTTAATTCCAAAACTGCTCGTGAATCGCAAAAATCACTTGAAAATGATCATATATCAAAAAAATCACTGCTGGGAATTTTGCTGGGAGACATCGCGAAAACAACTTCGTAAATGTCCATAATGATTGTTCTACTAAAAATTACTTTGAGAATGTGCATAGTGATTCAATCATTGGACTCCTAAACTGCTTGTAAATAACAAAATCACTTGAAAAATGACATGAGCCCATTTCAAAAAATTCCCTGCTTGGTTTTGCTGTGAGAAATTGCAAAAGTTCAACTTCGTAAATGTCCATGATGATTTGATTATAAGACTCCAAAAATACTTTTGAATCGCAAAAATCAGTTGAAAAATGTCCTCATTTTCAAACATTCCCTGCGAGGCTCTGCGGGGGACTACCGCCCCCCAGACCCCTTTTCCAGCTGGGTGGTCATTTTATTTACGTAATCTTTGCGCCCCCCCCAATAAGCAAATCCTAACGACGTCCCTGCATATCGCTCGTACCCGCTTCTAATCTAATAACCTTCGAAGATACACTATAATTTATATTCAAACAATTGAGTCTTATATCAACTTCGTCACTATTAAATTTTTGAATGAGTTAGCTGTGTTACGTAGACTGGAAGTCTGGAACCAACATCGGACTATTTTTTCCAAATGATTTTACATTTACTTTATCTCAAGAGGAGAGGAAGCCGGGAGAGTCCTACGTGATTCAATTGTCTAGGAAAACGTCATAAATGCCATAAAGAGCGTGTAGGTATGATTTTGACACATTTTATTTTTTCTTCAGAACGGCCAAACCGATTGATGAGAAAATTGCAAGAAATGTGTAAAATCGTAAGTCTAAACTCCTTGCAGATTTTTTTTTTTTTTTTAGAATAAGATTATTTTCAATTTTTTCCGCTATATGTTATCCTCATGGTTATTTTTGAAATCAGAAAAAAATCATTGAGAAAAGTTTACATTTACTTGATGATCGAAAACAGTAGCCTACCCTGGGGTTGTTTGGAAAGATTTGCCAGGGCCGGAATATTTTCCCAGTCCGCCCCTGATCCCTAGTGATCAGATACCCTCATTTCACTCAAATCACGAATAATAGCTATGGCGTAAACCATCACTAGGGCTGAGTTACCCCCATTCAACTCAAATCACGAATAATAGCTATGGGGTAAATCATCCCTAGGGCTCAGATACCCTCATTCAACTCAAACCACAAATAATAGCTATAGGGTAAACCACACCTAGGCCTCAGATACCCTCATTCAACTCAAATCACGAATAATAGGTATAGGGTAAACCATCCCTAGGGCTGAGATACCCCCATTCAACTTGAATTACGAATAAAAGCTATAGGGTGAACCATCCCTAGTGCTCAGATACCCTCCCTCATTTCAAATCACAAATAATAGCTAGGTATAGGGTAAACCATCACTAGGGTTCTAATACCCCCCGTTACAGAAAACAGGTCTCGAGTATGGGGTACAGGATCCCTGTAGGGGGTAGTCGTACACTAGGTATCTATCACCGGGGATATCACAATACTAGAGTTGGATTATGAGGGGTATCAGAACACGGGGGTACACGATCCCTGCGACACCGGTATACTCGGCCGTGCTTCTTACGCAATCTTATTACGAGCTGCTTTTTTTTTTGAAAATTGAATTGAGTGTATAAGAATAGTGTTTGGTCAGCATGGTTATTGTATGGACATATATTTTTTCACAATATTGTATCATTTAAAATATTAATTTTATATACTTTTTTATATCTCAAAGTGAAGTCATTTCATATATGAACCGAATTATACGATCACCAAATCGCCAAATGTCTCAATGCGAAGGTTTGAGAATATTGCATCTCTGGGCCTAAAAGCCTTAGTGTATACTCGGTTATGCTCAGACACACAAGATTTGACAAACCAAGTTTCAGTAATTAAATTGGTCAAGTCGTTTGGCGTTCGAAAAGTGTTGAGAACCCAATTATCGTTCTTCTTCTTTCACTTCTCCTCTTTCTTCTCCTTCATCTCCTTCTCCACCTCCTCTATGCTTCTCCCCCTCCATGTATCATGTGTGCTGAATGGTAAGAGATGAGATTTCAGTTTCTGGTGTCTAATATCACGGATGATGGAGATGACTGAGAAGGGATCATGGATTGCTGAATCCTGCCAAGTGACCCCTTCACAATCTATAAACTGCATTACAGGCAGCTTCATACAACGTATTGTACAATCTCATTCATAATGACAGTAGCGTTCTGCGTAGCATCATTACACTGTTAGCTTTTCTTCATTCCCTGTAACTATATAGACAACAGTCAATAGATATACTGCAAGACGAGTCATACAATATTGGAATTGAACTGATCCCTTCTATTTCACTTCGCACTTGAAAATTGTATGGTTACCTAATGTTTCAAGTTTCATCAGAGAGTTCAACCATAAATACATACTACCTTGCCGAGATAAGTTACGCCTGCAGCCGATAGCGACATTTGCTCGTTCCAGTCTCGGCGGCCATATCAGACATTTACAAATAGAATCCAAGCAAGGCGTTCTCTATTATCACTAATATATGTCAAATATAGCGGAATCTTTTCGGTTTTCGAAGCAGTGTGAAGCTACTGCCGAGACACAAATATGTACGCCTTCTTAACGTTGAGTAACGTATCTCGGTAATGGTTCAACTACACGGGGAGACTTTGTCTGAGTTTCTGATTGAGTTGAGACATCTTGCTAATAGCTGTGATTTCTCACCGACGTTAGATGAAACACTATGACTACGTGATAAGTTCGTGGTGGAACTAAGTAACGGAGGTTTTCAAAAAAACGTTTTTCGATGAGAAAACTCTGACCTTTGAGCGTGCCAGTATAATGACTCAAAATTATGAACCGACTGCAGCAAATGCACAGACGCCAAAAACAAAAAGAGCAGACAAGAAGGCCTATGTCAAATGCGCCGTCAGTCCATAAGATCGTCAGTCCAGTCAAAGTTTGCAGACCAGCCAAGGTCATCAGTCCAATCAAGGTCGTCAGTCCAGTCAAAGTCAATCCAGTCAAGATCGTCACTCCAATCAAGGTCGTCAGTCCAGTCAAAGTCGTCAGTCCAGTCAGTGTCAATTGTCATAGATGTTGTCGTCCACATAGTGAGGAGTCACTTCCAAGTTCCAACCGAATCATGAGTCTGTTATTTATGTCAAAGGACCTGACATGTATCCCGATTATGTTGGAAGAACGCCAAGAAGATGGACGAAGAAGAATTTGGTGATGTACAATCAGACAGAGAGTCAGAAATGAGTGTAGAGTATTTTGGTATCAACATAATTCAAGTAGTAGGTGAACTTATGAGTCCCTCATCATCAAGTCGAGTGGTAACCAGAAGCAGTTGACATGGAGTTTGATACAGAGTTAGTTGGGTCAGTAATTTATGAAGAAATGAATCGAAAATTATTTCATGAAATCCCTTGTTTGAAATCTAGCATTAAGCAAAAGTCAGTTTCAAATGAGCGCCTAGACGTAGTAGGACAAATCGCAGTCAATGTTCAAGGTTAGGGTAGGCTTGGTCCCCCCACCCTTTTTTAAGTGAATGTTGTTTGTAACAAATATGAAAAAAAAATTACCACATGTTGGGGAGACCATGGCTATAGATGAGTTGATTCCAGAATGAAAAAAAAATTTGTCTGCTACCAAACATTTTGTGAAAACCTCAAATGTGACGGAATCAGTCAAGGAATTTCAGTCTCCAAGAGATAAATATACCCTACAGTATTCAGCAAGAACCGAGCCAGTAGTAAATATTAAAGGTTGTCTAGCTGTTAAGGAGGGACTCATGCCCATGGTTCATAAACAATATTCTGTGCCATATGAACTAACGTAGTCTGTCAAAACAGATATGTCCACTCTTGTTATATAGCTAATGAAGTCTTAAAACCAATCAAATAAAGTCAATGGGCTCCAACCTTACTAGTTGTAACAAAGAGGACAAGGCAAGGCAAGGAAGATCACAACCTTCGCCTAGAATGGTTGACATTTCTGCAACCTTGTCAGAAAGGAAGGTATATTTAGTACTGTATCAGATTTATGGAATGCATATAAACAACTTGAAGTATGGGAGGAGTCACAGGAAATTCTTACAGTGAAATACCAAATGGGGTCATACCAGTTTACATATCTTCCGTATGCGGTAGCTTCGGCTCCAGTTATTTATCAGTCAGTAATTGCTCAAGTATTGGTCGGAATCCCTCAAAAACAAGGGAAGCGTGAAGACTAAAGATTTGATGCAAGCATACCTTAAATGCGTCCCACCCCAATAAAACATGTGTCTCAGATACCCGTATACCGTTTTTAGCCACACACCCCTGACCCGACTGTCTCAACACATTCCAAACTCGACACATTTTGTGTGAGGGTTCAATGACGTTCTCCTAATGCGACTCATTCCGAATTCATGCGATTCCTAGCTCAATACATCTAACTAAACAGTACTACATATAGCAGTCCTAATTCGACTCATTCCTAGCTCATGCGATTCCTAGCTCGACTCATTCCGGAATCAACACGTTTGCCATTTTACCAGCTTGTCATTGGATGAGTCGAGTTTGAAATGAGTTGAGCTAAGACGCAGTCACATTTTGATATCTCATGCCGCTCGAAATTTATCACACAAACAAAGATATTTCGCTAAATCGACTCGCATGCTTTCTCAAGCTGTCTGCCTCGTCTGCCTCCGGTGCGAGGATATCCTAAACCCAATCCTTTCCACGCTACTTTTTTACGGTTTCTAAACATGATATAAAGGCTTTTGGCCACGGGTTATGGAACAGGTTGATTCTTTCAGACCCAATGTTTGGCTTGTTTTGTATTGAACTTTTATTCGGGACAAACGTTACATTGC
>OZ023327.1:39234810-39242310 GCA_964007535.1 Brachyptera risi
AAAATGTTACAAAAAATACAGTTTCTGATAGATCTCCAACTTTTTGACGAAGACTTTTCTGTTGAAATGGGTTTATCTCTCCAAATGGGTTTACCTTCATCGCCGATAATAGCGAATCTATTTTTGGAAGACTTGGAAGTGAAAATTTTGGAGGCAGCAGATCCTAAACTTATACTATGGAGACGTTATATTGATGATATTTTCGTGATTTGGAGGCATGGCGAAGAAAAGTTGAATGAATTCCTGAACCATTTGAACAGTTTTCATAATGAAATTCAGTTCACCATGGAATTTGAATCAAATAGAAGTCTTCCGTTCCTATATGTACGCGTAACAAGGAGAGAAGATGGTGTTTTAGGTCATAGTGTATACAGAAAAAATACACATACTGATAGGTATTTGCAAGCCTCTTCCCATCAGCACCCTTCTCAATTATTATCTGTAGCCACCACGTTATATACTAGATCAATTAGACTCTCCGATGAAGCTAGTAAAGCAGAAGAGTTGATAATTCTCGAGAGAGCTTTACGAAAGAACGGGTATAATGATATTTATATCAAAAACGCTTTCAATAGGAAACCAAAAATGATTTTAGAGGAGGAGTTTGTTATGGATAATACTGTCGTACCCCACGATACATCATAGATCGATTAGACCGCAGCCTAATCGTATTGTGTTCTCTAATGCAGAGGGATTCAAAAAAGGAAGATAGATAATATATATATATATATATATATATATATATATATATATATATATATATATATATATATATATATATATATATATATATATATATAAGGATTCCACATAGCTCAAGCACCTAGGCTTTATTTAGCTTCAATTATATAAAATAATGAGTACAATGATAATTACTTACAGAATAATATCCAAAGACATGGAATACTTTCCATGATGTCTTTGGATAGTCTCAGCGTCAAAACGAACTACGTTCACTTCTTGACTTGCTCTGGTCTTGACTCCTGACCTGACTTGACTCTCCCTTGCTTACCGATTTGGATCTTATATATCGTTTGAACACTTTGATACCAAACCCTACATGGTAAGCAAGGGTGTACGAATCAACCTCATGACGTCAAGTTATACAATATAAATAAGTCCTTTTTAGGCTATCCTATGACGTATCTATGTCGTATGTGTGACGTATCGATTTGTCAACATGCTAACACAACAAGTGTACTAATGAAATATTAATAATAATGCCTTATTAAGCTATAATAACGATAACAGTGAAATTACCAAATGACCCTAATTCCAGGCCACAACAATGCCCCGACCTTTTAAAAAAGACGATGCCAAGGGCACGTGCTTTTCATCAATTATTCTATACGCCTGGTAATTTCTAAGTTCCTGAAGGGTTACCATCGAAACAGAAGCACGCCATAACTAACACAGCCAACCGCCATGATAAGTAAAACCAAAGTGAAACTCACAATAATCACTTGTAACAAGAGTAATAACAAGCTCAAAACAATTCCCCGACTAGTTAATACACCCCTCACCGAAGAGATCTCTCAGCTCTGCTGGATAAATGAATCTGCCACACAGTTAATTTTTTTTTGACATTTGCCATCTGTGAATATTTCATAAGTCATATAAAGATGACTCTGTTTCATTGATCTTATCTTTCGGTCTTGAAAGAAGTTGTATTCCGTAGTTGCGAGTGAATGTATTTTGGCATCAATCACATCCCGAATGTGAAATTTAATAACTACTGAAACTACAAAATAAAACGTGCTGCTGCTCCCCTGTTATCTCCTAACAAATACTAAAAAATATGATTCAAATTATAGCACTTAAATCCGAATCACTTGTCATGAATATAGTCAACTGAATACTTCCTTTTGACTAACAAATAACATTGAGTAACACTCTCTGATCTGAATAATTACTACTACTATAGCTAAATATACAAATAACCAACCCCATCATTATTTGAGTAGTACGAGGGAAATTTCTTGTTTGAATAGACTCTACTTAGTTAACAAGTGACAACAATAATGAAATACTATTCCCTCACCAAACCCAAAGAAAAGTGGGTATCATCGTGTGCTCTAAAGACATGAAGGAGCACGTGGCCAGGTTGGGGGAGGTGTTTGATTGCCTTCGGGACGCCAACTTGAGGGTCCAGCTAGAGAAATGCACCTTCCCATCTAGTGAGGTGATATACCAAGGTCACGTCGTCTCCAAAGATGGTATTAAACCGGATCCCAGGAAGATTAAAGCCGTGGGAGGAGTACCCAGCACCAAAGGATGTAGCTGGAATTAGGTCCTTCATTGGTCTAGTGGGATATTACAGAAGATTCATAGCGGATTATGCAGATATTGCAAAACCTTTTAATGAACCAACTAAACGAGACATACCGTTTAGATGGGGTGCGGCGCAACAGACGGCATTTGATACGTTGCGTCGAGCATTATGTGAAGAACCTGTATTAGAGTACCCAGACTTCAAAAGACCCTTCATTCTTAGTACAGATGCCTCAGGTGTGGCCTTGGGGGCAATCTTATCACAGCGTTTCGGAGATGAAGAGCATCCGGTGGCGTACGCTGGCAGACAATTAAATGGTGCGGAAATGAATTATAGTGCAACGGAAAGGGAGATGTTGGCTGTTGTGTGGGCTACTAAGTACTTCCGTTGTTACTTGATCGGGACTCACTTCACCATCTTGACGGATCACTCAGCCCTTCGTTGGTTATTGAACTTGAAGGATCCATCGTCAAGATTACTTCGGTGGGCATTGCGTTTATCAGAATTCCAGTACGACGTAGTTCACAAGCCTGGAGCTCAGCATACAAATGCTGACGGCCTTAGTCGGGTTGTATATACTGTCAGGGGCTCGCCAAGCAAAAAACCGAAGCAATCAACGATATGGTCCAAGGGGGAGATCCGTTCCGTACAAGAAGAAGATCCCGAGTGCCTAGCATTGAAGAAACACAAGTATCCCGAGTATCAAGTGGATGCGGATGGTGTTCTTTATAAGAGATCAGGAAGAGGTTCAAACAGTACAAGTCAAGTTGTTGTACCAGAAAATATGAAGAGTCGTGTCCTGGAAGACATGCATGACAGCCTGTTCTCTTGTCATCCGGGTGGTCGTCGTACTTATCACCGTGTTTGTTAGACATACTTTTGGCCGAATATGAAAGCTGATGTGGAGCGTTACGTGAAAAGATGTGTGTCATGTAATGAAAGGAAAACGGGTCGACATCCGGTGGCACCCTTACAGCTTCACGAGACTGTGAGTCAGCCTTGGGACCTACTATCTGTAGAAATAGAAGGGCCACTACCAACTTCTGAGGCTGGATATAGATACATGTTAACATTCATGTGTGCCTTCAGCAAGTATTGTGAGATAATTCCCTTGAAATCACAGACTGCAGAAGTTATTGCACATGAATTTGTTGCGAAGATCATAACACGACACGGAACACCAAGGAAGCTATTGACGAACCAGGGTCGGAATTTTGTGTCCAACTTACTGAAGGAGACATGCAAGTTACTTGGTATTGAGAAGATTCAAACTAGTCCGTATCATCCGATGTCTAACATGGTTGAGTGCAGTCATCAGACTATAGCGGCAGCTTCATCTCACTTTGTGAGGAAAGATCAGCGAGATTGGTGTCGTTATCTACCATACATCCAAATGGCGTACAGAAGTACACCTCACTCGACAACTGGTTACTGTCCACACTTCTTACTCCATGGGAGGGAAATGAGGATTCCCTTCGAAGAGGATTGAACGCCGAGCTGGGGTTGAGTCTCAAATTGGAGATGATTATGTGAAACTTCTGGCGAAGAGACTGGAAGAAGCATATCGCGTCACAGCATTGCAATTGAGGAAGAGTAAGATCTCACAGACTCATCAGTATAATCGCAGTAAGAGGGCTAAGTTCAGATCGTTCAATCCAGGCGACAAAGTGTACCTACACACCGTTGTCGTGGGTGAGGGTTTGACGAAGAAGTCATGCAAACCCTGGACTGGACCTTTTGAAGTCGTGAGGAAACTTGGTGCTGTAAACTACGAGATACGGATGAGTGACTCAAGGACGTCGATAGTACACATAAATAGACTAAAGTTGTATTTGTCTAAAGATGAGGATGTGTCACAATCAGAAGAGGACGTCGAGGATGACGGAGAGTCAGTTGAGGCAGAGGAATCGAATGATAGATTCGAGGAACTCTCGAGCAAAGAGTTGAGAACACTGTTGGAGTCAGATAAATCTCCATGTTCAGATGAGAATGATGCTCCGAAGTCTTCATCAACAGTAGACCAGGAGGATGGAACAACTCATCCAGATTCACCTCCGGATGGGGAGAATATAGACCCAGGATTGGAGGGGATGGAAATTGAAAATGAAGATGTTCCTGTGGAGCCTCCAGGGATAACAATGGAGGGATTCTCAAATCATGATTATAACCTCAGGAGTAGGAATAGATGTATCAATTATGAGGATTAGGTTACGGAACATGGATATCGTTTCATTCAGATTTGGGAAGGTGTACGTCGGGTTCGGTACGGGTGTGCCCCACGCAATTTGCTTTGTATTTTCAGGGTAACCCGTGCTGTGAATCCGCGTTATTTTTCGGACAAGCGGAGGCGGTGGCTACTATGTGTAATCGGGAGGTGTTACCGCATGGAATCTCAGCCGTATGGTACTTCTCTCCAGGAAACACCCTCTGGGTATTCAGTATGCCACTGGAGCCGACTCGTCTATCATTGAAGTGTCGGACGGGAGCCAGGGAAAGTAGGCGAGAGATTTGGGTAAATGGTACTGGGGTGTTGAGGGGTGTCGCTCAATGCTACATTAACTCCGCGACATTTCGGTTGTTACCTTTCACAAACGGAATTTCTGAAGCTGTACTACAAAGGGAGAACCTAGCTGTACCCTTAAATGACGTAAATATAACAGAACAGGAATACTCTGAGTTGGAAGATGTTTCTTTCACACAGGACGCTGTTCTTCGTCTCTCTCCTGTGGGTAAAAATGGTCCAGGGGGAGGGGGTATTTCTATCAGGGGGTTGATAAATAATGTATCTGAATTAAAAGAGATTCCGTCCCTTCGGAGTGTACATAACACTCGTGCCAGTTCAAGTGGGTTTGATTGGGGTATTACAATTTGTTTTGGGGTATGCTTTGTGTTGTCCGTTTGTGTCAGTTTGTTGTTTCAGTGGGTTTGTGACCGAAGATGCGGATGTCATTCTCAAAGGGAGCCGGAACGGGCTAATCCGAGCCCATAGGTACACTCAACTCTCCACCGGGGAAGTGGAAATGCACGGGGTCAGCGCCAGCTTGCCAAACGTCCTTTCTCCACAAGCGACGAGGAGGGTACTTGGATTTCGGAGGTCGGGAGGATCACCGCTGAGCTCTGTCTGGTTGGGTTGTGTCAAGATGGGTTCGAGTCAACGCTAGGGACTCAGCTCCCAAGAGATTCAGAAGGAAGAGTTCCTGAAGATTCAAGGGTTTTTTCAAGAAGACTGGAAAAGCAGAACGGAGGAAGGCGTCTTGTCCACGTTCAATTATTACAACATTACCATTTTTCTTTGGGTTTGGTGAGGGAATAGTATTTCATTATTATTGTCACTTGTTAACTTCTTGAAAATTTAGAGAAAATGATATAATTTTCCATCCCCCGGTCAATATTGATATAGTGAATCAATAGACCTAACTGTCTTTTGTCTATCTGAGCAACAGCTTTATCGCCTCTATATAAGGAATCAATCAAAACAAGTAGAAGTTATTCCTTATTTTAACATATCAAACACCTGGACAAAATTTCTAAATGGGTTACAACAACAGTAGAATCAAGATCCCTGAATTAACTAATTCATTTCACAATCAATCCCAATTTTTTTTTAAATACTCAAATGTACTCAATTCGAACCATCTGAATAGATAATGTTATTCATAAGGTAGTTAATTCATATTGAAAACAATCATGGTAGCAAAATACATCCTAGTCAGCTTTATACTATACAAGCTATTATGATATCACTTGCATAAAACAATGTCAGCAGTATCGTATACGTCTGAACGACTGCATACTAACAATAATACAATGAACTACATATATCCAACCAGCCTTGCAATATAGCATGGTAATTGAAATTATTTTATTTTTATTGAAATAATTTTCAAAAATTTATTGTGTTCTCAATTCAATTTGAGTTTTCTTTGATATGATATCACTGATAAATACAAGGAATTTAAATTCCATTTGAAAAGAATGAGTAACCAAAATCATTATTTATAGATTTTTTACAAATCCAAATTTCATCCTCTCCCTCCCTTAGAGCTAAAAGCACCGCTGTCACCAAAATATGTCTTACCCCACGATACACCATAGATCGATTAGACCGCAGCCTAATCGTATTGTGTTCTCTAAGGCAGAGGGATTCAGAAAAGAAAGATAAATCATATATATATATAACGATTTTACATAGCTCAAGCACCTAGGCTTTATTTAGCTCCAATTATATAAAATAATGAGTACAATGATAATTACTTACAGAATAATATCCGACGACATGAAATACTTTCCATGAGTCTTTGGATAGTCTCAGCGTCAAAACGAACTACGTTCACTTCTTGACTTGCTCTGGTCTTGACTCCTGACCTGACTTGACTCCCCCTTGCTTACCGATTCGGATCTAATATATCGTTTGAACACTTTGATACCAAACCCTACATGGTAAGCAAGGGTGTACGAATCAACCTCATGACGTCAAGTTATACGATATGTATAAGTCCTTTTCAGACTATCCTATGACGTATCTATGTCGTATGTGTGACGTATCGATTTGTCAACATGCTAACACAACAAGTGTACTAATGAAATATAAATAATAATGCCTTATTGAGCTATAATAACGATAACAGTAAAATTACCAAATGACCCTAATTCCAGGCCACAACAATACTGTCACGATAATGAAGTATCGTTGCGACCCCGCGTATGTAAACAGCAGCCTATAGTCTCATTCCCACTTCACCATCGGATAAAGAGACTATAGGTACATCAACTCGAGTGGAAAGAACTGTAGACAACTCGCATCCGCTCGTGTATCCATAAAGTGCATGGCTTGCAAAGCCAGGTGAATGCACTTGTGGATCAGCTGTTCTACATACGCGTCTCACTCCGCGGAAACGCCATTGTCGGTCTCTCTGAAATCAACTATCGACAGGGACGGACGTGTTCCGGGAGTGGACCTCATCAAGACGCGGCCGGGAATAAGAAGGGAAGATGCCCGAGTCCCGGGTTCGTACCTCGCCTTCGGTACCACTCCACGAGACTCGCCACGCCGTTCTGTTGTAAAGTATAGCTTCAATAACTTATATTGAAAGGGGGGGTAACCAGCCCAGGCACTCGTGTTCCACCTTCTCTTAGATTCATGTAAATTCAGTGCATAACCTCTTTCGGCCTTTATAGTCAAAATTATCTCCCAATAAACCAATGTTCAAAGGTCTAACAACCTAGTT
>OZ023327.1:39247310-39264810 GCA_964007535.1 Brachyptera risi
TATTCATTCATTCATTCACTCATTTTTCCTAATACTTTTTGGCCGTGGCCGATCGAATTTGTGGGTTTCCTTATAATCACTACTTCATAACGACTGAGGGAAATCACGAAAAAACATCAGTCTTGATGAAAAATGTTGACGTTGTTGTTGTTGTTCAGATATTTGAAACGAACTCATTTTTCTATTACAACTCTCCATGCAAGACTCTCTGGGGGGATGGGCACCTATATAGAGTAAATATATAAATTCAAAGTACGCGGGTAGGTTGTTTGTTGGTGTTGAAATTGTGAGCCTTGAAGGTTCTGAAACAGATCAAGGCTCTATAAGAGCCTTGATATCGTGAGCCTTGATAACTGTGCCTCGAAGAGTGTTGAATATTTTTCCGGATACTGAGCTCCGAACTATACAATTTATATAGAGTGTCTTGATAAACTGTGTCTTAGCGTTTGTGAAAAGTGAGCCTCAATATATACCCTATAGTACCTTGAATTCAAGATTCCAGGCCGTGGTTACCAGGGCTCAGTTTCATGTGAAACTAATTCTTGATAAATACGTTTGAGAAAAGTTGTCCTCGATATAGTTAGCCCATATAGCCTATTCTGCTCCCTGCATCTACCCCAACATTCAGAGCATAGAATATCAAAGCATAACTTAGTACATAAAGGCTCAACTTCCACAAACGTTGAAGTTTGCTTAAAGTGAGACTTGATGAAGTCAGCCCCGACCTAACCTAACCTGACATTCACTAAATCAAAGCTCAGTTTCCACAAACGTTGGAATTTAGGGAAAAAGAGTGCCTTGATATAGTCACATTTGACCTCACCTAACATTCAGGCTTACTATTCGATCATAAAATTTGCAGGTACACTTTCAAAAAAAAAAAGTGGAACTTATGAAAAGTTACAAAATAAAGCGTACGCATATTCCAACAAGGACATTTATTAAAAATGTCGCATTGTACAGTTTTTTTAACCTTCCGTCGGCCATATCACATTTAGAAGCGCTTTCTCTTGTTTCTACATCAGTGTCGTATATCAATACTTGGTTTAACACGAAACTGAGCTCTGATAATAATAACGGCCTTAAAATCATTGATTCAGGGCGCAGTATATCAAGGCTCACTATACCAAGACACGGTATATCAGGGCTGACTTTCCATTAACATCGGGGCTCAGTATATCAATGACATCTATATCAAGGACCACAAAATTAACACTAAGACTCATCGAGAAAATAGATGATCAAATTATGGAGAATATAGATTGCCTTGCGAACCAGTCAGCTGAGCACAAGTTGGCTGGCGTAAGGGTGATAAATGAGCGTTTAGTATGAGCGAGCATTGGCAATATTGTCTTGGACTCATCGTGGTTTCCTATTGTATTATAAGCTTCAACGTAAAAATAAATAATAATGTTGAGTACAATAATGGTTCAAGTTGGTCCTCCATGGATACTAATTTTTTCATTGAGACTAATTTTGATGAGGATGAAAACGAAGTGAGTCAAGATATAGCCATCCCGTACTGTCTTTGACGGAAAGGCTATAATGTTATAGATTCACCTCTAGCATATTTTTCATCGTGCTGAAAAATAATTGAAAGTTACAATAATATAGACCGAGTAATTAATAGAATGATTGCCTAATAAAGTTTAGGGTCTAGCTTTATTAGGCTGCAAATAGGGCGTGCAGCACATTCGGTGACCAAATGAACTGACCCCCCCCCCCCTCCCCCCCCCCCCCCCCATGCGCGCTCTCTTCACCTAACTGCCATGATCTGCTCTGAGCGACGAGCCCAGGCAGTACGATTAGATGTATGACAAGTAGCAGGAACAGATCTTGCAGGCGTTCAGCGAGGTGTAGGTTTTATTATTCATTTGAAGCCGCGGGCGTTTAACAATGAATAAAATTGTTTTTTCTGCTTTTTTTTAGAAAGCTGTATTTTTTCTCGACAACCACTGCTAGGAAAATACTTGATGAAAGAAACAATTTATTCAAGATGAATTAATTGAAAAAATGCATAACCGGCACATGCAGCGCAGTGGTTAAAGCGCTCGCTTCATGTGATACCGTAAGTGAGGGGATATCGGACCTGGTTCGATCCCCGCCACCGTCCAACTTCACAGGGTTTTTTTGTGGCTTTCCTCTGTATAGTCTAGGCTAATGCTGGGATAGTTCCTACAATATAGGCAACGACCGCTTCCTTCCCATTATCATTCCCATTACTTGAGAAACTTTCATCTCATCATCCCCTCATCTCATTAATCATTTATCTGACGTTAATAGACCTTAGTTATCATTACAGTGCGTCATTGAACCCAATATCCAAAAAAAATGCCGTCATTCTGCAGTACACACGAACCTCCACTGCCAAAACGACTCACAAAAATACGTGGTCCCGGCGTCATAACTGAATCATAATGAAATATTTCAGAATAATTAATAATTAGTAACATAGTTATTCAATAATTAATTCAAATGATGAATAACAATAGTCAGAAATAAATAATTGAATACTATTGGAAATAGAAGAAACACTACATTTATTTACGTTGTATGCAGATGAATACATAGTGGAAGGGGTGGCCAACTGACTTCATTTTAATTGCCTCCCCCCTCCCTCTCCCCCCTCCTCCCTCCACCAGCCTTTCCCAACACTTAATACGATGAACAAAATTATTTCAATTAATTTTTATTTTCATCAACCGATATTATATATATTCATAAATCTTGATATAATAAAATCATCGTGTCCCGAATAAGGCTAAGGATGCATCAGTTAAATATAATTTGAAAGGACAACCCTGTTTTTTTTAAGGATTTCAATGTGATCTTGCCACAAGTAAAAATTATTATTATATGGAAGAATCATCATAAATATTGAGCCACTGGAACCACTATTTGAGTCCATTGAGTACGAGTTCTTGAGCAATTTTTTTCATGTCCATTTGGTTCAAATATAAAATGATAATGGTGTTGATATATGTTTGAAGATAAAATATATGTATGTGTCAATCGACTCCAATGAATTATTTGATATATTAGTTCCACCCCCCTCTACTCCAGTCAAACTAAGTTTTAACCACAAACAAATTGTAACAGAAAATTTTATCGATGAATTTTGATTGCCTCAAACTTTCCAACTGAATTTTAAAAAGTTTGCTCAAATCGGAGTCGCCATTTTGTTTTTAATCGAATTTTCGTGAAAATCTTATTCATTTTTTATTGACCGTTTTTGGTGAGCCACATTCCTACATTTTATTGTAAAATCACGACAAAAATTTTTCACATGACTCCAAAATAAATTAGAATAATCGGACAAAAATTGCTATGATTTTGTGATTAAATTTAAATTAATGCCAAATTTCATTAATCAGATCTAGTGAACAGAGTTCAGGAGTTAAAAATGTGAACTCAACGAAATCTCATTCAGATAATTATACGTAACTGCTACATGTAAAGTTTGCTCAAATTGAGGCGACCATTTATTTTTTTTGAATAAATTTTTGGGAAATGATCAATTTGATTCAAATAGTCGGCCATTATCGATGAATTGTCAATTTTTTTTGAACATCATGAGCAATAAATTCGTTGTATAATAAAAATACATAATTGGGATGATTTTACTACAAATTGAATGAATTTTGAATTAAATTTGGATGAATATATTTTTGTGAAATAGGCTGTGGGGAGCAAGCGGTGAGTGATAAATATCTCAATTGAACGGTAAAGTCATCCTGTAATTATATGAAACAACTGGCGAAGAGTTTGCCGAAATCAATGGTTAATTAAAAAATTTGCATATATAGTCAATATGTGGAAAAAAACATTTTTACGTGTTTTATTCCTCGATTTTCCCAGGAGAGACACATCTGTGTTACAACAGAAAAAAGTATAACTTTGATTATTCAATATCAATAATCCAATGTATTTATAAACTCATTTGGTATCTTGCGATTTGGTCTAGAAATGTTTCAAATTTGAAATCTCAAGCACGCACTTGGAAATGGTCGAGCATCAAGCACAAGCTTGAGCAATCAAGCAATTGTACATCCGTTTGCAGGACGTTTGTGGGAGAAGCGTTAATCAAAGCGTAAATCAATCAACCTTGCATTGAGTGGGCCGAATGAGACTCAAATTGCCTCAGCAGCTAATAAGAATGCAGGATTGCCGTGAAAGAGTCACGAAAATGGTGTCTTTTTGGCAATAGTAGGCTTATAAGCGTCGCAGAATATGTTTTACATGAAAAAAAAACACAATTGATATCCTGATATCCAATATCCACGTGGCAATTATGATTATGTGCAATCACATGGTATCAACGAAAAATCCTCATGTGAGAGAAAACGTAAGATATGTCTGTCATTTGAAAAACAAAACTAAGAGTTGGAGCAAAGCAAAGCACTGAGCTATGATTTATTCATTTGTGTTGGGCTTACTGACGCAATGTAATGATAACTTAAATCTATTGGCTTCGAATGTATGCATAATGAGATGATGAAATGATCGAAGGTCTCTCAGGCATGAGAAGGATGGTGAGAAGCAAGCGGTCGTGTCCTAGATTACAAAGGAATTACCACGGGAAAACCCATGTAAAGATGGACGGTGGCGGGGATCGAACCAGGTCCGCTATGTCATTTCCCTACCGGATCACATGAGAGAGCGCGTTAACAACTGTGCTGCATGTGCCGGTAACACACACACACACACACTCACACACACACTGTGTCAAAGCAAAGCATCCACTGCTCCATTGTTTCTCCTACAAACGTCGATTTAGATCGTTAGGGAAGTACAAGCACACTAGTCACTCTCAAAACTATTTCGGGCAAGATAGGCAAGCCCTTTATACAGGGACGAAATTTGAGTTGCCTAGATAGGTTACAGGGTTTGACCCGTCAGCTGACAAATTGGTAGTTTGATTTATTACTGTCAAAGCAAAATATGCCGCCGAACGTTTTGCAGGATTGAAGCTTCCTACCGTTAGTGATAATTGACATGATAGACGGTCAATTGACACCCTCAATACAGTGGAATGAAGATAATAAAAGTGATCGAGCTCAAGAATAGATCAGGTTACAGCGTTATCAGCTGCTCTGAGTTGATATTTATTATGGACGATTCACTGGCCGCGAGGGAAAAACAATCATAAACTCGCAATCCTTTGCTGAACGTGTAGTTTACACGAATGATGAATTTGTCAACAAGTTTTTTCTATTCTAATATTTGTATATTTATTCATTCATTTCATTTTTATGTATATATTTATTTTTACTCTTCATCTATCTCATATTGATTGATATATTTATATATTTTTAACTGTATGTTCAATCGAAAAAAGTTGATTTCTACAACCAATGGTCGCCTGATCTTTAGGGTCCAAATCTGCAGTGGATATAAAAATAATCGCTTTCTCAATTCAAAATAAAAAATCTACTTGTTTTCTAAAAAATATTTACCTTTCAATTTATCATGAACATTTAAATGATATTCACTAATTTATAGGCTCAAATATAAATACTTGAACCCTGAAGAGGATGAGACCGTTGCTCGTAAGTCGTAGGGTCGATTAAGTGGGCCTACACATCATCACGATTTAAATAACCCAATGTTGTATATTTCATTTATGACATGGAATAACTTTATGTTATCTGATTTCATCTGTAAAACAGAGAACTGAAGAAACTGTCCATATAGGACTGTCTATAAAATAATTAATGTAATATCATTTTAATATCATTTTTTGAATGAATACATTATTTGTAGTGTTGCCGTTCTATCAAGAAATTGTAAGCGATACCAAATAGTGCTATATCAAACATATCGGAATATCAGGAATTCCATTCGAACGAATCGGAATGATGATAGGCCTATTGAATATCGATCGAAATTATCGATTTTTTGGTGTCTAAATCACGTTTTTTTTTTAAGTTTTCGAAAATATAAAAGTCGTGATAAAAGTCCGCCTCTACCGAAACTTGCCAGCCACAGAAGTGTTCTACTCCCGATAAGATTTTTCTAAGAGGCGGACTTTCTATTCCTCCAACTTCCGAAGCTCAATCACATACATTCTCGCCAAAGACAAATTGCGAGTTCGCGGGAATCGAACCCCTACACCCCCGGGAAAGTTTTTCTCGTCTTCGGTGAATGTAGTACACCAAAAAAGTACGATAATTCACCACCTCTTGCCGAAAACCGTCGCGGGGGTTCGGGGTTCGAGTCCTGCTGACTTGTCTTTCATCGCCGGAAAAACGAGTTTTTCACAAATATCTTCCGCAAATGTCCGACGACTACGAAATTTTCCCCGGTGATAGAGGTGATCGATCCCCACCAGAATCTAGAAACTGCATTCCCCTTTCGCACTTCCGTCGAAGGCGGCGGCGTCGAAAGTCCGCGGGACCGCGCCGACACGTACCCGGTCGAACCAGGAGTCTCATCTTATTCGACCGGCACTTTTATGAAAGGACTCGACTAGACCTGTCCGAATCTGTTCATCTTGAGCACGTTGTTTCGTGATGCTTAAAGGCGCACCATCTTGAGTTCGTGCGTTTGTCTGGTAACCCGCAATATCACCGGGAAGGTGAGCACTCTTCGGCCGCCGACACCATTGCTCGGAAAATGGATTTTCCGAAAACAGTTCAAGAAAACGTCGTCTCCTATCCTGTGGTTTTAACCCCGAACGATTTGGCCCACCCGTTCACCCGCCACGGCATGTTTTTCTTAGTGACCACGGCGGCCGACACATTTCCAAAAAAAAATCGTCAATCGAATTGTATGCGAATTTTTTTCGATAAATTCGTACATTATCGTATCCGAATTCACGTGCTGGAAAACTCGCTGAATTGGGTCACCGATGTGGAAATGGCGAGCATTTCACTTTCGAAAAGAATCTGTTCCGTATCCAAGATCAAGGTATAGGTGGGTATTACAAATCCTACCCCGATCTGATTGGCCAGTTTGAAACCCAGAGATTAATTTCTTATAATCGCCTTTCTCGTCCCGATGGTGGCCATTTTGGGTCATTTTTCATGTAAACGGACTTTACAGGAGGGTCCGTATAGCAGCCGGCGGCCATTCTTCGGCCGTTTCGGACGTATTTTCCGGTCACAACTTTAGCAACGTTTTTTGCCAACGGTGAAATTTTCATCGGTTCCAGAGGCAAGATTGCCGCCTGAATCTGAAGACCGCATCGCGCTACCGCACTCGGATCGACGACGACGCCGCCGCCCGGCATCGAAATAGCCGGCACCTTCAGGCGACGTTGCGGTCGATTGGAATTTTTTAGCGAGATTTCGTGTCCAGATTCGGATCCAGCGGACTGTTTTACGTCTCGAAAAAATTCAATCAAAAAGTGAAAAATCAAAAATCTACTCAATAATTTTCAGGGAATTAAAATTGTTTCATTTTTTCAATATAATATATATATTTATAATATATATGATTATATATATATATATATATATATATATATATATATATATATATATATATATATATATATATATATATATATATATATGTATATAGGGGCCTATTATATATATAATATTTTATAATATAATTTTTTTGAAAACGACGGAACCAAATTAATTGTAACTTCGTAAAAACATGTAGGTAAGGGCCTATTGGGATCATATTACCATTCTGTTGAAATTTCATCTCGGCGTTTGAATAAATAAAATTGACAAAAATAACCCGTTGTTATTCTCTTATGGGAATTTGACAAAATACCTGATTTTTCCGAAAAAACCGTCCACCCGATTTTACTCAAAACCAGTGGAGGTCTTTTCTGGTATGACAGCAATCAGCAAATACTTGAACCCTGAAGAGGATGAGACCTTTGCTCGTAGGGTGGATTAAGTACACATTATCACGATTTAAATAACCCAATTTTGTATATTTCATTTACGAGATGAAATAACTTTATATATTATCTGATTTCGTTTGTAGAACAGAATACTGAAGAAAATGTCCATAAATATAATTTTTTGAGTGCATACATTATTTGTAGGGTTGCCGTTCGAGCGAGAATTTGTGAGCGATACCGAATAGTACTTTATCGTAAATCGATCGAGAATATTGAAATATTAGGAATTCCATTTGATCGAATCGAAATGATAAATGGAATATCGATCGAAATCATTATCAATTTTTTGGGGGTCTGAATCTTTATTTTTGTTGTAGTTTTCCGTAATTATTTTGTGACGCGCGTAAGGAATTGTCAGTCCCGACATGCACACTCCCAGCGTCAACACAGGACTATGACGTGAGTCTTGACCGAGGATAAGAACCACACAGAATGGTCTCTCTCTATGATGTCTTGTTCGGTAATGCCAAGGGGGGAGAAGGATACCAAAAAAGTTTTTACTAGTATTATTACGTTTCATCAACATATTTATTGTGACATTTTTATTTCCTAATGTAAACGACCAAATCGATTCTTCGCTTTCGCTCATCCATGATTATGTGAATGAATCATAAGAAATAAGAATTCTCGTTCTGCTTACGTGATGAATAAATCGTTATACGAATTAAAGGAATAATGGTGAGTGAAACGACGAAAGGTCGTGGCTCCTGGCATTAGTGAACTATATTTCGGAAGGCCTTCAGCTTCGTCTTGGATATTTACTGTGCAACTGACACTGGTGGTCGAGAGGCTAGCGCACTGAACCATAATTTAGGAGACCGGGATTCGATTTCCGTCCTGGTCGACTATCCTGACTGAGGTCAGAGGTGCATCGTGCTTGCCCTGTGTCGTTCAGGTTGATACATGGAACAGGCCAAGGACGACTCCTTCCCACTATCCCCAAAAAGCATAATAACATAACTTTTCTTCTCATTATCCCAGTATCTCAAATATCGTTCACCGAAGCCAATAGATCAGGCTGATCATCAGTACAATCCGTTGTTAAACCCAATATAAATAGAAGATATCGACTGCCGCGCGGTGCCGTATAATGATCATTTTCAATAATAACAATAACATGACTATTTTTTATTTTTCATTTCATTCAGTCCAAAGATTCGCACATGATACAAATATAGGAAATATAAAAACTTAAAACTAGATATAAAAATGAGGAGACAGAGAGATATGATTGAAGAAGACAGAATGATATATAGGACTATGCTATGATGCAATGAATGATTGTCTAAGTCTAGTGTGACTTCGAAGTAAGGAATTCATTGATGATATAGAAGGGGTTCTGGAGTAGGAAAGATTTCAGGTTGTATTTGATAGATGGAAGTTTGGTGAGGCTAGTTAAATGGGCAGGTAGTTTAAATGTAGGAATAAATGGCAAGAATCATATAGATCCTATAAAACTTGTTAAAACATGAATTCGTAAATGGTTGTGCAAAGATGGAGAGGGCTGTGTGTGAAAAAAGTGTGAAATAACTAATAAGAGTCAATAATCAATAACAATGTGCCATGACCGTGAGGTGACAACTAACCAACCTAGGCATAAAACAAGTATGTTTAGTAATTACCAATTTTCAAATTGGTTTCATAATTCAATACGATTACCTAATCGATAGCATCACATTTTTGGTATAGTAATGAATGTAAAGTAATGTTGCGGTTTGAGACTTCTAGGTCATCACTCATTTTGTACCGATAAATGAAACATTTTTTTCTGCGAGAACATACTCACAGTCCACATGGCCAAATGATTGCTTTAGCAATCTCTACTTTTAGCCGACTTTTTAATTGATACGTTTTGACAAAATGACTTCTAGTCTGAATGTGAAAGAACCGATCGAGCGTCTTTACTATCCATTAGCACAAACGGCTTGGTGTGTCGATGCGCCAAATGAGGTAGCGGCAAATATCATCTGTCCTTTGCGTTCTTATCTTGTCATATTTTTGCTAATATATAATCTCTTTTGACTCGGCGGTGAATGATTGTGTACGACGTGTTATCGGGTGAAATCGATAGACTACCCAATGTACAAATATGTATAAGAAGGCGTATACCCCTCAGGCGTTTGAGTTTCTTTAGATATATTAAAAAATGTGTAATGTGGTCACACGAGAAAAACAAGCTAATTGTAAACAGTAACTGTGATGAAACCAATCAAGCGATTGTTGTCAAATTTCTGGGGTGTATAGTTGAAGGATGTATCTTGACTGTAACGTGAATTAAATGTCATGTGTGCGCGATCACCGAGGCGCTATTACATGACATGAAATCAGAAAAATCACTGAATTTCGCCTTAGTTTGATTGAAGTTTATATATGAACAGAAAAATATTTGAGGAACAAAAGTACCTCGTTAAATCAGATTGACCTGTGACTGAATTACATTCGAAATTTGAAAGTCATCGAACGTGTCGTTGGCTCATGAGAGTTGAATGAAAATAAATCCATTTTATGCTGAAATCGCGACCGACTAGTAGCATCGTGCTTGATGCTCGACCATTTCCAAGTGCGTGCTTGAGATTTCAAATTTGAAACATTTCTAGACCAAATCGCAAGATACCAAATGAGTTTATAAATACATTGGATTATTGATATTGAATAATCAAAGTTATACTTTTTTCTGTTGTAACACAGATGTGTCTCTCCTGGAAAAATCGAGGAATAAAACACGTAAAAAATGTTTTTTCCCACATATTGACTATATATGCAAATTTTTTAATTAACCATTGATTTCGGCAAACTCTTCGCCAGTTGTTTCATATAATTACAAGATGACTTTACCGTTCAATTGAGATATTTATCACTCACCGCTTGCTCCCCACAGCCTATTTCACAAAAATATATTCATCCAAATTTAATTCAAAATTCATTCAATTTGTAGTAAAATCATCCCAATTATGTATTTTTATTATATATCGAAATTATTGTTCATGATGTTCGAAAAAAATTGACAATTCATCGATAATGGCCGACTATATAAATCAAATTGATTATTTCCCAAAGATTTATTCAAAATAGAAATGGTCGCCTTAATTTGAGCAAACTTCACATGTAGCAGTTACGTATAATTATCTGAATGAGATTTTGTTGAGTTTACATTTTTAACTTCTGAACTCTGTTCACTAGATCTGATTAATGAAATTTGGCATTAATTTTAATTTAATCACAAAATCATAGCAATTTTTGTCCGATTATTCTAATTTATTCTGGTGTCATGTGAAACATTTTTGTCGTGATTTTACAATAAAATGTAGGAATGTGATTCACTAAGAACGGCCAATAAAAAATAAATCAGATTTTCATGAAAATTCGATTAAAAACAAAATGGCGACTCCAATTTGAGCAAACTTTTTTGAATTCAGTTGGAAAGTTCGAGGCAATCAAAATTCAATGATAAAATTTTCTGTTACAATTTGTTTGAGGTTACGGCCCTTTTTGGCTTAGATTTACTGGAGTACTCCCCCCTTTCACCATTTCCATCTCAATGAACCACCACGTTCTTCACAATCATTCTCGCCAAATAAGAATTCTTGTGCCACCATAATTAGAATTGAATATTGATTGCGGATACCCCTGATGAGAGTAGTTTCTTTAATAGATCAACCAAAACTTAAAACTGAACTTTCAAATCCAAGACACCATCAGATATTGAATGAACCGTTGAAGTCGGGTGGAAACAGATCAATGTTTTTTTGTGTTGCATAGCCAAGAGTCGTAGCAGCTACACTGGTCCATTGATTATATGAAATAAACATTGAGCCATCAGAACGATTGAGTCCATTCATTTCGTATACGAGTTCCACTAGTAATGAACCCATCAAATCCATTCCTTTGATGAAACGAGTGGTCCACTTAAATCAACATAGGCCTACATAAATTACGAAGACTATTACATAAATATTTATTGACCCATTGATTAATTGAACTAGTATGACTGCTGAGATATTATGTTCTATACTGCGATTCTATTGTTTGACGTTCGTTGTAAGTTGAAACTTGAAATGTGTCACATATAGAGTGGTGGGAATTGTTCGGTTCACACCTTTTATTTGTTGTAACCGTTGAAAAGGATGGCATTTCTTGTTGACACTGAAACCGCAGATAATATTGGAAACAGAAGCAGTGAAGTTTGTTGTGCGAACCTAACCATACACACCTGTCAGTTCTACACCCACATGCCTGCCCTCGCTTTAACAGCATGTAACTTACAATAATATGCTCATTTCAAGTGATGTCACACATTGTTGTAATAAGTGGACAACAATGTCCCCCAAATTGTATTCTCCAATCACAAAGTCAAGATTATGCCCCCATGCAACTTTTCTATAGTTGCTAACAGTATAGCTGCCTAGAACCTGACCTAGTTCAATATGATCTACACTCAAATATTTTACTCCACAAACAATTTCATTGAAATAAGATAATATTTTCACGTTTCATACTGTAAAAGGTGACATGATAGCTGAATTTACCAGGTCTGATTATGAAAGTTTGATTTTGATTTTCTAAATAGCAAAATAAAAGTGATATGCTTTGAAAACAAGATTTGCAATCTAAAGGGGTGGTTTTCACTTCAACCATAGAATTTCAGAGAGTTGAAAATGTCAGTGTATGACCTTATAATGAAGATATATATATAAAAAAAATCTCAATGTTATAGTTCGTATTTAATTTTCTGCATTGTTGAATTTTTAAAAAATATTGAATAAACAAGTGGTATTAATGATGTTGACCAACAGCAAACTTAATAGTCTGGATAAATACAATCACTGATAAGCCTATATCTTAGCTCACTGACCCTAGCCTGACGCTGACCCTAGCCTAGGGCGACTATTCGTTCCTGATTGACCGGAATCGTCCTTGTTTTGAGTGAACGTCCCCGGAAGGGGCGGCCGGCACGCACTATTTCACCGTTTCAACGAGCTTAAAACATGAATCATATAATGAGAATAGACTAAAACTTTACTAAATCATTCACTTATTATTCAAGTGAATTTAAAAAAATATATGCAAAATATTTTGAAAAAAAAGATTTAAAAATGTATTGGGTCTTGAATTTGCATAGATAAAATGCCTAATACTAATCACGTAGAAGGTTGCATGTGACCATCCTGATAACTGACCATCCAATACCTACGATAAATTAAAATTAAGTTCAAAATAAATTCAAAATTGATTCACCATTCTGTAAACTGGACATATGAGAATATGTACTCCCAAAACCAAATAAGATTGAAAAATAAAATTAATCATTTTCTCAATTTACATCCTGTATAGGCCTACTGCCGTCCAGCAAACTGAATGAACGTTCAAACATGATATTTGTACAACGTACAGTACCTGTACATATTATAGTTATAACATTTTTTGAGATATCCATTCTGGAAAGTGCCCATTAGATATCTTGGTGAAAATAAGTATTATGAGTAGTTTCCAATGTAGGATGCTCAGAAAATGTTGAAAATGCTAGAAAATAATTCTATTTTGTATTAATATTCTGATGGGATTATCCATTTCCAGAAAAAAAACAGTTTACAGAATGGTGAGATATAAGAAATCACATTACATTTCATGTTTGAATATATTTTGTTTTGGATGGTCGGATCCCCGAAATATCATGCCGTTTTTGGGATGAAGTGTTCAAACTGATCAATATATTTATATATATATATATATATATATATATATATATATATATATATATATATATATATATATATATATATATATATATATATATATATATATATATATATATATTTGTGTGTATGTGTATGTGTGTGTGTGTGTGTGTGTGTGTGTGTGTGTGTGAGTGTGTGGGTGTGTGGGTGTGGGTGTGTGAGTGTGTGTGTGTGGGGGGGGGAGGTGTGTATATAAGGTATTTAATGTGAATTTATCGACGGTAGTGGACGGTCAGTTATCAGGATAAATACTTGCCTGAATGGCAGTTTCCAGGATGGTTAGTTATACAGGCAACCCCTAATTACACAATGTTTCAGTATACCAATCCACATTGCCTTCATTGACCATCCATCTCATCCTCGATTTATATTAACAAGAGATCTTACTTACTAAAAGAAAGAGGAAATCACTTCTAGAAGTAAAAAATGTACTAAATTCGCGGCGAACCCACAAAATCTATTGGCGTCGGATGAATGACTAATAAGATGATGGGATGGCGAGATTCATTAGGTAATGGAAACGACAATAGGAAGAAAGCGGACGTGGCCTATATTGTAGAAACCATCCCGGCATTTACCTAGGATACATTTCAGGAAACCAATGAAAAAAACTTTCAAGTTGAACGGTGGTGGTATAGAAAAGAGAAAACAGGTCCGATCTGTTCTCACCTCCTGATCACATAAAGCAAATGCGTTAGCACTGAGCTACACCTGTGCCAGTCATCAATTTAGAGAAAGTCAGTTCAAAGTAAGTTTCAAAATCATCAAAGTAAGTCAAACTATAGTGCACGAAACTATCAGTACTTACACAGTAACTAAACTGTAGTGATAGTCAATGATTAATATCAGTAATAACGTACGAATAATCAAAAACAAGCTTTTCCATTGAAATAATATAATCTATAGCAAGACCTATTATGAATGATTAATTTGTATTTGTTCAAAGTGTGCAATTCATTAGCTTAGTTCCCGCTACTTGAATGGATTCCGGGCATGTATATAAAAGTTTATATACAGCAAAAGAGGGTGATGAGGAGGTGTAAGGATGAGTAGTTAAGGGGTGAGAGGAATCGCCCCTAATCCCCAATCCACTGTACGTATACGTACCACGTATATATACTTGCATAAGGGTTTAATCAAATTTCTGAACTCAATTACTCGTATTTAATATTGTATTTTCTCACTCATTCAATTTTATATTCGAAATATGATTTCCAAGGACTTGAATGATATATATATATATATATATATATATATATATATATATATATATATATATATATATATATATATGTATATATATATATATATATGTATATATATATATATATATATATATATATACAAAAATGCTATTCAACCACTTTGTCATGTAAATCTCTTTCCTATTATTTTCATTAAATAAAGCTACGAGATTTATTCTCGCCCTATTTCAATTCCGTGTGTATCTGTATATATATATTACTTGTATGACGGCTGCTTTCGTACACATCTAAGTAATTGCTTGATCCAATGACGGTATACGAAAAAGATACACCGTCTTATATGAGTGTCTATTTCATTAGTCGTGGCATCACAAGGGTTGGCTTTTATGTTATATAACGGATTTAGGATGGCTCAAAACAGACGCACTGGCTTAATACATTGCGTATTAGCACAGGGTGTCTCTCAACCATGCACTGATTTATTAAAACTGATGTCAGTGGCACTGAGACAGGTAATCAATCTGAGGCACGCTATAACGTCATGCAGTGTCAGGAGACTGTGGTTTAATTTCCAATTTGATCGACAATACACTTGACTGAAGTTTCAGGGGTTTTTCTCAGTCGTTGGAGGTAATAATGAGATGGGATGATCATGGATTAGGGATGGTTATATCTCAATTTGGTTGTATTTTGTCTAATACTGCCTACGAGTACCCTTTATCTCTCTTATTGTCCACCAACATTCCAATGTTTCATACTATCTACGCTATCTGACACTCAATAATGCAAAATAAATCCAATTCTCCATTTTCAAAATCGACACTGATATCTGAATTCTATAAAATAATGTTTTTTCCAATAAGAAAAATCTAATTTATCAATGACAATCTTGTGGTCAATGTAATAACCCAATTTCGCTCTAGTCCAAAATATGTGTTCTGTCATATCTTAAAATTATAATTTTATATCATATTACTAATAAGCACCATTTACGAAAAATTCAAACATATTTTTGTATCGATTGAATGATGCGCGAGTAGATATTGCCAACAACGATGATAACAGTACCGTGAAATTTTCAATAAATTTACGAATGAAGCTAGGGCGTAGGAAGAAGGGGGATAGGGGGAAATAAGTCTTCCCCACTAATGTACCTGACCCCCCTCACCCACTCTATATGCTTTGACACAGTTCACACGTCAGAATAAACGCCAACTTATGTTGAATATCCTTGTAAGATTGTCAGAGGACAATAAAGGGGATCAAAATTTTACGCACCAGACCCCGTATGGGCGAGAAACCCAATATGAATATCACACTATGATTTATAATTATGCTCTTCATATCCAAGCTCCTATACGCTCCTGCTACAAAGTATAATTCTCTCAGCAGTGGTGTATACTCGTGTGTGGCGAGATATTGAAAATTATGTTAAAAATATGTTACATGGAGGTCAAATTATACGGAAAGCAAAGGATACCATCAGAAAATCGACTGTAAGATACCGTGCCAATAATCACTAATAATCAATAATGAACTGTACGAAATTATACGTGAAGATTGTGATAATTATTGCTATATCATACAGTTTGCGCATATGATTAATTATTCTTGTTAAAGCGGCTGAAAATGACACAAACACACCAAAACACAGCCAAAACATCGAAATGTTTATTTAGATAAACAGTCATGCATTAGAGTTGACTAGACATGGGAGGATTTAATGTACCGTATTACATGAATCCCCAAATGACTAGTCACAATGTGATTATAAATGTTATGACAGTAAAACACATATTTCGTGTTAGTCATATTATACACACGGATCAAAGAGTATAATAATACTATTATAATATAATTATTGTTGGTTTAGTGATCTCCCCCCCCCCATCCCTCCTCCCCAACAGCTAGTTATTTAGAGGTTCAACAAATAAGCGAGTGATGTATTATGAATTAGGCTCACAAAAACCAATACATTAGGCGGTACTCGAACTCACACTCTGCTTGACTTAAGCTGTTTCTAACGCTGAGCATTAGATGTAAGGACGGCTTTATTATAGTCGTCATTCCTCACATATTCTCCATAACCATCTTTCCAATGTTTCTCAACCAACTTAAAATCCAATTCTAATTGTTTTTCTCACTTTATTATTACTAATCAAGTTTCTGATTCCACTACCATAATTTTGTAACTCATTTTTACTTTCTGATTTCTGATTCTAAATTCAGAGTAAGCTGGATTTGCATGCATCCATCTTGAAGATGAACAGCCGTCATGAATAATGATTTTCTCTCCACATAATTATCTTCATACTATATGATTCATTGCAGGAGAATATCAAACATATTTTTCAATTGATTTCGTGGATTTTTAAATTGTATATATTTTTTTTCAAATTGGTTTTATTTTTGGCGAATAGTTATTGAATAGGTTTTGGATAGTTGAAGAGGAGTCTATTCTTAAGACGTCATCCCAGTATTTACCTTGATGACAGGGAAACCACGAAAAACCTGTCAGGATGATCGACCATGGCGGAAATGGAAATCTGTTTTCCTGAATGGCTATTCAGAGCGCTAGTTTTGGATCATCTGTCGCAAGATTGTAAAACACGACACATCACATATAAAGGTATAACAAAGAGATGATCAATTGATTTAACCATATATTTTCAGGTATGTTGAGCTCGAGTTTTTTT
>OZ023327.1:39270724-39311431 GCA_964007535.1 Brachyptera risi
CCTAAAGTCCATTCATATGAGCGTGTTAGTGATGCAACGATTCAACTCGAACCACACAATACACTAAATTATTATTTATTTTTTTTATCTTATATAACATCGAAACTTGATACAAAATCATTGTTCCCCAATTACGGCTATGGATGAAAGATATAGGATCGATTGGACGGGGCACCACAAGGGCGATCTTACCACCCCATTCTAATCATTTAAAACCAAAGAACTTTTTTTTGTTATTTAAAACCAAAAACACACAGGACTGCGCTGTTTGTGACCATAATTTTCCGCCGCAGATAAAAGTCTGAATTAAAAATTATAAAATATGTTGCAATTTTATTATTTGGATCCTATTTGGATTTATTGAATTCAAATTATGCATGATGTTATCCATTATTATTTTATTTGTAAGAACACACATTAAGAACAGTTCCCCTGACAAGAGTGGTTACTACCATAATGTCATTGATTTTAGTCATTTTACTGTTCCCCGATGCCTTGACTGTCTGAATCCACCCCTAACGCATATCTGTTCCATGTCAGTTTTCCGGGGAACAACCCTTCTATGGAAAATGGTCATTCTGGGCTCTGGGCGCTGGAAATTAAAAAGTGAATTTTAGGGGGTTGTCTACATTTCTGCACGGTATTCAATGAGATTTTACTGTTAAAATGACCATTTTCCATAGAAGGGTTATTCCCCAGAAAACTGACATGGAACAGATATGAGTAAGGGGTGGATTCAGACAGTCAAGGCATCAGGGAACAGTAAAATTTCATTGAATACCGTGCAGAAATGTAGACAACCCCTGAATTTAACTTTCTAAATTCCAGCGCCCAGAGCTCAAAATGACCATTTTTCATAGAATGTATTTTTCCCGGAAAACGGGGCCATGGAACAGATATGACCTAGGGGTGGATTCAGACAGTCAAGGCATCGGGGAATAGTAAAATCTCATTGAATACCGTGCAGAAATGTAGACAACCCCCTAAAATTCACTTTCTAAATTCCAGCGCCCAGAGCACAAAATGACCATTTTCCATGGAAGGGTTGTTCCCCAGAAAACTGCCATGGAACAGATATGAGTTAGGGGTGGATTCAGACAGTCAAGGCAACGGGAAACAGTAAAATCTCATTGAATACCGTTCAGAAATGTAGACAACCCCTAAATTTAACTTTGTAAATTCCAGCGCCCAGAGCTCAAAATTACTATTTTTCATAGAATGTCTTTTTCCCGGAAAACTGACATGGAACAGATATGAGTTAGGGGTATATTCAGACAGTCAAGGCATCGGGGAACAGTAAAATCTCATTGAATACCGTGCAGAAATGTAGACAACCCCTAAAATCAGCCCAAGCCTAGCGCTGGAAAAAAGTTAGGGGCGTGGATGAATTCAGGAGGTGTTCAGGAACACACTTATACCTATAATAAAATGTCGAGAGCTTCATAAATCCAATTAATTTCGTCATTTAAGTGAATAGAATTTGAAATCACCACGTTATAGTTAAGGGTACTTTTCTGGAGAACAGAGATGGAACATTAAAGAGGTTACTATGATCAAATCCATGTCTGTTCATGTGGTTCATACATATGGTTTATATACTCTTTTTTTAACATCTGAAACAGATTAAAATCGGGTTCAATTCTGTTGAAGGGTTATCCTGTAACATCATTAATGGATTAGGACTTTGCGATAGTATGGATAATAGATGTAAAAGGGTCAAGTAATTGGGTTGATGTCATCAATTAAATAGCGTATTTTGCTGAAATTGGTATCAGTTTAGCATTTTTCGAAGCTAGCTTCATACTCCTAACAAGACCTTGAGTTTGGGCGCTGGCTATGATTCTGGGCGCTACTTTCTGGGCGCTGTTTTGGCGGCGCACATCAGGAATTGAACAAATTTAAGGGACCTCCAAAGAGGGCCTTATCATTATCGAATACCGTAAAAGTGACACAATTTGTCAGTATTGTCAAATGGGCCACAGACATTGAATTTGATGTGTTATAACCTAACCTAACTACACACTCGAAGCTAAGCTAGGCCCTATTCTATTGTCTCCAACTAATCATGGGCCTAGAAAGGCTAGGTTGGTTTTTGGAGGTTTGTTATGAACAGTATAGAAGTAGTTTCACTGCCGCTTGTCTTAGAGTCATGGCCTAGTGGTAAATACCGGGCCAATTTATCGAATTGATTCAGATGTTGGGGTCATGTTAGGTTGTGATAGGCCTTGAACCAAGATGATGGTTTGAGCATTCGACACAAACCTTTCCCTACCTAATCATGACCGCCATTGAAAAGTACAAAATCTTAAAAGCCTATAAAACATTACCCTATTCTTCAGGCCTACCTCTCACCATAGAGTAATGATAATGAGTAGGGCCTACCATAGAAGAATAGATTAAAGGCTGTGGATAATCATACAGTCAGCCGTATGAATACACATAAATAGATTGTACGGTCAGCGTTGTCATTGGTTGTTTGTGTTAGTGACGTAGGATTCGTTCGGTTTCGTTCGGGAGGATAGTCTAGTTGTAATTTTCACTGCTAGAGTGCACCAGACACCAGTTACCAATAAATGAACACGATATGTAAGCTCCGTTCCGCCTGCCGGCGGTATTCGCGAGGATTAAACCTAACCCAATAACCTAACTTACTGTCCGCAACTTGGCTTTGTCCACATAATGGCGTTCTTCACTGCACAATGTTCTCACTCGTAGCGCTAGTGCGCCATAGCCCTGCACGCTCGACTTTTCAGCTGTAACAGTATTGTTATTGTGTTGTGTACAAATTTACATCTCGGTTTACATATCTCCGATCTTGGAAATTTCAACGGCATTCAATAGTGCTATGTTAGTGCTGTAAAATTTACCGTTAGTGCCGCTTGAGTTTCGCCGTCACGACGAATTCAATTTTCAGAACCAGCCCCTCACAAGTCTCTGGTCTTGAAAATTCCAACGGTATACGTTGATGCTACGTTAGTGCCGTGAAAAAATCGTTAGTACCACTTCGGTTTCACCCTTACGACGCGTTGTCAATGTGAGGGGCCAACTTCACGCCAGCCCCTCACATATCTCCAATCTTGAAAATTCCAACGGCATTCGTTAGTGTTGTGTTAGTGCCCGTTAGTGCCGTAAACATTTTTCGTTAGTGCCGCTTCGACGTTATAACACGATGTCCATGTGAGGAGCTGGCGTGAAGAACTGGCCCCTCACATGGACAACGCGTTATAATGGCAAAACCAAAGCGGCCGTAACAAAATTTTTCTAACGAATGCCGTTGGAATTTTCAAAATCAGAGATATGTGAGGGGCTGGCGAAACCAAAGTGGCACTTACGAAAATGTTCTAACGAATGCCGTTGGAATTTTCAAGATCGGAGATAAATGTGAGTGGCTGGCGTGAAGTTGGCCCCTCACATTGACAACGCGTCGTAGCGGCAAAACCGAAGCGGTACTAACGATTCTCTCACGGCACTAACGTATACCGTTAAAATTATCAATATCGGAGATATGTGAGGCGCTGGTTCTGAAAATTGAATTCGTCATGACGGTGAAACTGAAGCAGCACCAACGAAAAAATTTACGGCACTAACGAGCACTAACGTAGCACTAATGAATGCCGTTGAAATTTTCAAGATCGGAGATATGTGAAGGGCTGGCGTGAAGTTGGCCCCTCACATGGACAAAGCGCTATAACGGCGAAACCAAAGCGGCACCAACGAAAATGTTCACGGCACTAACGGGCACTAACGTATACTGTTGGAATTTCGAAGATATGTGAGGGGCTGGTTCTGAAAATAGAATTCGTCATGACGGCGAAACTAAAGCTGCACTGACGGAAAATTTTACAGCACTAACGTAGCACTAACCAATGGTGAAATAATATTTCCATAATCTGACATGTGACCGTACACGTGTGACAACTTCACGGACGTATTCAACCATACATAAATCACTCGATAACATGGCTCATAAGCAGACAGTTACAAAACTAGGGCAGTCCGCTGCCAGCGCACTCTGTCCGGAGCTTCCTTCATATATAAACTATGGAGGAACCAATTCAAAAAAATAAAAAAAAAAAATCCCAGGCGGGATTCGATCACAGTTTCCTGGCATGGGAGTCAGCTGTGCTAATCCATGAGCTACAGTAGTCACGTTGTTAGAGAGCGTTATTTTGGCAATTTATAGTCATAGACCGAAACATCGCGGTCATGATATCACTGACCGTATTATTTATTCTAATAATAACTATTTAAATAATAATTTTTAATCTAATAACCTTTAAAGATACACCATTTATATTTAAAGAATTTTGTCTTATATCAACATTGTCACTATTATATTTTTGAATGAGTTATCATGAGAAATCAATAATGTAGACTGAAAATCTGAGACCAAGATCAGACTAATTGTTTCAATTGATTTCGCATTTACTTCATGTCGAGAGGAGAGGAAACCGGGAGAGGCCCACGTGATTGAATTAACTAGGAAAATGCCATAAATGCGTTGTACTGTATGAGCGTGTAGGTATGATTTTGACACATTTTATTTTTTTCTTCAAAACGGCTAACCCGATTATGATCCGAAAATTCCGAGAAATGTGTGAAATCATAAGTTTAAACACCTCGCAGATTTTTTTTTAAAACATAGCTATTTTCAATTTCATCCGCTATATGACATGCTCATGGTTATTTTTGAATGAAATGAGGAAATTTTTTAAAAGTTCACTTTTACTTGATGCTCTACAACAGTACCCTGGGGCTGTTTGAGAAGATTTGCCAGGGCCGGAATATCTCCCCAGTCCGCCCCTTATGACATATGATGTTTTTTACTTCAAACAAAGTGAAGGTAGGCCTATAGGCCCATGGATATATTTCAATAATTTTGAAGTAGGTAGTCTACACACTGAAGATTTTGGAATAATGCACTTATAGTTATATAGTCAACATCAATTTTAATTTCTACTTGGTTCCTGTAGACAATTTATATATTGTGTCTAATCATCAACAAAGGTTGGCAATGTTTGTGCTATCATTTGTGGTCAAAATTACTAAAGGCTAGGTACCAAATTAACTATCTGAAAACATTTGTTATGTCAAATGAGATTCATAATTACAATACTAGAAATGCAAATAAATTGTATTCACAAGGTAAAATGAAAAGCAGTGGTCACAAGACACTCTTCTACAGAGGAATAACATTATACAATAAACTTGAAGATAAAGTAAGACCGAGACACGTGGCCGAGTGGTAACACACTAAACCGTCATTCGGGAGACCGGGGTTCGATTCCCGCCATGGTCGACCATCCTGATACGGATTTTTCGTGGTTTCCTTCTGTCGTTCAGGTTAATACTGGGATGGTTCCTTAACAACAGGCCACGACCGACTCCTTCCCACCATTCAAAACACCTAATAAAATAACCTTTCATCTTATCATTCCATCATCTCATTCTTCATCCACCGACGCCAATAGATCGTAGCCATCAATATAGTGCGTCGTTAAGACCCAATATGAAAAAAATAAAAAAAAATAAAGTAAGAAATCTAGCATCTACGAATGCTTTTGAAAGAGAACTCTTGATATTTGTGAAATGCGAGTTTCCTAAAGTAGTACAACTCAGTTTTTTTCACACACTGATTTACACTAGTTTGAAAAAGTTATCCATTTTCATCTGGATATATTTCATACACCTAGCCCAATGTCGTTGTGAGGTCTGATCGTTTTGTGAATGTACACTCGGAGCCCACCAATATTTCACTAAATACAGTATTTTTTAGATTATCATATTAGGCCTACAAATTATGGCCGTAGGCCTACCACTGACAATTTGGCACTGTTTTTATTCAACACACATAACTGATGTCTGTCCAAATATCATTTTCTTTCTGCTAAATAGAGATAGCACTTCATAATCGCTTATTTATTGAACACTCCTGGTCTCATGTCACCAATAGTTTTCATGTCACGATTTAGCGGATTCCCTTGTGAACTAGATGTAGATAAGAATGGCTATGGTACCGGTGGCATTGTTGAACTAACAAAATTAATAATTCTCGTAAAAACAAATGCACAACTGCCAGCATTATAATTCTACTGGGCCGTGTATATAGCATTGTTGTCTTGTGTAGTTCGATATAAAAGCGAGGGTTGTGCTACAAGCAATCGCGACACTGGACTCAGATTCTGACCCCGGAAATATTTCACTTTCAAGACCCAAGTTGGAGCCCCTTTATATTATGATAAAATAGGTTGGTATCACTTCACCGTGCTGCTGATATACACTGGTCTTATGGAAATAGTAACTAATGGGTGAAGGCCACAATAGAAACTATAGGTAGGAGAAGAGCTAAACATAGAGGGCTGTTAACATAGAATGTCCGGATATATATCACAGGAATGGTTTCTACTTGTACAGTAATGTGTTCCGGACTTTTGAAAACTGAAAGACTTTTATCTGCGACGAAAAATTATGGTCACAGACAGCGCAGTTCTGATGTAGAAGCTAAAGGTACGTTCATACTACTACGGCAAAACGTTTTTGCCGTCACGGCTGGTCACGTGAACCAATCAGAAACTTGCTGTACCAGGCGATACGGCACTGCCGTCCAAGTTGAATTAACTTTAACTTTCTGCCGTACGGCTAGCTCGCCGTGATGCGGTTTGTGACGTAGTCGACCTAATCACGGCCCTGTGCATGCTCAGACCGCTTTTCCTACGCACAATGGGTGTAGAACCAACTGTTCAGCGGGCGACTCTTTTTGGCGCGTCAACTCTTTTGATTGTTCTCGTCTTCTAACCTCATTTGTGGTATGAGATTGTAATATTTACCAAATCTTTCTCGGTTTTGAAAGATTGGACGAGTATCCCATCTTCTAGATCTTCTTTTCCTTCTTTTCCTACTCCGTAAATGTGCAGCTGCAGCTCATAATAGTGTTTTCAGTCTCAGAAGAAGTGGAATTAAGTAACTTCTCACTGTTGTCGTCCATTTTGACAGATAGCAGACCGTGCTCACTTGCCGTCTGACGTTTACCGTAGTACTCTGAACGAAAGAATAAAAACTTGTGTTTACCGCAACAGAAAAACCGTACATGCGGCAGGTTGCCGTAGTAGTATGAACGTACCTTAATTGGTTTCAAATAATTAACATGGGGTGGTAAGATCGCCCTTGGGGTACCCCGTCCAAACGATCCTACATTTCATCCATAGCTTTGATTGGGGAGCAATGATTTTGTATCAAATTTTGCTGTTATTAAAAAAAAAGTTCATATTAATTATTTATATTACGTACCGGTAATTTAACTTTGATGATAAGCATACGGTACGCCCTAGCTGTCATAAGCCATAACGTTCCTGTCTGCGTCACTTGGATGTCACTTGTAGCAAGGGCTAGCAAATTCATATTCAATTATTCAATTCATAGCAGATTCAAATAAAAATATGATGAATATCATGATTTATACTTTGTAGTGTTTTTTATTGCTAGTATGTAGTAAGAGATGAGGGAGGCCTAGGAGTATCCTAGGTGGGAACGGTCTATCGTGGCACTTCAACCTTCACTCGACTCGGCAGACATCTCTTCCAAATGGAAAGAGACAACTTCATCGCTTGGCTGAAATCACACCATTTCATTGGAATAATTTGTACTTTGAGTCACAAAAGTTTTTATCCAAGAAATCGTATATCATCACAGTTGCCCAAGCTTGCTTATAGCTGAACTCATAGCCACAAGGTTATAGGGTCAGTGGTAATTAATATGATAATGCCCGTACATGTACCCACAAGTACGGGCGTAGGCTAGTTGATATTCTCAATGTATTGTACTATTGAATAGTCGTGAATCGATTCAAGACTAAGTAGATTTGTTCACAATATTAAACCGGTACATATTTTAGTTGAAATGGGTGAGTTGGCCTATGTGTTCTAATTTTGCTGTACAGCTAAAATTATTATTTCAAGAGTCAAATTATATTACGTAGGTGCCTAGGCCAACTCGCATATATAAAAAAAATGTAAAATCAAAGCTTCAATTGTAGCCTACGATATTTGTACCAGATTCAATTAGAAATATCTCCAAGGAAGGTATTATGAGAAGAAATTTTGCTGTGGACCTAATAATCAGTTTGAGCAATACGGAATATTACTTAGGTTAATGCTGTTTGCCATGCAGATTACAATAATATCACATTTTATTGTAGGCCCTAGCTTTGCTTTCTGTGAGGCACTGCCAAAGTTTTGTCTTGTGCTCCTGTATTTTTCTATGGTTTTCTACCATCAATTATTTTAATACTCGACATGTTTCTTTCTGTAGAATGGTAATACATGCCCGTGTTGAGCAAATGATGGGCCTAGTTATTATCGGATGCAGCAGAACTCAATTGGTTGAGATTTCTTCATCTTGACTGGATCTTTTAGGCCTTCTCCCTTTGCCACTTTTCGTTTTTTTTTTCAACCATATACTGTCGAGTGAAAACAATTGAATGCCATCTTGAAAATATCTGTAAACGCCTAGGATCAGTCTTTTTAGAACATCCAGTCCCTATATAGAATAGATAAGCAAAATCTATTGGCCAATATTGCACAGTTTATAACTTGCCCCAGATGTGGCCTACGCCATTGTGGTGCATTTAGCTCATGAATCACCATACTTTATGATAATTTGCTGGTAGTTTTGCATGTTGATGTATATAAGTAATAGATGTAATGCAATTTGTGAATCCAGCTCTTTCCAACTGCATTAATCAACATTGGAATCAATTTCATTTTAATTGGCCAATCTGAATATAAAATACGTTGTAAAAGCTAGTTGAGAGCCAGACTGCTATATTTACCAAGTGATAACTAGACAATCAGTTATCATCTACGAGAAAGATCAGAAACAACGCACCGAGACCCGTGGCCGAGTGGTAACACACTGAACCATCATTCGGGAGACCGGGGTTCGATTCCCGCCATGGTCGACCATCCTGAGAGGGGTTTTTCGTGGTTTCCCTCTGGCGTTCGGGTTGATACTGGGATGGTGCCTTAACAGGCCACGACCGACTCATTCCCACCAACCAAAACACCTGATGAAATAACCTTCCATCTCATCATCTCATTCATCATATCCACCAACGCCAATAGATCGTAGCCATCAGTATAATACGTCGTTAAGACCCAATGTAAAAAAAAGCAATGCAATTATACAACTATGTACTATGCATTGAAATATGAGCCTAATATGTGCGATTTGATTTGAAATTGCGAATCTCAGAAATGTACACGACAGCGCATGTCATGGCTAAATCATGTTTGGATAGATAATATTTCAACATTTAGGCCTATATACTACTTGCGCGTAGTAGAGTGGAATATGTCGAGCTTCGTTGAGCTTTCTAGTTTTTATGGTCACTAGAGAAGATGATGAAGAAATAAGATGACAATTACCTGAATAGTAAATCTTGCCCTCGGAACTGGCTTGAATTTGACGGCATTTACACGCTAGTTTCGGCAATTCATCGTAAATTAAAAGGTAATGCCACTAGAGCTGCTTCCATCATGGTGAAAATGGTCCAATGTTAGGAGGATAGGAAATATGCCATGTTGCTTATCTTGTTATGTAATTGATAGTCATAGGCCCTATTGTGTTTATCCAAAGTAAAAAATTAAATTTTAAAAGATATGTCAGCAGCCTACGATGTAAGTATTGCTCGATCAAAATTGAACGCTGTCATCTTCAAAAGGTTTAAAATAGTCGAATAATTATCAGTGTATATACTTACAGTTCACCAATACTGACCGTAAATTAACGTAAGGAAACTCATTTTCACGATAAATCTAAAAAAAGATGGTATTTGACAGATGATTAACAAATTAATGGTAGCAATATCTTCAAAAAACCAAGTCTAAGAAGCCTAGCCTATGAAGCATATGTAATCTTCAATACAACTTCAATGATGTCATATAATATTTGGCACTGATACTTTCCTTGAAGTTGGCTTGTATAGAACTGCTTGTCGATGGTGACTGAATTAAAAAAGGGTTGTTTTATCACTCAAAAGTACTGGTGAATCAGATTAAAGCAGTAGATATAATATACACACATCCGTTGTTTATAACACGTTACCATGGTTACGAGAAAACCAAAAGTGGGTGCTACCCACATTTCTTTCGGTTTTTATTTAGTTATAAAATATCTAGGCTACGTAGACAAATGTTATTATCGTATGGCCATAGATTATAACGAATTACAACTTTTAAGCGCTTAAGGTCTAACCTCCATTACCTCAAGGTCATGAAAAAATCATGAGTTTTTGTCAGTCGATTCGTTTTGATGTGCTCGATAATAATATCAAAACAGATGATAGGCTAACCAGGATGAATTTTGAGTTATATCACTTCAAATACTGGATGTTTCCCTATCATTCAACACGTAACCTTCAAATTTCATGCGTTTTTATTATTTAACAGATCATTAAAATACACTAAAAATAATGACATTCAATCAAAAAACTTGTGTTATTGTGGATGAAGATATTATGAATAGATATATGCAAAAATAAATATAGGTACCCGTTCTCATTTATGAATCACACTCATTTCAAGAGGAAAAATAGTCGATTTTTCACCAAAATGAAGTCAAAATAGCAACTTAATATTTCATTCAGGCTCTGTAACTTCTGAAAAAAAAATATGACAGTGTTTCTGATGCAATTTCAATTCAAGAATACACATGTTCAATAAAGCTCGACTCAAATTTCCCCAATGTAGAAATAATTTCAAAATTACTTTTTGACTCTGCTGACCAAACGGCTGTTAGACTTTAAATTTCTAATTTACGTGGAAAACCAGCGATTCCATTAACGCGCAAGCAAAAGTCTACGCCACGACAAAAAGTGGGCGTGGCCAAAGCAGTTTTCCTTCAATTCATTAATTAGAGAATATACAGGCTATGTGGACAAGTTTTATCACTACGTAGTCGAAGATTGTAAGAATTTGCATAATCCAAGCTCAATAATTTTCAATTTACGTATAAATTCAGCGATTCTACGCGACGAATAGGTTTTTTCGGTCCCTTTTGAATCAAACATATAAGTGTGTTTCCACAGTGTGGTGAACACGCTAAAAATGATACATTCTATTTGAAAAAAAAATAATATATATATATATATATATATATATATATATATATATATATATATATATATATATATATATATATATATATATATATATATATAAATATATATATATGTGCATGAATATTAATTTATTATGTCTTATTCTGATACGTGAAGTTCGGTCGTACATGACCGCTCTGTTTCACATAGGTCTTTGGCTATTTAACACACAAACACACAATATTGATTGAAAACAAAGAATAAGCTTATCAGGGAATGAACATTATTACACAAAAGTGAACTATATAATTATGTTATGATAATTAACGATACATAATGAAAAAAATATTAATATTTGAATGATATGCCTAAAACTGGCCTTCCATGAACGCGATTTGCGTTTCGCTTTCGCAATGCGGTGGAATTGAGGCGAGCTCAACAATCAGAAATCGCCTCGCTCTCATCACTGATTGGTCGTTTTATCATCATGGTGGCTTAAAAAATCGCTAAGCGAATACCGCGTTCATGGAAGGCCAGCTTAATAGAACCTGAGCGACAACAATTACATTATTCACAATTGACCTGTACCGGTACGCATTGCTACAGCAATTACAATACCGTATTTACTATATACTAATATAATACCCCGAATAATTTAGTTGTTCGTGGGGCCGGAAACCTAATAATACTCTATCATTATTATTGAAATTTACTCTCTCTCTCTCTCTCTCTCTCTCTCTCTCTCTCTCTCTCTCTCTCTCTCTCTCTCTCTCTCTCTCTCTCTCTCTCTCTCTCTCTCTCTCTCTCTCTCTCTCTCTCTCTCTCTCTCTCTCTCTCTCTCTCTCTCTCTCTTTCTCTCTCTCAATTTCTCTTTCCAATGTCTTGTCTGCATTGCTGAAAATTATACAAACTCTAATATCTAGTTCTACCTGAAATGCAGAAATGTCTTTTTTGTTTTAGATTCGTTCTTATATCTAGTGAACAATGATCTGCTTTAGTTTCACACCCGAGGAAACTGAAGCGCTATTAGCTCATCTTCTCAAAGAGGACCGGACCACGCCAGTGGCAAACGAAATAATGATGACCGCCCTTCTCAATAAATGGAAGACTCAGACAAGCAAACGAGGAGAGTGGACGAAAAAAGAAAGAGAAACGATCTTGAAAGTTTGGAATGGACCCAAAAAGGATTGGTCTCCGGAATACAGAGCCATGTTCAGAGGCACACGCTCGCCAGTTCGACCAGTTGTGAATTGGACCAAGGAAACACTTTTTGTTCTAGTAAACAAATGGGCGGTAAGTTGGTTGTTTTTAATCATTTCGGAAAAGTCGGAAGATTCTCGTATTGTTCTAACAATGTTTACTATTAATTTATCCACAGTTCCTAAAATTTACTACACAGTTCTTACTAGTGACTACCGATTTTTTCGCAATTTTTAATATCTGATACTGATTTCCATTGCATTTCTCACAATTTACTATGGACTTACCTGCAGCTTTCTATATTTACTTGTTTACTATTTACTATTTTTTGTTTACTTTCTTGCAGTTCTTACAATTTATTACAGACTTTGCTGCAGCTCTTACTATTTGCCACAGATTTTCTGCAGTTCTTACTATTTACTCCTGAGTTTTCAAACAGTTCATGGGTTCATCTTCTATTTCGCTTGCAAATGGTTCTTATTTAGTTAGGAAAAACATTCAACGATACACATATTACTTTATTGACTTTCCGTGTCATCTAGCATTTAAGAATCCCTTTCATGCTTTTCTCAGTTGTTATGAATATGAGTGATAAAAAAGATGCCCATATTGACACTGTAACACATACGAATACTATACATACGAATAATTGTAGGTGTCAGAGACCCCATATTTTCAATTTTTTATTCTCGTTATTTTCATGCCTCCAGACGAATATTGGCAAAAAGGGACCATGGAAGGAAAAGGAGTATAACGATTTGTTGGCGGCTTATTCTGGTCCGAAGATATTCTGGAAGGATTATCACTATAAGATATTCGCGGGTACGGATACGAGCGACACGTGGGTACCGGAAGAGAAGCTGACGGGAAAAGCGAAACGGAAGTTCCATGCTAAGAGGAAACGCGATGGCCTGCGAAGAAGAGGAGTGGTGTTGCCGGATGAAGAGTTATATACTGCTGCTGATATTCTCGATCAACTATCGGATGACTCATGTAATGAAGACGATGAGGGTTTTGATCTTTTTTCTGTTACAGCTTTGTAAGTTTTGTTCCAACACGTTTACATCATGCCAAAGTATCATTTTGTGTAGGTCATATGTATAAATTAGATATAGAAGTATACAACTACCGTCCAATGGAGATTTTTGATCTATTTTGAGATGAAATAAAGTTTGACTCGTCAGTTATTTTTTCCCTTCATTATTTAAAATTTTAGTGTATGTTGTTAGTACTGTTGCTGGTGATCTCTCATAATATCAACAACATTCAATGTTTAGCTTGTCAGTGATTAATTGCAAACAGTCAGATCAAAGTTCAAAATTAATTCAAAATAAAGTCGAATCATCCAATCAAAGATTATTTTTTGAATAGTTCGACAGTATATGAGTTGTAGCATATCGTAATGCATTGTGTTTTAAGTATGCACTCACAGTATTCAGTCAATTTGAATCATTCCATTCTTATATGCATTTTATTTCAATTTATATTCTTTTGTAACTGAGACTTTTGTGGAATTGTATATTAAATATAGGTTTAGTAATTGACGTAGATATTTGCGTCGGGGATGGGTCAACTGAACTACGAACAAACTCATCTACGGACACACTAAACTACAAATAAACTCATATACGGACAAACTGTACTACAAACAAACTGTACTAAAGTTTTAATTCTTGAGCAACCTGTACAGAGAAGAAAGTGGGGGGCAAAGGCTCCTCCCCTCACGCATAGACACCTCCCATCATAGAAAAATACGTTGATTTTTACCATTTCATCTAAAACACGACTGTACTACAGAAAACTCATCAAACACTACTTTACTACAGAAAAACTCATCCACACACAAACTCATCTACACACAAACTGTACTACAGAAAAACTCATCTACACACAAACTCATCTACAAACAAACTGTACTACAGAAAAACTCATCTACACACAAACTAGTCTACGAACAAACTGTACCACAGAAAAACTCATCTACACACAAAATCATTTACGAACAAACTGTACTACGGACAAACTCGTCTACACACGAACTCACAAACTGTACTACAAAAAAACTCATCTACACACAAACTCATCTACGAAAAAACTGTACTACAGAAAAACTCATCTACACACAAACTCATATGAAAATCATCCAGGTAGGAAAATATTTGCCCTAGAAGCAACCCCTACTACCTATCAGACAGAAAATCGAGTGCAGGATCGCTCGAACAGGTCTCGATCGTGCTGTGACCAGCTGTCAGAATACAGAAAATATTTTTTTGTTTCGTAAATAATAATCACCTACAAGGCTTCAGCTCAATTTAGTGATATGTTACTGCATTATTTGAGACATTAATAAGAAAAAAGTTGAATTTGTATTTTGAATCACTGAAATATGTTGATATTCACCGAATCTGTCATCTGCAAACATTTGTATACGAAACAAAAAATATATAATCATGCATGTACGAATGAATTGATGTTATAAATTATTATAGAACTATGAAGTTATAGATGAGCCGTCTATTTATCTTATTGCCTCCAAATAATATTCGAACAAATTACGTTTAAACATTAATATATTCAAGTAATTCACAAAATTAGTATTACTAGTTTTGTCTGAATATTTCATAATAAGCAATAGTTTTTACCAAAAATGATTATTTCAATTGAAGAAAAACTTGATGTATACAATACTCATCTACACACAAACTCATCTACGAACAAACTGTACTACAGAAAAACTCATCTCCACAAACTCATCCACAAACAAACTGTACTACAGAAAAACTCATCCACACACAAACTCATCTACGAACAAACTGTGTGTGTGTGTGTGTGTGTGTGTGTGTGTGTGTGTGTGCAATTATCACATATTCTCCTCATCTCGTGTGAATCCATAGCTTAAATTCATATAAGTATTCCCACAAACCAAAAATAGCAGAAGTAATAAACCCATCAAAAGGCCAATTCTAAAATAAAATTAATATCTCTCATTTACTCGTAATAAAATGGATTAAAATCCCACACAATCCCTCAGCTTATCTCAGTGGTTCTCCATTTTGTTTGCCAGTGTTGTAAGTTTGGTCGGTGTGGTCCTCTTGGCTGTGTGGTCGTCGGTTTAAGGCGTAAACATGACATAGAATCATTGAAATCGGCCACAATAGGCATACTGAACAATTGTGTTCAGGGTATGTGCCGGGCTGCTCAAAGCAACCACCTATAGAGGTTGGTTAGATACGAGTGAGTGGGCAGGCAAGTACCGCGCGCACAACAATCATGGATAGAACCTGATAGTTGCAGCCGCCCGAGCTGGCTCAGATTTGTATGTATTTATTCATTTTTTTTTTTCTGAACTTCATAGAGCAATTTAAGGCTGGTAGCGAGTGCGCAACCACAGTGGGGACTGCGGTCGCGGGAGGGTCAAGTTAAGAAGGTCCGAAAATTATGACAATTTTTATAAGAAAAAAAATTATATATATATATATATATGGCCTATAGGGAGTGATATTTAACCAATTTACAATAATGAAGGCTGAAATATGAAGAATTTTTTATCATTCCAATTCGTTTGGATCATTCTATCGACAGAAAAATTCACACTAAACTCTTGAGCAGTAGTTGGAATAAAATAAACATAAAAGCATTCTATAAGATTAAAGGTGAGGCTTTTTAAAATATCGCGGGGATCTTGAAATGATAGCTACGCGCCACTGATGGTGAATAGTCCTCCTTGATCTGGGCACAGATTGATGGGATGAAGACGGTTGTAGCTCAATATTAGAGTATTATTTCAGTATTCACCTAAACAACAGAAAGAAACCACGAAAAACTTCTATTAAGATGGTTGATCATGACGGGAATCGAACTTCGGTCTCCTATACGACGATACAGCATGTATCCACTGCATGGTTTACCCGCATCTACGTTTTCTATTTATCTATATTGGATCTATAATGACGCAATTTTTATGATGACTACGATCTATTGGCATCGGTGAATAATTAATGGGATGGTGGAAGGAAGAGATGAAGTATTGTTTCAGATCAGGTGTTTTGGACTCACTTGAGGTGATACTTCCGAAATTCTCTTCTCCGTCATTTTGGATATATTTGATAACATGATAGTATAATAATGTCTATGAATAGAATAATACTAACAGGCATCATTTCAAGACAAGTGTTAAGGCTTCATTCGATGTAGACATAGATGCGCTGTTGATTGAAGGTATCACCAAAATCACACTTGAACACTGTAAAAATACGAAGTTCTTAAATTGTGATATGATATCGGAGTTGGGTTACTTTTTCAAAAAATACCTGTATAGACAATATACGTACAATAATACGAGTTTTCAAAATTATAAGATTTTCAAAAGTTGAGCCCCTATATTTTTATAGAAATAAATATAATTTTTTGAAATTTATTTCTTCAATTCGCGATTATTGTATACAGTCTACAGTACACACAATGGTGTATAGGTACAGAATATTCCACATTGAATCCATTCATTCATGTATCCAATTCGAACAGTGACCAATTTTACCAAAGTTATGCCTACCGATATATTTTAAATAACACAAATACATATAATATTATAATATTTCATACGAACCATGGTATATACTTTCCTGACTACAATAGAGCAGCTATTTATTTGCTATCGATAAGCCTCTGGTTATTGTGAGTTGAAAGTGATATTTAGGGGTGGATGCCGGCGGTCGGCCGACTGTGTTAATCTTTCCTGATCTGCGAATCTGGTAGTGAACATGACAAGCATGCTGTGTAATCCGCATGATTCTGACAACGGTTTCTATACTCGGCAATGCACTGGCCAAAGTGTTTGCTATTACCCACCTAGTGAGGCAATATCAGGGGTGTTCTTGTCCGAGGACCGAGGGTAACCTACTGCAAACGGCTCGAAGAAGAACGTAGACACGAAAATAATATAGCTGATGACTGATGAGGAGGAATCTTCAGTTTTGACCATGGGGCGTTGGTAGAGGGCAGGGTCAAAGGGGGACTTACCCTACTTCTAGAATTCAAGTTGGAAAATTTATTTTGAAAAATATTATAATAATATACAAAGAAGAAATATTCAATAATGGAGAATTAATTAATCAATTTATTATATGAATCAATTTTGAATCTGATTATTTTTTTGTAGTGAAATAGTAGTACCATACACACGATTGTGAATAAATACTCTGAAAGAATTCAACCATCTCAATTTCTCTCATCTCAACAATTAAACTAGGCATAAGATCCCCAAAACAGGATAATAATACAAATTCGAACAATTCCGTGCGGGGCTAGGATGGGGGGATTGGCTCCCTCTAACCATTATGACAAACTCAAAGTAGTATTGAATGTTTTTCCCTCTCTGAATATTATTCGTGCTGACACCAATGTGCGTGACTATGTTGAAATATAATTGGTTAGCGGAAACTACACGAACAATTATCAGTCGCTTCAGTGAAAATTGAAATAACATGTGCAGCTGAAAGAACAAAGTGTTTGACTCATAAGCATTGCAATGTGTGATCTGATTTGGATTATCAATATTATTCAAAAATCTCGAAGATGAATCAAGTTAGTGACTCCAATGAGGACATCCGTCAAATATGTGTGAGTTTGATTTATCAAAGTAAATGCATATTTTATCAAGTTGTCAACAAATTTGTCGGAATAAATTATTAAATCATTAAGAGTTCATCATTTATAATGAGTAAACGAATTACAGCATTATATTCATGATCAAACGATGAGGAGTTTCTTTTCTCAGTGCGTATAGGCCTATATTCTCAGAAGTATCAAATTCTTACATTCATTATTAATTTTCACATTTTAGACATGTGAAATAATTCTCTAGCGTGTTCCCCATAATTTTATCACATGATTTTTTCCGACTAGTGATGCCTAATTTGCCACACGAAATTGATATTTGTATTTTACATGAAACGGTTCAGGAGAATTCACGTCGAATACTAGAATCATTCAATGGCCACCATATCATCAATTGTAATCAAGGTACATATTCTAATGAATTTTCATGGCTATCCAAAATATGTCAAAGCTCAAAAGTAATGATGAACGCAACAATTTATATGAAGAAAAATATATTGAGTTTTCGATCAACGTTTATTCAACACATCATACGGTTATAGTGCATCCTTTTTTGCAAAATAAGTCATTAAACACATATAAACTATAACCAATAAAATAAAAGAGTATACATGAATAAAACAACCTTAAGCGTCTGGCAGGACCCATCAAGTGCTGTCTCGGACCGCAATAGTGATATATATATATATATATATATATATATATATATATATATATATATATATATATATATATATATATATATATATATATATATATATATATATATAGCCTGGCACCTCCACCAATTGGTTAATTTTTTCATATTATTATCGGGAATTTGACAAAAATGCATTGTTCCCCTATCAGGGCTTAGGAAAAGAACGGTTGGATCATTAGGACAAAGCACCACAAGGGTAGTCCTACTTTTTTTTAATAACATCGAAACTTGATACAAAATTATTGTTCCTTAATTAAGGCTATGGATCGTTTGGATGGAGTACCACAAGGGCGATCTCACCACCCCAGAGAAAATAATGACAATAATAATAATAATAATAATAATAATAATAATAATAATAATTCTTTTATTTCATGCTTGATCATAATTACATGATATTGGTACGTCATATTATCGGTATATAATCAATATAACCAAAATATCATAAAATAACATAGAATAACAAAATTCAACAGTCGAAAAGAATGAAAGAATACAATGGACAGACATTGAAAAGCATAACACACAACATGAATAAATTGATATAAGAGAATGATTTTAGAAGGAGAGTCACATATATTAACCAATGGTTCCATCCATCAAATATTCATTAATTTCATAAAAACATTTGCCTAGTAAGTAGGATTTAAGAACATGTTTGAAAATTTTAATATCAACGTTGGCAGCCTCTTTGATGAAAGTAGGAAGGTTATTAAACATCTGTATGCCTGCAAAGATGGGACCCTTTTTATACATTTCGAGTCTATGAGTTTTAATTCTGAACGTATTTCTATTTCTAGTCTCGTGTAGATGATCATATTTTAATTCATTGATGTCATTTAGATAAAAACCATTTTCCACTACATACATGATTACATTTAAAATATACAAACATGGAAGAGTCAAAATATTGAATCTCTTGAAAAGAGGCTTACAAGAATCTTTATAGAATATGTCAGATGTAGGGTCAAAACTAGCATTGGCCAAGTATCTCAACGCTCTTTTTTGTAAAGTGAATAAAATATTACTGTGAGGAGATTGGCCCCAAAGAATGATTCCATATTGTAATCTAGACTGAACATAATCGAAATACACCATTTTAGCCGTTTCAAAACTACTCAACTGCATTAATTTCTTGATCAAGAAACAGCCAGACGCAATTTTTAATCTACAGTCATTTATGTGGCTTGACCAACTCAATTTATTATCTATGATTACTCCTAAAAACTTTGTTTCATTACAGGTTACTAAACTTTTTCCTTCAAGGTAGATTAAAGGGCTAGAGGAAGCCTGTTTGCGACTAGAAATGAATTGCATCACCGAAGTTTTCTTATTATTTAAACATAAATTATTATTATCACACCAAGCAAGAACTTGATTGACAGCTGATATATCCGACTGACTTGTTGATAAATCTCCATTAGACAAAAATTGAGTAGTATCATCAGCGTATAGAGTGAGTATGCCCTTATTAACATTGGCTGGCAAGTCATTGGAATGTAATATGAATAAAATTGGTGAAATGGTTGAACCCTGAGGAACCCCCAGATTAATTATGACTTCTTCTGATGAGTAATTCAATCCTGCATTCTTGATTTCAACTCTCTGCCGTCTATTCAGTAGAAATGATCTGATCCAATCATTTGCCACTCCTTTGATGCCATACATTTTTAGTTTATCTAATAATATGTGATGGTTCACGGAATCGAACGCCTTGCTGAAGTCATAGAAAACACTGACCGCATCTTCTCTATTCTTTAGTGCCTCCAACACATTATTTACCAGACTAGCAATTGCAGTCGTCGTAGATCTGCCTTTAATAAAGCCATGCTGATAGACATTAAGTATATTGTTATTCTTGAGGAAGCAATTGAGTCTATTGCTGAAGGCGGATTCTATGATTTTGGAAAAAATTGATAATAAAGCAAGTGGTCTATAATTAGACATGTTTGACCTATCCCCACTTTTCCATAAAGGCACAAGTTTAGTTATTTTCAACTCATCCGGTACAATACCTGAATTGAAAGATTCATTTATAATGTGGATCAGCGGGTCTGCCACATAAGTCTCTACATACCCCACTATATTGCAGGGAATATTATCCAAACCTGCTGACTTCTTGATACAAACTTTCCCCATTATATCATAAAATTCCTTCTTATTTATTGGTGTGAGGAATATAACTCTATCACACCCCACCTCATAATTAATGGAATTTGCTCTATTTGACATAATACAAGCAGATCTACACTCCGACAGTTTACTTGCAGCTTCACCAAAATATACATTCAAATGATCTGCAATTTGTTTCTGCGATGTTACTCTGATTTCGTCAACATTCATAGTAATATCATTGTCAGACCGAGATACACATTTACTGTCATATTTGTTATTATTTATAATATTCCACGATGCTTTCACTGTGTTTTGAGCCAGTCTGATTTTATTACAATTATAAGTTCTCTTGGCCTCACGTATTTCCACGATATATTGTTTCTTGCTTTTTACATACATGTGTTTTATCTCTTCAGTGTTACACTTTTGTGACAAAATGTACAGGCGTTTGACTTTTTCACCTAAAATGCGTAATTCATTTGTATACCAATTATTATGTTTGCGATTACTATTACAGCTCTCATTTTTCACTTTTTTCAAGGGAAATGCCTTATTGAACGGTAGCTAATGATAACTAATAATAATTTGTGATGTAACACGTTTTACAAGGTAATACTTTACACGCGTCTGAATGGCAGCTCGCTAATATAATGAATAATTATCACCTTTTACCATTTTATCTTTGAATTTAAAAACAAATCGTCAATGAATTCATCTCTCCTGATCATACCAGATTTAGAAATTCGAGTGAATTAATTAATAATTAAATTATCAGACTTCATTAATTTTTGTGTAGTACAGTAGGTAACATAAAACCGCAGAAATTACAATCGACAGTAGTATTCAACAATAGGACAGCTATTTAACAAAAATAAAACGGCAAGGTTCAGCTCAGCTCAGCTGAGCATCAGCTCTTCCACCTAACCTTATATCTAGAATACGAATGAGAATTGAATAAAATGAACGAACTTTAATTTTAGGAATGAAAAAGTGAATAGAACAGAAAGAGTTGATATATTGAAACTAAAACATGATTTTTCAAATTTTCTCTGAATTTTGCTTCACCAAAAGTTGTTTTTTACGATGATTTGAATAGTCTTGAGGATTTTACTGGCTTTAATATCACATCGGTAGCTCGTTCCACCTTCTTGGACCATTAATTGAGAATGAGGATGAAGATTTGGAAGTGTGATGTTGATAAATCAAATTGGCGTTTTGACGTACATTGTGATCATATTGAAGCTGTGACGTGAAATAGATTTTGTTGTACAGATATTATGGAGACTTGTTGTTTACACATTATGTTCACACATTAGCACTGCTGTATTCAAATTCCAACAATTATACATGTTTAACCATCCAAGCTTTAGGAATTTGAGAGAAATTTGTTGTTTGAAGGGTACGTTCAAAACAAATCCAAAACACGAGTATTGAAGGCTGTTGTTCAATTCTTCTATCAATTCCATTGTACACATAGTCACAAAAATCAAAGATAGAAAAAAACTCATGAAGGAGCAAGAGACACTTTCGTTTTCGAAAGAAGACGTTTCTAAAATTGATATAGATACCGTAGAATTCCATTTGCCTTATGACAACACTTCTTGACATGTGTAGACCACTTCATATCCGATTAGAACCTGAATTTATAAAACTAGCCACTGATTCTATAGTTCAGTAGTTCACATTTTCACTTTGAGAGGGAATTCTTTATACAGCCTGATTCCTCTTCCTGCACTTCCGAGTGAAAGAACAACTGACTTAATGAGATTGAGCAGAAGGCCGTTTTTTCAGATCAAAGTTGGTTGGATTTGGGTCAGAATTTAGATTTTCAATGCAAGAGTGTAAAAGTACAGGATTAGGACATGAAATGAAGAGTTGAATGTCAGCGTATTGATTGATTGTACAGTGAGTTGGAGTTTGAGGAATATCATATATATAAATGTTGAAGAGGAGGAGGCCTTTTGCCAAGTATAGAACCTTGTGGAACGCTGTCTGGAATGGGAAGAAATGTGAAGAATCGTTTTTCTCCGTTTATTCAAAGTTGTACTTGCTGTGTCCTGAAGTCTAGGTAGCTCATGAAGTAGTTCTGGGTAGATGAAGAAAACCCAATGTTCGAAATTTACTAATAAGTAGTTGGTAATGAATGGAGTCGAAGGCCTTAATAATCGATTAAAGCAAGAAACGACGATCCTCTATTTGACATGCTGTTTAGTATGCCATCAGACATGTCTAGTGACGAGGTTCCGGAGGAAAGATTGGTTCCGGAGGGAAGATCTGATTCTTATTTATGTAGGCCATAGTATGTGTATGTATTATTTTGTCCATGATTTTCGACATCGTAAGGAGTATGCTGATGGGACATAAGTCGGAGAAATTCATTGGCTAATTTAATTTACGCCGAGGGTAGATAGAAGCCGATTTCCAAGGTGAAGGAAATGTTGATGAGGCTGTAGAGAAATGAATGATATCCGTGATGGCTGGAAGACAATAAGGAAGTATACTGGATGTAAGACCTCCAGGCTGATACCATCCGTACCCGTGACTCTTGAACTGAGAGATTTCACAATATTGTAGACAGTTTTGTTATATCTACTGTCTCTAGATAAAACTTTTTTCTTTGCATTGAGTCTTGTCAAGTTCTTTCATTTGTGCCTGTACAAAATTGACAACAGTGTGGGATTGCTTCAAATTTTCACAAAATAATCGTTTATTGCGTTTGAGTTGTCAAAGTTTATTGGTGGGTAAAAATTTTTCATTGGTAGACGAGACATGACAGTTTGAAAAATGTCCACATGTCTAAGCTAGGAAGATTATGCAGTACATCAAAATGAGCCTGCTTGGCCTGTCGGGAGACATTTACTGACCAGTTTCTGAGTTTCTTGTATTCAGCCCAGTTTTCTTCTGAATTCGAAGAAGAAAAAGCTTTTATGTGTGCTGTGTTTTTCAATTCAATACTTGATCACAGCTGGTGTAAGCCATGGGGCTGGTTTATTTGAAAAACGCTTCGTAATTATCGGTGCTTGAGCGTAGCTATCAAGTTCAAGATCATAGAACTCAGAGTCACCACTTTGTCGTTTATATTAGAATGTTGCTCAACATTATATCTTCAGAAAATGTGGCTAGCATTTTATGTGAAGAGGGGCATGACAATTTTCTGTATGTCTCTACATTCACGAAATGTTACTTTGATTTTGGGTATGTCAATATTATAGGTAATGTGCACAACATTATGATCACTTGATCCTGGTGGTGGTAGCTGATCAGTTAGTATAACATTGGTTGGATTGTTAACAATAATCAGGTCAATCAGGGTTGCCGTTGTGATGATTATTTGAGTCACTGTTTATACTATCTGCGTGAAGTTTGAAGCAGTGAGATAGTTGATAAGAATTCTGTGTTCGATTCTTCTGTTCTTAAGAAGTCTATATATTCCAGTCGCCCATATTGATCACATGTGAAATAACCATGGTTGAGATCGATCCATTATATGTACTGTACATACATATTCTTCTATGGTATCGAGATTTGAGTCTGGAGATCGATAGAGAGTTGTGAAAGCCAATTACAGAAAATCTCCCCAATATCCTTTCTCACTCATGTTATCCAAAATTACTATAACTGATAATGGTGTCATTGTAGGCAACAATGTTTTTTTCTCTAAGACCATTACATTCATATAAGTATTTATGTGTCAAATGTCACGTATTTAATCAACAATACTGTTATAGTGCCACAGTGTTTGGCTTGTTTCAGAGAATTATAAAGTCTGCTGAACAAATTGTGAAACAACTAGTTAACTGAAACCAATTATTCATTTCATTTATAAACTGACAATTCTATACGGCTAGACTATTATGATTAATTAGTTAAATTGCATATTATGCTTCCGGGTTTTGTAAGTAAAATGCTGGGTATTTAATTGAAATTATTATATTAAACAATAGATACATATATGTTTTGTGATGTTTTTAATTGAAACAGAAATTAGCAACGAAAGTTCTGACAAGTGAACAAATAATTATGTATAATTCATAACAAACAATCCATCCATTCATCGAATTGCTTTCGATTAAACCAACCTTAAATGGGAAAATGTGTCTCGTATGTATCCCAGCTAATAGATTGGAATAGCTGGATAGTTAAAATGATCATCTTTTAACACCCCAATGAATATGAACAATATTTGTTCCAATATTATTGATTTTTTAAATTTTTTGTTTATATATTGGGTTTTAACGACGCACTATACTGATGGCTACGATCTATTGGCGTCGGTGGATGATGAATGAGATGGTGGGAAGATGAGATGAAAGGTTATTTTATTAGGTGTTTTGGATGGTGGGAAGGAGTCGGTCCTGAGTAGGGAGAAAATGAGAGTTCTGGCGCAGGAGCAAGATGGCCGCCAAAGTCAATGACCTCTGACGTCATCCAAGATGGTGGCCGGGGTCATTGACTTGTGACGTCATCGAAGATGACGTCATCCAAGATGGCGGCTCTCATCCAAGATGGCGGACATAATCCAAGATGGTGGCATCCAATATGGACGACATGACGCCATTTTGAATTCCCACGCAATTTTTAATTTCAAATTTCCCTATTTTTTTTACTATTCCCATTTTGAAATTTCATTTGAATCGAGAGCGCACTCTAGCGGCAAATTCTCGGACTCGATGTTGGTGCGCTCTACTAGCGAATTCTCGAATTAATTAATTTCAAATCTCTCGCTTTTTTTTCCAAGTCCAATTTTGAATTTAAATCGAGCGCGCTCCAGCGGTAAATTCTCTCTCTCTCTCTCTCTCTCTCTCTCTCTCTCTCTCTCTCTCTCTCTCTCTCTCTCTCTCTCTCTCTCTCTCTCTCTCTCTCTCTCCGCATTATGAGCCTGGTATCTTAACCACTAGACCAATGAGCCAGTAAGAATTCCGTGTGTTATTATTGAATATAAGCTGAAGTATAGACCTATGACGTATGCAAAACAAGTCAATACATGTCAGTAAACAGTTCTAGTGCAGCTGCTAAGAGCCACCTTATAAGATGAGTGCTTATCTTGACAACGTTTTAAAATGTAAATTGATTCAAATGCGTGAATAATTTTCATCAATCCAATATTTCTATATTCGCTTGAATATTAACCGATAAAAAATAATTTCTTCACCCATTACAATTGATTTTTGTGAAATTTTACCCAATCAAATATTTTTCAAGAACTATTCCTTAAAATTCTCATTAATTTCACACTTTGACTCTCAACCTATCAACTCAATTACTTTAGTTCATCTATTAAAATCAAATTGCTCCATTCTACCAATTAAAACGAGAAGTATATATTTTATTCAAATGAATAATTTCCATCAATCCAATATTTTGATATTCGATTGACTACGACCGATAAAAAATAATTTCTTGACCCATTTAATCTAATTTTCGAATAAATAATTTTTACCAATTAAATATTTTGATATTCAATCGATTATGACTGATGAAAAATAATCTCCTGACTCATCAAATTTAATTTTCGAAAAAATGATTTTCACTTAATCAAATATTTTTCAAATTTATTTTTCAAATTCTCAATCATTTTGAGCTTTGACTCTCAACCTATTAACTTGATTGCTTCAGTTCATCTTTCAAATTCAAATTTTTCCATTCTACCAATCAAAACCAGAAGTATATATTTTACTTATCCAGCTGTGATGATAAATTTAAAATTATTTTAGGAGCTGGTTGGGAGAATGAAACATAGAGTTAAACATAATGACACATTTATGTTTTACAAATCTCAAAATATATAATCGAGGTTCATAAAATGAATAAGGAAAATAGTTAGTTTTGATATGTCTATAGATGTAATGGCGTGAGTATAACCTTCTGCTGCTATGAAATAAATAATCTGAAATAATAGTTCATCATATCATCAATCTAAAATCATTGTTCACTATAAAATCAGTATAGAATGATTGTTTACCACATGAATAATCAAAGATAATATCTCAAAATATGAATAATCTACATGAAAGAGAGCATGATACTATGATTCAAGAAATAGTGCATTGCTTCGAGATGTGAAGTAGGAGTGGGTTAAAATAATTACAACAAAGTCAGCCAGAAACCTAATTTGAAGAAAAGAACTCGAGAGGTGAATGTTGAGTTTTGAAATCGTCATGTGCATATAAGAGTGGATACCAAACTCTTGAGATATAACGTTTACTCCAGTATGAAGAGCCCCCGCATAGAAAAGACGATTAACAAAATGTACGACCTTTTCTGAATGAACATCTACTAGGTTAATGTCGAAAATGTTGAAACTTTCAGAAGTGGAGGAATCATATTCACCCGTTTTTCATCGACAACATTGATGCGCTTACGAATATTTTCCATGGTTTTGACGAGAACTGTATTAATCATAGGTTTGACAAAATCTTTCTCGAAAGTAGACATCAAGTTTGAAATATTCTGTAATCAATATTTTGAGAATAAAGTCAACATTCTTATAACATAACCATCGGCCATTTGATATTTTTCATAATCATTCTGAATTTTTAGTGTCAGTAATCATTCTGATTTTTCAGTGTCATGATCTATTTTCTACATGTCAATTTTTAAATATACTTCAATGAATAATTTTTAAAAGTTTCGAATAAATTTTAGAATTGAATTTTCTATTCTTCAATGCAATTTTATTTTGAAAAATCCTCATTAATCCATTCTATCATAGTCGAGTTCCATTTCAGGCATCCATCAATTCATATTTTTCCAATCGATTAGAATTAAATTACTTTCTATAACTTTTTCGGAATTGACTAGATATTCTAATTGATGTATTTCAACATTTATATATTCATCAACTTCCACTGTGAAACTATTATCAACTGTTCACCTCATAATAGAATTCAATCCATTTCAATCTCACATTTTTCAATCGATACATTTCAATTATTTTCTGATGGATGCTGATTCTCATATTTTTTCTAACCTTTTGAAATTATCTGGGTATTCAAATTGATTCATTCCAACGTTCATATATTTTTTTTAACTTCCACTTTGAAAATATTATCAACTAATATTTCTTTCTATCCGAATATAATTCCTATTTTACTGCTAATAGTCGCTAACTACACACAAATATAAATTATCCTCTATTTATTTTCATGATCTTCATCATTCAGATGAATCGTTTCTTCAATTGTAGACTTATGATCTCACGAGAATTTCATCAAAAAATTCAAACCATTCCACCATATACATGAAATAATTTCTCAATTCAAAAATGAAATGAAGTGTAACTGTTGCTAAGAAATTAATAATTATTGATCAAATAGGTTTACTGCAATTGAAATGAATCTTCTCATATCAAACTTTTACTCATTCATTATAGTTTTCAATTCAGGGTATCCATCTCAATTAGTAACAACAAACATGTTCCAATTAGCTTATTAGGATAATTGATTTCAGCGTCGAATATAGTATTATATTACACTCAATCATATAGAAATTATTTTAAAAATCAATCTCATTCGAGCTCGGAATAAAAGTCGTTATGAGTAAGAAACATAAATATCACTGATGCATAACATTCCAAAAATGCAGACATAGCTATATAGAATGATGAATAAATAAATCATGTTCAATAAAGTTCGAATATCTCGATATAAATTAAACCTACTAGTTTACCTCTAATATAGTTATACCTTGTACGAGAACTGATAGTTGAATGATATTTCTAGTATATGAATCAGTGGAGTATAATATCAGGAAATTTTGATTGGATGTTACTGATAGAGAACTGTTACTGATGCGTAGTGATTTCAGAACTAAATTTCTATTCTCATGACGTGGATAATTTTTAATTAGCACCATGAAATAATTAACTGCTCATCCCACCTTCCAGAATCTGAAATATTTCTTCAGTTAATGCTTTCACTAATTCAATATTTTTTTCAATCTGAATATAATTCCCATTTAACTGATATTGAAAGAGCAAGCAAGGTAATAATTTTCAAAATAATATGCTTCTGAATGTATGTCGACTGTATTAGGATTGGAAGTAATGATGGCATACAATATTCAGAACACTTGTCTTGTACTAACACGTTTGATTTGAGCCGAGTAAACCTGAGCTTGCATTTTATTATAATAACAAATAGAAAGAGCTGACACTATGAAACCAATAAAACGGATGCTATATCGGCATAATAGCAACTCGATATAGGTAGCTAGTGTAAGAACTTGTGTTATGAACTCTAATGTTCAGAATGTGATGATAAAATATAGTCGAATACATAATAATATTTGATATTTTCAAATTAAATCACTTCATAACAATGAGAGAAACAGAAAACCTGGCTTTCATCTGTTATCGTATCAGTTAGTACGCAACTATATTCAGTGTGCATTTAAGTTTGATGATGTGTGCTTGATTCATTTCCTAGGTTAAACTTCTCAGAAATAATCGAGTTGATAATTTTCAATAATATGCTTTCATAAATTATCACATGCAAATTCAATTTCGTTATTTTGTATTCATTTATATCAGGTTTAACGACGTACTGTAATGATAACTTGGAAATATTCTTCGTGATCAATCTAATTCTCCATAATCGTGGCTTATAGAATACATTCATTCTTTCATTTATTTTCATTTTTCTACACTTTAATTTGAAAATAACTATTGACCCGTAGAAATAATTCAATCCTGCAGACAATTCAACCTGTTTCACGTAAAGGGTAGCATTCGAAATTCAAATTTAAATATTTTTTTTATCATTAATATATTCCATTAGATATTACTGATAGAAAATTATCTCCCCACTCATTAGAATCGATTCTTCCAAACTTTATCCGGTCAATACATTCTATCTTGAATGTTCATTGAGTTCAAATTTCATTCGAAACTGTTGGGAAATACATTTTTCAGACCTAATTTCACGCCTGTCAAAGAATTTCTATCCTCAATTTCAAAATATTCTGTGATAAATAATTTTATAAATCTGATATTTTCATATTCGAATCAAAGAATTTCTACTCTCAATTTTAGAATGAATCTGAATCTGTTTGAGAAATGAAGATTTGTGACTCTTGAAATTGACGTTCATTCTAGTTGGAGAGCTCAGCCTATGTATGGGACGATGTGCAAGAATTACAGCCTATTTTTTTGAATGAACACCTACTAGATCATTGCTAAAAATGTTGAAACTTTCAGAAGCAGGGGAAGCATATTCACACGTTTCATATCTACAACGTTGATGCGCTTACACATATATTCAATGATTTTGACAATGACCGCATTATTCATAGGCTTGAAAAAATCTTTCTCAAAAGTAGACACCAAAATTGAAATATTCTGTAATCAAAAATTTGAAAATAATTCAATAAAACGTAATCATTACTCATCTAATATTTTCTGTAATCATTCTGATTTTTCAGTGTCGTGATTTAATGAGATGCATCTATTTCCTAGATGCTAATTTTAAATATTCCATAATGAATAATTTTAACAAGTTTCAAATAATTTTTAAATTTCATTTTCTATTCTTCAATGAAATTCTATTCCGAAAGTAAAAAAACTCATCACAAAGCTAATTTTTAATCAGTACTATGAAATAAAGTACTGCTCATCTCACTCCCAGAATCTGAAATATATTTTCATTTAATAATTTCACTCATTCAATATTTTTTTCAATCTGAACATAATTCCCATTTCACTGATATCAAAAAATCCAGCAATTGAGGTAATAATTTTTCAAATATGCTTTTAAATTTATGTCAACTATATTAGGATTGAAAGTTAGGATGACATACAATATTCAAAACACTTGACCTATACTGGTAGGTCTGAATACTGCCGAGTAAACCTGAGGTTGCGTTTTCTATACCGGATGCTGTAAGCCTACCAACATTTTCAAAAACGTAATAGCAACTCGATATGGGTAGCTATAGTGTTGGAACTTGTGTTATGAACTCTTGATGTTCAGAATACGATGGTAAAATATAGTCGAATACATAATAATATTCGATATTTTCAAATTAAACCACATCATAACATTGAGAGAAACAGAAAAACTGGCTTCCATCTGTTATCGTATCAGTTGGTACGCAACTATATTGAGTGTGCATTTAGGTTTGATGATGTCTGCTTGATTCATCCTCTAGGTTAAACTTCTTTGAAATAATCGAGTTGATAATTTTCAATAATATGCTTTCATAAATTATCAAATGTGAATTTAGTTTCGTTATATGTTATTCATCAGGTTTAATCTCATGATGAAATTCCATTCCAAGTATTCATAAATTTGATATTTCATAAATTGATATCAAATTTATGAATACTTGGAATGAAATTTCATTATGAGATTAAACCTGATGAATAACATATAACGAAACTAAATTCACATTTGATAATTTATGAAAGCATATTATTGAAAATTATCAACTCGATTATTTCAAAGAAGTTTAACCTAGGGGATGAATCAAGCAGACATCATCAAACCTAAATGCACACTCAATATAGTTGCGTACCAACTGATACGATAACAGATGGAAGCCAGTTTTTCTGTTTCTCTCAATGTTATGATGTGGTTTAATTTGAAAATATCGAATATTATTATGTATTCGACTATATTTTACCATCGTATTCTGAACATCAAGAGTTCATAACACAAGTTCTAACACTATAGCTACCCATATCGAGTTGCTATTACGTTTTTGAAAATGTTGGTAGGCTTACAGCATCCGATATAGAAAACGCAACCTCAGGTTTACTCGGCAGTATTCAGACCTACCAGTATAGGTCAAGTGTTTTAAATATTGTATGTCATCCTAACTTTCAATCCTAATATAGTTGACATAAATTTAAAAGCATATTTGAAAAATTATTACCTCAATTGCTGGATTTTTTGATATCAGTGAAATGGGAATTATGTTCAGATTGAAAAAAATATTGAATGAGTGAAATTATTAAATGAAAATATATTTCAGATTCTGGGAGTGAGATGAGCAGTACTTTATTTCATAGTGCTGATTAAAAATTAGCTTTGTGATGAGTTTTTTTACTTTCGGAATAGAATTTCATTGAAGAATAGAAAATGAAATTTAAAAATTATTTGAAACTTGTTAAAATTATTCATTATGGAATATTTAAAATTAGCATCTAGGAAATAGATGCATCTCATTAAATCACGACACTGAAAAATCAGAATGATTACAGAAAATATTAGATGAGTAATGATTACGTTTTATTGAATTATTTTCAAATTTTTGATTACAGAATATTTCAATTTTGGTGTCTACTTTTGAGAAAGATTTTTTCAAGCCTATGAATAATGCGGTCATTGTCAAAATCATTGAATATATGTGTAAGCGCATCAACGTTGTAGATATGAAACGTGTGAATATGCTTCCCCTGCTTCTGAAAGTTTCAACATTTTTAGCAATGATCTAGTAGGTGTTCATTCAAAAAAATAGGCTGTAATTCTTGCACATCGTCCCATACATAGGCTGAGCTCTCCAACTAGAATGAACGTCAATTTCAAGAGTCACAAATCTTCATTTCTCAAACAGATTCAGATTCATTCTAAAATTGAGAGTAGAAATTCTTTGATTCGAATATGAAAATATCAGATTTATAAAATTATTTATCACAGAATATTTTGAAATTGAGGATAGAAATTCTTTGACAGGCGTGAAATTAGGTCTGAAAAATGTATTTCCCAACAGTTTCGAATAAAATTTGAACTCAATGAACATTCAAGATAGAATGTATTGACCGGATAAAGTTTGGAAGAATCGATTCTAATGAGTGGGGAGATAATTTTCTATCAGTAATATCTAATGGAATATATTAATGATAAAAAAAATATTTAAATTTGAATTTCGAATGCTACCCTTTACGTGAAACAGGTTGAATTGTCTGCAGGATTGAATTATTTCTACGGGTCAATAGTTATTTTCAAATTAAAGTGTAGAAAAATGAAAATAAATGAAAGAATGAATGTATTCTATAAGCCACGATTATGGAGAATTAGATTGATCACGAAGAATATTTCCAAGTTATCATTACAGTACGTCGTTAAACCTGATATAAATGAATACAAAATAACGAAATTGAATTTGCATGTGATAATTTATGAAAGCATATTATTGAAAATTATCAACTCGATTATTTCTGAGAAGTTTAACCTAGGAAATGAATCAAGCACACATCATCAAACTTAAATGCACACTGAATATAGTTGCGTACTAACTGATACGATAACAGATGAAAGCCAGTTTTTCTGTTTCTCTCATTGTTATGAAGTGATTTAATTTGAAAATATCAAATATTATTATGTATTCGACTATATTTTATCATCACATTCTGAACATTAGAGTTCATAACACAAGTTCTTACACTAGCTACCTATATCGAGTTGCTATTATGCCGATATAGCATCCGTTTTATTGGTTTCATAGTGTCAGCTCTTTCTATTTGTTATTATAATAAAATGCAAGCTCAGGTTTACTCGGCTCAAATCAAACGTGTTAGTACAAGACAAGTGTTCTGAATATTGTATGCCATCATTACTTCCAATCCTAATACAGTCGACATACATTCAGAAGCATATTATTTTGAAAATTATTACCTTGCTTGCTCTTTCAATATCAGTTAAATGGGAATTATATTCAGATTGAAAAAAATATTGAATTAGTGAAAGCATTAACTGAAGAAATATTTCAGATTCTGGAAGGTGGGATGAGCAGTTAATTATTTCATGGTGCTAATTAAAAATTATCCACGTCATGAGAATAGAAATTTAGTTCTGAAATCACTACGCATCAGTAACAGTTCTCTATCAGTAACATCCAATCAAAATTTCCTGATATTATACTCCACTGATTCATATACTAGAAATATCATTCAACTATCAGTTCTCGTACAAGGTATAACTATATTAGAGGTAAACTAGTAGGTTTAATTTATATCGAGATATTCGAACTTTATTGAACATGATTTATTTATTCATCATTCTATATAGCTATGTCTGCATTTTTGGAATGTTATGCATCAGTGATATTTATGTTTCTTACTCATAACGACTTTTATTCCGAGCTCGAATGAGATTGATTTTTAAAATAATTTCTATATGATTGAGTGTAATATAATACTATATTCGACGCTGAAATCAATTATCCTAATAAGCTAATTGGAACATGTTTGTTGTTACTAATTGAGATGGATACCCTGAATTGAAAACTATAATGAATGAGTAAAAGTTTGATATGAGAAGATTCATTTCAATTGCAGTAAACCTATTTGATCAATAATTATTAATTTCTTAGCAACAGTTACACTTCATTTCATTTTTGAATTGAGAAATTATTTCATGTATATGGTGGAATGGTTTGAATTTTTTGATGAAATTCTCGTGAGATCATAAGTCTACAATTGAAGAAACGATTCATCTGAATGATGAAGATCATGAAAATAAATAGAGGATAATTTATATTTGTGTGTAGTTAGCGACTATTAGCAGTAAAATAGGAATTATATTCGGATAGAAAGAAATATTAGTTGATAATATTTTCAAAGTGGAAGTTAGAAAAAATATATGAACGTTGGAATGAATCAATTTGAATACCCAGATAATTTCAAGAGGTTAGAAAAAATATGAGAATCAGCATCCATCAGAAAATAATTGAAATGTATCGATTGAAAAATGTGAGATTGAAATGGATTGAATTCTATTATGAGGTGAACAGTTGATAATAGTTTCACAGTGGAAGTTGATGAATATATAAATGTTGAAATACATCAATTAGAATATCTAGTCAATTCCGAAAAAGTTATAGAAAGTAATTTAATTCTAATCGATTGGAAAAATATGAATTGATGGATGCCTGAAATGGAACTCGACTATGATAGAATGGATTAATGAGGATTTTTCAAAATAAAATTGCATTGAAGAATAGAAAATTCAATTCTAAAATTTATTCGAAACTTTTAAAAATTATTCATTGAAGTATATTTAAAAATTGACATGTAGAAAATAGATCATGACACTGAAAAATCAGAATGATTACTGACACTAAAAATTCAGAATGATTATGAAAAATATCAAATGGCCGATGGTTATGTTATAAGAATGTTGACTTTATTCTCAAAATATTGATTACAGAATATTTCAAACTTGATGTCTACTTTCGAGAAAGATTTTGTCAAACCTATGATTAATACAGTTCTCGTCAAAACCATGGAAAATATTCGTAAGCGCATCAATGTTGTCGATGAAAAACGGGTGAATATGCTTCCTCCACTTCTGAAAGTTTCAACATTTTCGACATTAACCTAGTAGATGTTCATTCAGAAAAGGTCGTACATTTTGTTAATCGTCTTTTCTATGCGGGGGCTCTTCATACTGGAGTAAACGTTATATCTCAAGAGTTTGGTATCCACTCTTATATGCACATGACGATTTCAAAACTCAACATTCACCTCTCGAGTTCTTTTCTTCAAATTAGGTTTCTGGCTGACTTTGTTGTAATTATTTTAACCCACTCCTACTTCACATCTCGAAGCAATGCACTATTTCTTGAATCATAGTATCATGCTCTCTTTCATGTAGATTATTCATATTTTGAGATATTATCTTTGATTATTCATGTGGTAAACAATCATTCTATACTGATTTTATAGTGAACAATGATTTTAGATTGATGATATGATGAACTATTATTTCAGATTATTTATTTCATAGCAGCAGAAGGTTATACTCACGCCATTACATCTATAGACATATCAAAACTAACTATTTTCCTTATTCATTTTATGAACCTCGATTATATATTTTGAGATTTGTAAAAAATAAATGTGTCATTATGTTTAACTCTATGTTTCATTCTCCCAACCAGCTCCTAAAATAATTTTAAATTTATCATCACAGCTGGATAAGTAAAATATATACTTCTGGTTTTGATTGGTAGAATGGAAAAATTTGAATTTGAAAGATGAACTGAAGCAATCAAGTTAATAGGTTGAGAGTCAAAGCTCAAAATGATTGAGAATTTGAAAAATAAATTTGAAAAATATTTGATTAAGTGAAAATCATTTTTTCGAAAATTAAATTTGATGAGTCAGGAGATTATTTTTCATCAGTCATAATCGATTGAATATCAAAATATTTAATTGGTAAAAATTATTTATTCGAAAATTAGATTAAATGGGTCAAGAAATTATTTTTTATCGGTCGTAGTCAATCGAATATCAAAATATTGGATTGATGGAAATTATTCATTTGAATAAAATATATACTTCTCGTTTTAATTGGTAGAATGGAGCAATTTGATTTTAATAGATGAACTAAAGTAATTGAGTTGATAGGTTGAGAGTCAAAGTGTGAAATTAATGAGAATTTTAAGGAATAGTTCTTGAAAAATATTTGATTGGGTAAAATTTCACAAAAATCAATTGTAATGGGTGAAGAAATTATTTTTTATCGGTTAATATTCAAGCGAATATAGAAATATTGGATTGATGAAAATTATTCACGCATTTGAATCAATTTACATTTTAAAACGTTGTCAAGATAAGCACTCATCTTATAAGGTGGCTCTTAGCAGCTGCACTAGAACTGTTTACTGACATGTATTGACTTGTTTTGCATACGTCATAGGTCTATACTTCAGCTTATATTCAATAATAACACACGGAATTCTTACTGGCTCATTGGTCTAGTGGTTAAGATACCAGGCTCATAATGCGAACATCCCGCGTTCGAATCGCACGTGAAGAATATTTTGTATTGAAATAATTAATTAATTAATTCGAGTTGAGAGAGAGAGAGAGAGAGAGAGAGAGAGAGAGAGAGAGAGAGAGAGAGAGAGAGAGAGAGAGAGAGAGAGAGAGAGAGAGAGAGAGAGAGAGAGAGAGAGAGAGAGAGAGAGAGAGAGAGAGAGAGAGAGAGAGAGAGAGAAATTTACCGCCAGAGCGCGCGCTCGATTTAAATTCAAAATTGGACTTGGAAAAAAAAGGGAGAGATTTGAAATTAATCAATTCTAGAATTCGCTTATAGAGCGCACCAACATCGAGTTCGAGAATTTGCCGCTAGAGCGCGCTCTCGATTTAAATGAAATTTCAAAATGGGAATCGATAAAAAAAAGAGGGAAATTTGAAATTAAAAATTGCGTGGGAATTCAAAATGGCGTGATGTCGTCCATATTAGATGCCACCATCTTGGATTATGTCCGCCATTTTGGATGAGAGCCGCCATCTTGGATGACGCCATCTTCGATGACGTCACAAGTCAATGACCCCGGCTACCATCTTGGATGACGTCAGAGGTCATTGACTTTGGCGGCCATCTTGCTCCTGCGCCAGAACTCTCATTTTCTCCCTACTACTAAATTAAAAATTGCGTGGGAATTCAAAATGGCGTGATGTCGTCCGTATTAGATGCCACCATCTTGGATTATGTCCGCCATTTTGGATGAGAGCCGCCATCTTGGATGACGCCATCTTCGATGACGTCACAAGTCAATGACCCCCGGCTACCATCTTGGATGACGTCAGAGGTCATTGACTTTGGCGGCCATCTTGCTCCTGCGCCAGAACTCTCATTTTCTCCCTACTGTCGTGGCCTGTTGTTAAGGAACCATCCCAGTATTGACTTGAACGACAGAGGGAAACCACGAAAAAACCCTGTCAAGATGGTCGACCATGGCGGGAATCGAACCCCGGTCTCCCGAATGACGGTTCAGTGTGTTACCACACGGCCACGCGTCTCGGTATATTATTGATTATTGAATCGATTATTGTTTCAAATGCATACAGTTCAGACGAAAGAGACAAACCAAAAAACAGAAGTTGAAGTGCAATAATTATTAAGATAGAAGATTCTCTTTGCCTCAAAACAAATGAATAATAAATGGAGTGAAGGCAGTTTGGGTTTGAGGTTTGGGGTGGTTTGGGGGAATGACAAAGAAAAATCGAAAGAAAAATATATATCAATAATATAAGATCTAAGATTCCTTTACCTTATAACCTTAACATGAATGTTTGCATTGTTAATTATTTCTCGACATATTGAATCAATTCAACAGTTTGCCGAATGAATTACATTTTGATGAATTATTTCCCTCAGAGTTGTAAGATTGACCTCGTGGTGCCCCATCCGAATCATCCTACCTTGGCATCCGTAACCTTAATTGGGGAGTACAATGACTTTGTGAAAAGTTATCTATGTTAAGTGATAGCTATAGATAGATACACATAATATGCAACATACACTGATACATACATCTACCGCACATCTAACTAGGCAAACGCTACGTGTTTCCTTCGCTTTGAAGGATGAGGTGGGAAATTAACACCAGTACCTCGCCCACTGTACCCTACTGTGAAGTCACCTGACTTCAATAACCCTAACAATGATAAACCAACCCAGACAGATAGATTATGCAGCGTTAGATCAGGTCAGGTACAGGTTAGGTCGAGTCGGTACCAACCTGACCTTGATAACCCTAAGCATAAAAGCCCAATTCAGGCAGTTAGGTTGTGCCACGTTAGATGAAGTCGGGTCAAGTCCGAGTCGGCACTAGCCTGACCTGGATAACCCTAACCATGAAAGCCCTACCCAGGCAGTTGGGTTAGACCACGTTAGATGAAGTCAGGTCAGGTCCGAGTGGGTAGTAACTTGACCTTAATAACCCTAACCATGAAAGCCAACCCGGGCAAATGGGTTAGGCCACGTTAGATGAGGTCAGGTCATGTCCAAGTAGGTACTAGCCTGTCCCTAATAACCCTAACTAAGAAAGCCCAACCCAGGCAGTTGGGTTAGACCACGTTAGATTATATCAGGTCCAAGTTGGTACTAACCTGACCTTAAAAACCCTTACCATGATGGCCTCAAAACTAACATAAAACTGAGACGCGTGTCCGAGTGGTATCACACTGAACCGTCATTCGGGAGACCGGGGTTCGGTTCCCGCCATGGTCGACCATCCTGACAGGGGTTTTTCGTGGTTTTCATCCGTCTTTTGGGTCAATACTGGGATGGTTCCATAACAAAAGGCCACGACCGACTCATTCCCACCATCCAAAACACCTAATAAAATAACCTTTCATCTCATCATCCCATCATCTCATTCATCATCCACCGACGCCAATAGATCGTAGCTATCAGTGTAGTGCGTCGTTAGAACCTAATATAAAAAAACTAACATAAAATTGTGGTGGTGTAGGTTAAAATGATTCCAATGAAAACTCAATGTTGAAATGATTGATTGGGTTGTTGCGAATCCCAGTGGTACTCATTACTCACTCAACATAGACTGTGTATATCTGCTGAAGCTGTTCATGGGCAACGCTACAATGAAAGATCGAGACAGTGGCTGAGTGGCATGATGAAAGAACTTTCAGGTAGAATCATCAAGATAAACTATAGGCCTATGCTTTATTTAAATTTTTTTCTAAACGCTTTTTTCAATCAATGTGACTTCGTGATGAAGTGTATCAACCTAGTGGCAACACTCAAGCTGTTTTCACACTACACCACTAAACCCACGGGCCAACCCTTTGTCTAACGCCGGGGCTTCAACCGCGGGCTGTACCTCGGGTGATACCACGGAATAACAAGGAGACTGTTTACACTCATTCGTATTGCCTGCTTGTTTCAAGGAAATTATGATCTATAGAAGACCGTGTTTGATATGCCTTCTTGAGTCAATACAAATCACACAAATATAAGTAGCACTATAGAAAGCCGTGTATGCCAAATTGTTTTCGTGTTATAACTTTGACAGCTGTGACAAGATTCAACTCGAAGTTTTAAGTTGAAATGATAGACACATTTGACGTTTTCTCCCATATAGAGTGATATGTTATGATTCCGTGTGTGTTGCAGATGATTGTTCAGGTAATATTAGTCTCCATTCATGATCTATTCAATTAGAATATACTTTAAAACTTGAGTGAACCTTCAACCTTGGAGTTGAAACTTTGACGAGGGTGAGAAAGAAGCGAACTTCTGCCCGCGGGTAATTCTCGCCCGCGGGTTCAACCCTAGCCTGCACTAGGGTTTAGAGCTCCTGCGGGTTGACCCAGGGTTAGTACTGTGTAAACACAGCAATATTTTCAACCGCGGGCAGACCGCGGTTTGACCAACGGGCAAACACGTAGTGTAAAAACAGCTTCAGTAGGAATCGTTGAAAAAATCGAAGATTTTTATTTCTCAAACTTTTTCGAATTTATTCGAAAATATATTTTTTCTCAGAATTGGATGAACCAATAAGGATGAACAAAACTGAACATATGTAATTTGTATAAATCAACGTGTAAACGAAAATAAATCAGACTGATCGATCGAACCAACCGACCTGTGGAGTCCATTTTGTCGCTTTTTCGTCCAAAATAATCAAGACTGAAATTTTTTGAAAGCGGCAGAACCGATTACTCCCCAAAACTAAACAGTTCCGAGTTGGTTGAGTATCTGCGTCCACAGTAGAAATCAAATTGATCATTCGAACACTCCGAGCTGTGGAACGCGGAAAAAAACAGAAGAAGATACATCTCTAACCCAATGGGTCTTCGCTTCGCTCATCCTATAGACTGAACTGGAAACCATAAACTAAAACTAGTATACACTAACCTATTCAATTAATAACTGTCGGTGTTTCGTGTTTGAACACCATGTTATCTGCGCGCTATGCCCGCTTGGTGTCTCATTCAATATATTGTGGGATAGTTGCAGACTTGCAGCTTATTTCTAGTACAGTAGGGCCTACACGGACGAGTAGGCATGGTTGAACATCTAACTGTATCGCACACAGTCACACTGGGCGGCCTACTAGGTGGTCTCTCTCTGATAGAAAGTCGACGAAACCAGTCCCTAACCTGATAGAGCTATCAGAAAACACTTTCCTCACAACAAACAATTGCAACTCTTACGCACATCGCGATTATTTATTCATTATTTTGTACATACAGAATGTGGGAAAATTGGCATATCTGTATTAT
>OZ023327.1:39311631-39414131 GCA_964007535.1 Brachyptera risi
TACATATTATATATACATATATATATATATATATATATATATATATATATATATATATAGACACTATTTGCCAGAAAAATGGTATAATGTTACTGATCGTGAAAAGAATATAACGAAATAAGTGAAATTATTGCATCTAAAGGATTATTAAGGATTGATGGGAAATATTAATCAATCATACGAGCGCACGCTATAGTCGATTTGGCTAAAAATCAGTTTTTTGGTGATAAGTTTTGAACGGCAGAAGATGAATATTGTAATACAGCAGAAACACAGATGCTTATAACACCTTCCAGATGGCATGAATAGAATCTATCAGCTGAATACATGTGAAAAATTCGTGAGTGAATTAGGTTAACTGGACTTCGAATACAGGGCATACTGCTGACGTTTGTTCATAAACAATTTTGTTCTTATAAAGGTCATAATTTTCATAAATGGATTGTATGTCTGTACAACAATGATCTGTAATGGTCTATATATTATATAACTTTGGTTTATGAACAGTTTTTCTTTTGAAGGTCATAAATTGTATTAATTTAATGCATACAATGGTCTTTTGAGTGGCTATAGACCTACTGTGATAGAAGGAATATAATATCATATGATATATATTATATAATATACAATAATATTTAATATATATATATGAATATATATATATATATATATATATATATATATATATATATATATATATATATATATATATATATATATATATTCATATATTTATGGATAGCCTACAGATATAGTATCTAGACTCCTCATTAGTCATTGGTGCAAGAGTTAGTTATACGACCAGGATTCTTTCAAGACAATTTGGCACACCAGAACGACGTAATAGCCCTCATAAGTATGATTCGTTATTCAATAATAATGATGATGATGATGATAATAATAATAGTCAGACGATCTTTAGCGAGGATTCAATTTGACATACTAAAAAAAATTGGTGTTTGTTTTTATGTTTTTTTTTTTTTTTTGGTTCTCCGCGGGTCAAACGGCTACAGCTATCAACTTCAAACTTTTTTTCATCATGGTTCCTCATCTAACTCAGATCTGTATAGTTTTGTGTCATTATCGGGTGGTAACTTTCATTTTTATGAATTTTAGAAATTTCAAAAATACCCATTAGAATAACACGGCGGAAAAAAAGAAAATATTTTTATTTTTCAAAAAAATGAAATTTTGCGTGAAGTTCAATTCTTTTCTGATACACATTTCTTGAAATTCTCAGCTTGATCGGGTCAGCCATTCTGAAGAAAAAACATAAAATGTGCTAAACTGACACCACTCGAAGCAGTTTTTACCCATTTATAACTTTAATGTCACCCAATTGGTGAATGTGGGCAAAAGTTTTGCGAAAAAGTTGACATACTATTACTATTTGCTCGTTCACAACGCATATATGGCGTTTTCCTAGTAATAATAATAATAATGATCTTTTTTTAAAAATTTTTTCATTGCTTCAATAAAAACACAAGAATTACATATTCGACATTCACTTGTCAATTTCAACCAAGCCCAAAAAGGGCTTGACTGTGGCGTTTCAACTGATATAATTAAATGAAAACTGTCTTTCTTCGTACAAATAAAATAAAATGTCGTTAGGGCCTACTTGACGTATTTGAAATATCAAATGGAATACAATAATATATATATAGTCACTGGATCATATGGCTATAATATGTAGGTGTTGAATAAGTAATAAAAATGGCGGAATAATATTTGAATAAACAAAATAATCAGAAAACGAATAAATTAAAATGTAGATTTGTTTAGAGAGAAACTGCTATAGGCCTACTGAAAAACCGAACATACTCTATAAATAATTTAGCAATGGTCGGTATATACACCGTCCATATAAATAATGATAATAATAATAATAATAATGATGATAATTTTTTTTTTTAGATGATTTTTTAACAATAATAATAATAATAATATCTGCACATACAGCTCAGTGGTTAACGCGCTCGCATCATCCGGATCCGGGAGGTGAGGAGCATCGAACCAGGTTCGATCCCCGCCACCGTCCACCTTTACGGGGGTTTCCGCGCGTCTCTTTATGGTCTTGGCTAATACTGGAATGGTTCCACAATATAGGACACGATCGCTTCCTTTCCACTATCCTCCCCATTACCTAAAAAAACTTAATTCCATCATCTCATTAATCTTCCATCTGACGCCAATAAATCTTGATTATCATTAGAGTTCGTTGTGAAAAAACAATGTAAAAAGTCTCAAAATTAACTAAAATCTAAATTAGATAATATATCTTTCTCATCGTTGGTTAAATTCACATTGATTCTGTTATAATTTATCTATTTTCTAATTCAATTCCAATAGTTATATCTTATAGTTTGTTCTCTAATTGTGTCACTTCTTCTGTAATCTCTCTCTTCTTCAATTACTTGAAGCAGTATATTTGTATTATTTGTGTCAATAGAAAACACACTGGATGATTGGGCAGAAATTCTAAATGAAAAATCAACATACTTCTCTTGGTCTTAGTATTTTTCAAAATATATTTCACATTCTATTTTCATAAAATAGCATATGATTCTGTGAACATATTTCTGTTGATGTTGTTTCTGTATATTTTCATATTGTCATGTAAACACATATAGTTTCCATTCAAACTAATCTGCTTTCCATGGCCGACACCGAATCACCACATTTCAGGTGTTTTCAGCACCATACATTATTTACATCAATTTTGTTACCTCTCTCTCTCATGCACTAGATGTTTTGGTAGAGTCAAATTATTTGAAGTATTTCCTTCATAAACTCATATAGGAATGTAACAATTATAGATCTTTTTCAGTCGATTCGTTTCGATGAGCTGGATATTGATGAATTTTGAGATATATCAATTCAAATTTTGATTATTTTTCCACTATAAATGACACTTAATTCCTTCAAATACTATCATTTTTATCATTGAACATACTATTAAATAACTGAATAATGACATTCCCAAGAAAAACTAGTTCTATGGTAGATACTAGATAGTATGGAATGAAATCATGTAAAAATAAATGTATAGGTAACCTACCCCATTTTTAAGTTCTACGTTCATTTTCAGTGAAATAATCGATGATTTTCCACCTACATAAAATCAAAATAGCAAGTTAATATTTCTTTACAATACTTTAAATTCGGTGCAATATATGTGACAGCGTTTCTGATGCAATTATTTATTTTCAAGAATTTACTTGCTTAATAAGATCCAACTTATATTTTCCCAATGGAGAATTATTTTAAAAATAACTTTTTGACTCAATACTGACCAAACGAAGGATGGAAAGACTTCAAGTTAGTTTATAGGATCGGTTTAATCAGTTTTTGTATATATATATATATATATTTTGGGTTCTTAACGACGCACTATACTGATAGCTACGATCTATTGGCGTCGGTGGATGATAAATGAGATGGTGGGATGATGAGAAGAAAGGTTATTTAATTGGGTATTTTGGATGGTGGGAAGGAGTCGGTCGTGGCCTGTTGTTAAGGAACCATCCCAGTATCAACCTGAACGACAGAGGGAATTACCACACAAATTAAACCCCTGTCAGGATGGTCGACCATGGCGAGAACCAAACCCCGGTCTCCAGAATGACGGTTCAGTGGATTACCACTCAGCCACGCGTCTCGGTGATCAGTTATTGTATTGCATAATCAAAAGTAGGCCAGAAGCTTGATATTTCGAAACAGAGCGAAAACGATTAATTATATTGTTATTTTTGAAAAATTGTTTCAAATATACTTCATATTCTCGCAGTGTTACGCAATACAACATTTCTCTTCATAATTGTATCCAATCATCATAATTATACTTAACAAGCTGCTGGGAAATGAGAACAAAATCCAAAAATCCTGTGAAAAGGAGCATTACTCATTATTACTATAATTTTCTTATGTTCAAAAAATATCATTTGAATGTTGTCCAAGTCTAGGAGTAGGAGATGAGTGAAGCTTGAATAAAAATGACTAGTTTGATTGAAAATCTTCTCGTAAATGACGAACAGAGATTGATCTGACATCTATGCTTGAAAGCCGAAAACATTTCCTTTACTCCAATTTCAGGTTATATATATATATACATATATATATATATATATATATATATATATATATATATATATATATATATATATATATATATATATATATATATATATATATATATATACATATATATATACATATACATATATATATATATATATATATATATATATATATATATATATATATATATATATATATATATATATATATATATATATATATATATGTATATATATATATATATATATATGTATATATATATATGCATATACCTGTGTGTGCTGGTGGAAGACAGTGAGTCGCTAGAGTGATGAACCGTCATTCAAGAGACCGTGGTTCGATTCCCGTCGCCATAGACGACCATCCTGACTGAGCCTTTTGAGGTTTTCTCAGAAGTTAATATAAATACTGGGATGGTAACTTATTTGTATTTGTATTTATTTACGGTTTTATGCAAACATGATTATATGTATGAACCAAGTCAGAATTAAAAATGAGTAGTCTACAAATAGCGTTAAAATGCAATGTAACGACACGAATAATTTCAGACCACAACAATATCATTACCCATTATTCCTACTACCATTAATAGATTGAAGAATACTATTCACTGAGATAGGTAAGTACTACAAACTATAATGAGATGAATAAAACACCGTAAATAATATATATATATATATATATATATATATATATATATATATATATATATATATATATATATGCATATATATATATATATATATATATATATATATATATATATATATATATATGTATATATATATATATATGTATATATATATATATATATATATATTTATATATATATATATATATATGTATATATAGATTTATATATGGATCTATATATATATATATATATATATATATATATATATATATATATATATATATATATATATATATATATATATATATAAATATATATATATATATATATATATATATATATATATATATATATATATATATATATATATATATATATATATATATATATATATATATATATATATATATAGGGTATAATGGTGAAACCAAACCACTTTCCAGAGTGGACTAATTGGATATACGGCCTAATCTGGAGCTTAAATGGAAGACAGCAATAATCACATTAAAGTCTTGAAGCATTAGTGTTTATTATTATTACACTATATAGACTTGTGGAAGTCTCGTCTAGAGGTGATGTAACAGTATATACTTAATCCACACTGTTATACTCCCTATACGCAGTTCCATAGCACAGCATTGTATACCACTACAAACGTATACCTTCTAAAATGGATCAACATACGTGGCACTGGCATGTTACCGCTACAATCAATAACATAACGTTCAGAAAGCATCTGATCTGAGATCTATAAAGATTTAAAATATGTAGAGCATGTTATCGCTACAGACAGTCTTGAACGGATTGTAATGTAGGCCCATAGTGTTGTGTCTGTTCAAAAACGTATCTAAAAAATGCAAGAGCATGTTGCCTCACTAATTTCCAAAAAATTTCTCAGGCTGTATATATATATATATATATATATATATATATATATATATATATATATATATATATATATATATATATATATATATTTATTTATTTATATATATATATATATATATATATATATATATATATATATATATATATATATATATATATATATATATATATATATATATATATATATATATATGTGATAATTAAACTTCTTGGATACGATCCAATATCGAGATATTTGGGATATTATAGTAATGTCGAAAAAGATACGCCTCGACCAGGGCGAGGCATCTGGTCGATGCACCAGATCTGATGGAGGGCGATCTGGTCGAGGGGTATCAGAGGCGGCTCTGTGTTAGCCTATTGTTTTTGAGGTTAAGGGCGTCCGGGTTTGTTTAGTTCTGTGTAAGCTTAGGTGTGAAGGTCCTTAGAACACTTGTATTTTACTTATCTCTTCGTGTAGGAAGATATTGCGGAAGTAATTTTATTTAGTGAGAAAGAAAATATATAAGTTGCTAGTTGTGCATAGTAGTGAAGGGCCTAGTTACTCGTTTGTAGGGTCATTATTGTCGAGGTAGTTCTAGAGGGTAACATTCTTCGTAATATCAGTCCAGCTCTTGTGAAAATGCAGGGTAGTGTAGCTGTTGTAGGTGTAGAGGATTCTAGTAGTTGTAATAGGTGTAAGAAGGTTGTGAGCAGTAGGCAGAAGGCTTTGAAGTGTGGTGTGTGTGAGTCGTGGGAGCATGGTGCATGCAGTGTGCCGCGTGTCTCGGGGGAGGAATATAAGATTTTGGGGAAATGCAGTTCAGTTGTGTGGTTGTGTGGTAGCTGTGTAGGGGATTGGAAAAATAAGGTAGTAGAAAAGGAGGCAGGGAAAAGGGGAGAGTTAGAAGAGCAATTAAGGAGTACTATTGCTAGGTTAAAGCGGAAGTTGAGGAAGGCTAAGGAGGGAAAGGATTTCGAGGGAGATAGAGCGGGTAAGGTTAGGGGAGTGTATGTAGATGAAGTGAGCATGGGGAACGGGCCTAGGAGTAGTGCTGAGTATAAGGGTAAGGAGACACCTGTGGTAAAGGTAATCAGTGTAAGGCAGGATGAAGCTAGGGCTAAGGTTGGGAAGGCAATGGGAAAAACCAAGGCTAAGGAAGTACTTGGGATAGAGGAAGATATTGGTAGACTGGGACAGAGTAGGGTTGCAGAGGAGGTTGAGGTTAAGGCAGACAGGAAGGGCTTGAGAGGGGTGATGCTGCTAGGAGACTCACTCGTTCGGGGAGTAGGAGCGCAGGCCGGGGGAAAGCTGGACGTCACAGTTTTACCGGGAATAGGGGTAGTTAGGATGAAGAAAGTGTTAGAACAGGTTAGTGATAAGGATGCTGCAGGGAATGCGGTGATAGTTCATGTAGGGACAAATGACGTGAGTGGTAGGGATGGGTGGGGAAAGGTCAAGTTAGTACAGGAGATGGAGGGGTTAGTGAACGTAGCTCGTGGGAGGTTTGGGGAAGGTAGGGTGGTGGTTAGTGGGATTTTGTATCGTAGGGATATGCAGAGGGGGGTCATCAATGGTATGAATGGCTTTCTTAGTCGTATGTGCGAAAGAATGGATGCGTGTTTTGTGGACTCCAATTGTTGGTTGAGAGGAGAAGGATTAGGTGGGGATGGACTCCATTTGTCAAAGGAGGGGCAGCGTATGTTTGGTGGGCTGTTATGGAGGGTAGGTGATAGGCTGGGAACACAGGTTTGACTTGAGGGGGGTGCGATGAATGAAGAAAAGGAGGGGAAGTGGGAGGGGGGAAAAATAGGTCGAGGGAAAGTAGATGCCAGGAGATTAACCTAATGGTAGTAAATTGTGAGAGTTTAGCAAATAAGGTGGATGAATTTAGAACGCTATTAGAATTGTACCAGCCAGAAGTGGTGGTGGCAGTAGAGACATGGTTGGGAGGGGGATTTACAGAAAGTGAATTAACTATAGATCGTTACACATTGCATAGAAGAGATAGGGATAGGCATGGAGGGGGGGTAATGGTAGCAGTTAAAAGAGGTATTCAGGGGACAGTGCTCTGGAAGGAAGAGGAAGTAGAGAAGATGGGAATGAAGATAACAGTAGGCAAACAGTCTCTTGAGGTAATCGCAGCATATGGGCCTCCGGGGGGGGAGGGATTTAGGACTGCTTCATTGTTTAGAGGATAGGCTTAGTGCTAGGGATAATGTAGAGAGTTTAATTATAGCAGGAGATTTGAACATGCCTAACGTAAGGTGGGAGGTAGGAGGTAGAGAACAAGGGAGGGGAGTAATGCAAAATATCGTTACGGGCATATTGAACGAAGGTTTTCATCAGGTTGTGGAGGAGGGAACCAGGAGTAGAAAGTTAGGAGGTACAAAAATTCTAGACGTAGTGTTAGTCAGGCCGAGTGAGTTGTGGGCAAAAACAGTGGTTGTTGATGGTATTAGCGATCATCGGGTACCTATAGTCAGCTTAGCTTTAGCTCCGGTTCAAACCGATAACGTTGGGAAGAAAGTTTGGGGGTACAAAAGGGTGCAGGCAAGAGAGGTTCAAAAAGCTTTTGAGGATAGGTTTGAGAAGTGGTGTGAGATAGACGAGCGTGATGTTGAAGGTCTGTGGTTCAATTTTCGGAAAGTATGTGAGGAGGTTAGAGATATGTTGGTTCCCTATGAGGTGTTGCAGGCAAATGCAGATCCTGCCTACTATAATAGTATGGTTAGGAGGCTTAAGAGAAAGGGTAGAAAGATGAGTAGGAAATTGAGGGAGTCAGGGGAGGGAAAGGAAGCGATCAGGGACCCAAGGCGGGACTTAAACAAGGCTAAGGGGGAGGCGAAAGAATACTTCATGGGTGGTATGTTTAATGAACGTGATGTACAGGGTAGCTGGAATAGAATGTACAGGTTTGTTTCTAGTCAGAAGGGTAGTAGTAAGGAGTTGCCCACCTTAGTTGATCAGGGAGGGAATGAGTGGAAAACGGATAAGGAGAAGGCAGCAGCATTAAATAGATTCTACGGGGAAGTGTTCAATGTGACTGGAATTATAGGGGAGGGAGAAACAACACTGGAGGGGGGGGAGAAGAAGTCCTGCTTACAGAGGGGGAAGTGTGGAATGTATTAAGGAAACTAAAAAGTGGGAAGTCACCAGGCATAGATGGGGTGCAAAGCGATCTCCTGAAATTAGCGGGTAGGGGGGTTGTAGGTTATATGCTAAGGTTGTTCCAAGCCTCACTCACAGCAGGTAGAGTACCGCAAGATTGGAAAAAAGCGGAGAAGGTTCCAATTTCAAAGGGAGGGCAAAGGGGCAGGGTAGACAACTACAGGGGAATCAGTTTAACGTCACATGTATGTAAGATGATGGAAAGGGTAGTTATAAAGAGAATAATGGAGAAAGTAGATGAACATAGGGGTATTTCGGAAGTGCAGCATGGGTTTAGGAAGGGGTATTCATGTGAGACACAGTTGTTAGGTTTTGAGGAAGAGCTGGCAGGGGTAGTAGACAAGGGGGGCTGTATTAATGCAGTGTTTTTAGATTTTGAAAAGGCTTTCGACAAGGTAGATCACACTATATTATTAGGGAAGTTGAAACTGTCCATTGGGAATGCTGGGTTAGTTAATTGGATTGGAAACTTTCTTCAGGATAGAGTTCAAACAGTTCGAGTAGGTTCGGAGGTTTCAAGCGAGGTTAAGGTTACGTCAGGAGTTCCACAGGGTAGTGTGTTAGGTCCGTCATTATTTGATTTATATATAGACGATCTGACTAGGGTTGTTAATTCGAGAATAAGTTTATTTGCAGATGATTGTGTGGTATATAGGGAAATCAATACAGAGGAGGATGTAGTAGCTATTCAGGCAGTTTTGACGGCACTTAATTGTTGGGTTCAGTTGAACAAAATGGGGTTAAATGAAGGGAAGTGTAAGTTAGTCACCTTTGGTAGGAGGAGAGTGAGGGCTGATGTAGTGTATGATGTAGGAGGGAAGTCACTTGAGTCAGTGGAAAACTACAAGTACTTAGGGGTGGTATTTGATAGACGTCTAGGGTGGGGGAGTCAGATAGAGAGAATAGTAAAAAAGAGTATAAATGCACTAAACTTTGTAATGAGGCAACTTAGGGGGACAAGTATGGAGATAAAGGAAAAGGCTTATTTCTCGTTAGTGCGTCCCATGGTGGAATATGCTAGTTCAGTTTGGGATCCTTATAGATTCGGTGAGATAAGAGATGTGGAAAGGGTGCAAAGGATTGCAGTTAGAAGGGTTACAGGTAAGGTTAGGAGGTGGAAATGGGGGCAGAATGAAAGGGGGGAGAGGGTGAGAATATTGGAGAGTCCATCTGAGATAATCCGAGACTTGGGATAGCAGGAATTGGAAATACGGAGAAAGGAGGATCGGATCTGTAATTACTTCAGGGTAATGGAAGGAGAAGGGGGCTGGGGAGAGTTGAATAGGTTGATTGAAAGGAATGAGTCAGGGTATGGGGGTAGGCGCAGTCATGATAGAGCAGTTGTTATAAAGGGGGCTAGATTAGATGTCGGTAAGTTCTCTTTCTTGAATAGGACAGTTAGGGATTGGAATGGGCTTAGTAGAAGTATACTTGAGGAGGATGAAATAGGGTTGAAGCTATTCCGTCAGAAGGTTAGGGAGGCGATAGGATAGGATCGATAGGGAACTTGCCACCGCGCAGTTATGTGCAACTGCATGAGTTGATAATAATAATAATAATAATAATAATAATAATAATAATAATCTTTTTCGACATAACTATAATATCCCAAATATATATATATATATATATATATATATATATATATATATATATATATATATATATATATATATATATATATATATATATATATATATATATATATGTGTGTGTGTGTGCGAACGTTTTTTGTCAAATCACAAAAATGTGACAAGGACTAGTCTCAGAAATGGTCCCCGAGTGGTCACATTTTTATGATTTGACAAAAACGTTCATACACATCGGAACACATATCGGTGCCCTAGGTTTCAGCCTTGCCAGCCTGTGCGTAAATATGAGCCTGAGCATGATGCAACCTATTCGCTATAGCCTACTTTTGCGCTACTTCTTAATGGCATCCTAGTATTATATGTTTTCCTTTCTATTTTTTTTTTATAATTATATAGTTCTCTCATGTTTTTTGTAAGTAGGCCTACATGGATTTTGTCACTATCATATAAATAGCTCGATTATCAACGTCAATATTTTCATTTCATTCATTCCCAATATCTCATCAAACTTATTGGGCCTGTCTAATATTAAAAGCCTCCGGAACACTAGCCTGAATTATAGAGTTACACAGACTCCTTAAAATTTAGATATTTGTACAAATTAATTTATTTTGTCTTTGTCAATGTTACTCTTAGTTTTACCCCTAGGTAGGTATTATTTCTTAGTGTATTAACCAAATGAGTTGTGTGGGTAACACCAGTGTAGGTGGTGAAGCGTGTAATAACCCCTCTCCCCTCCACCGCCTACCGCCCCTATCAAGCACTTCAGAGACGCTAAAAGCTACATGGGCTGCCGGCTATTGTAAGAGGGGTGATGTGGTTGGTGAAAATGGTGTAGGGGAAGGATAAGTTAGAGATAACAAGACAAAACTCCATTTATCTCCTCTCTCTCTTTTTTTTCTCTCTCTCTCACACACACACACACACACACTCTCTCTCTCTCTCTCTCTCTCACACTCTTTCCCCAACCCCTTGTTAGATCCTCTTGGGAGATCCATTAGTAGCGATATGAGCCAGAAATTGACACTACACAAATAACACGGGAAACGAATCGCGAAGAGACTTTTATTGTGATTTTGAGAGGTGTTAAAACTGTTTTAGCTTGGAATACTATTCCGAAGTATTCGGAGTGATATTGGTATAAGGACGATGATAAAAAGAATATATCATAATGATGATTATTGTTGGATACAATAATACATCGGAGATTTGAAAAGAAGTTCCAAAAATATTTTCACCCTCAAAACTCTAACTCCTTCTCCATGCACCAAACTGAGCTACATTCCATGAACTGATGACCAAATAGAAAATAAAAAGTGTTCTCATGGCTGTAAGGGGAACCCAACCCACTCACAAAAATGTATCAGAGTTTATGTTATTCATTGATGATAAATGTTGAAATAGGATATTAACAAATTGAAATGAAAAAAAAGTTGAAAATTCCGAGAAAATTTGGGAAAAACTAATTGGAAAATACGTAAAACTCGTAAATAGAACAAAACTAGTGGATAGTTAGAATGAAGATGACAATCAATTGGTTGAGTAGACCTTCCTCTATCAGACAAACTAGATTCCATCAGCAAACCTAGTAACCGTTTTTATACAAATAAACAGTTTATGTTACCGTACCTTGATTCACAACAAAAATGGCGTTTCCCTGGTCTTGTATGACAAGCGCATGTGGTTTAACCGTCCATTTTTAGTTTAGCCCAAAGTCAGTTGTCTTACGGATGCATATAACAAACACGATCAAATATCTCAAGAAGTAATCAAATTATATATGTAACGCGAGATGCATGTTTTATGACCATCTTCAGTGTCGACTAAAGCATAAACAATCGTAGTTGTTTTCCGGATGAATGTATTGTTGTGAAACTGCTTCACACCGTGCAGAGAAGTATCTTCTAGAATCTAGAATATTGTCAATTCATGATAACATTCATAATATGTTCACAAATAATCACCCTGGTGGGAACTTCTTACCCTATAAAGACTGGGGACGACTTGAGCATGAACTCTCAGAGAAGTGTTTAGCTTGTAACAAGTAAATTGAACACTATATACAAAATATTATTCGAAAATCAATTATTTACAGCAGCTAATCATTTGAACTATTATACCTATATACATGAAGTTTGATTGAAATGAAAATTGTGTATCTGTGAATCTCTTTTTAAATTTGGAATATATGTCAATATAAGCTAGAGAAAACGCTACAAGTATACGTCATATAGATGAGCTAGAAAGCATGATGCTACATTTTGATTTTTTTCTCGTAAAAACAGCCTACCACCGACTAAGTTCACGAAGCAACAACAAATATCTTTGAATTTATTTTTTCCTGTTTTCAATGGTTTCGACTGCAAATGTGAATGATTGAAAATATCGGTCAATTTGTTTTCATTTTCACAGGTTCAAGCTTCATTTCATTTTCATTTTATTTATACACAAAATATATAGTCATAGACAGCTAATAATACATACCTACTTTCCTGTGTCTGCTTTCCTAATGTCATAATACAACACGATTCTATATTTACATCTGTGATTACATCACAGAGAAATCTCATATTCTACAACTGATGGACTTTTAAAGTTTAATTGCTGTTAATTTTCCATTTTCAATTTTTTTTTTATTTTTTCCCTTTTTTTTATTTTTTCTGCTCAAAGCTTAGTATCACAAGTCATGTAGCCGTTAGTATTTCAGGTAATTCTATGTGAGAGTATGAATCACGTATGAATGATACATCATTATGTATGACGTATGAATTATCATAATCACCAGACTATTGTAATATTATTAATTGTTCTTGTGATTATTTCTTTTTTATGTTGTTTTCCTATAAATAATATAGATTCTAAACCGTTCTCTCTTTCTTTAGACAGTCCGCACACAAGACAGTGTCTTACACGGGCTTCTTGAATCTTCTAAATACTCAAATTTAGAATTTCATTTGGAATATTTGAAATATAATAACAAAATGTAAATAAGTACAGTGGCGTAACAAGGCATGATGAGACAGGAGTGCAAATTGTATAAATGGGCCCCTCCCCTTTTTTTTGTCATATTTGACGAAGTCCCGAAAAGTAGGGCCTACTCGTGTGCTTCCAATTTATTCTTTTAAAAATGTGATTCAAATTTTCTTTGAATTTTTATACCATTTATTGCACATAAATCATTTCACTCATTTATTGATTGCTATTAAAATTCCTCCGCCTTACTTTTTGCTTTGCAAAAATGTCTACAACATCACTAAAATAAATCCGTCTTGTTCTCTCGGGTTCAATTAATAAAATTGAACCTGCACTAAGTCTCGTTTATGGAAAAAAACAATATATAAACCTATAAATTGGAAAAAATAGTTTATAAATCATCACCTCAGCAAATTGTGCCAGTCTCAGTGGGCCCCCCAAAGTAAATTTAGCTGTGGGCCCCTGCGCCACTGCACCGCTTGCACCGCTGATGGCGATATTTACGCCACTGTATAAGTATAATAAATATATGAAACTATTATTATTATTTCCATACACTTAATACCATTTCTTTCATTGCTAAAAATAATAATATTGATTCTTCATTACCGTACTATTATATTATAATCATCATTTCCTTGGTTTATTAGTGTTGCATCTATATGTATGTATTACGGAGCAAGACTAAAATGATTTGAAATTAAATTGAATTATTTACGCACGATGATGGTAGTCCAAGTTTTGATTATTGGCTACATTAGTTTACCTTTTTATAGAGTCAATAGTTATTTACTGTCAAAAGTATTATGCATGTCTTAATACCACAACTATATAGTAATTGTTAAAATGGAAATATGACTGAAAGTCTTGAGTTATTTATACATTGAAAGAAATTCAATCTGTGGTATAGACTAATCTATAATAGTACAGTACTTCTTTTTTTTTTTTATTATTGTCACAAATTGAATTACACAATTAGAATTGATAATAGAAATACTGATTAATATTGAAAAATTGATTAATATTATAATAGAATTATTTCAATAATATAATAGAAAATTCTATTTGTAAAATTGTGATGGGTTCTCTTTTGACTTTTACTCGTGTGCAACTTGTTTTTCTTGAGATCTTATTCTATATCGTGCACGAGTACACTAAAACTTGAAAGACGCACATTTTCATCTAGCTTGCAACATAGAAGGGTTTGAAGCGTTTTCTAGTAGCGAGTCCAGACTGATGTGAATGCGAATATTATTGTAATTGATTTTATCTAGAGGCTACTCTTTTATAGACTAAACATTGAAGTAGACTCCCGACTAAGAGCTCTACAGATTTTCCGCTCCCTTCTATTTCTTCAAGTGGGTAAATCTGTTTGCTTCCGCAGCGATTTGCCGGGGTAGATGTTGATGTTTGCGTTGCGATTGATTCTAATCAGAAGTAGGCTGGCTATACGAACATGGAAATGTCATCTCGGATCTTGGCGCCACTTTTGTCAGCTAGAAATCCTATAAGCAAACATCGCAAAGTGGCCGTAAAGCCGCGAAGATTAGCCGACACGCATTGCTGTAGATCTGTAGGCCTAGTCGCCTATAGCTTGTTGGATTATTAGGTTTAGGCTTAGACTACGCTATGTTCTAATATCAATTACGTCTTACCATGGACGAAAGATAATAAGTCTATGGTCTTACGGCAGACGTCTTACCACTGTGAGTCATGCATCCTTCTTCAAGCCTGTAACCTCGAGATTGACGCTTTGCATGACGTCAGAAAAGGTTTTTGGTTTAGATTTTCATTCAAAATCAAAAACTATAATCAAACCGAGACGAGTGGTCGAGTGGTTAATACACTGGACCGTCATTCTGGAGACCGGGGTTCGATTCCCGACATGATCAACCATCCTGACAGGGGTTTTTCGTGGTTTTCCTCTGTCTTTCAGGTCAATACTGGAATAGTTACATGAATAGAACATGAATGTTAGTAGTGAGGAAATGGGGGTTCTGGCGCAGGAGGAGGAGGTCATTAAACCCATGACGTCATCCAAGATGGCGCGCTCATCCAAGATGGCGCTCTCATCCAAGATGGCGCTCATGACGTCATCCAAGATGGCGGTTATTTCCAAGATGGCAGCCACACCATTTTTAATTTCAAATTTCCCTCTTTTTTTTTTATCGAGTCCCATTTTGAATTTTCAATTTAATCGATCGCACGCTCTAGCGGCAAATTCTCGAACTCGATGTTGGTGCGCTCTATCAGCGAATGCTCGAATTAATTTCAAATTTCCCTCTTTTTTCTATCGAGTCCTATTTTGAATTTTCAATTGAATCGAGCGCGCGCTCTAGCGGCAAATTTTCTCTCTCTCTCTCTCTCTCTCTCTCTCTCTCTCTCTCTCTCTCTCTCTCTCTCTCTCTCTCTCTCTCTCCAACTTGAATTAATCAATTAATCAATTAATTATTTTAATACAAAATATACGTCTGGTGCGATTCGAACGCGGGATGTTCGCATTATGAGTCCGGTATCTTAACCACTAGACCAATGGACCAGTAAGAATTCCGTGTGTTATTATTGAATATACGCTGAAGTATAGACCTATGACGTATGTGAAACAAGTCTATACATGTCAGCAAACAGTTCTAGTGCAGCTGCTAAAAGCCACCTCATAAGATGAGCGCTTATCTTGACAACGTTTTAAAATGTATATTGATTTAAATGCGTAAATAAAATTATCAATTCAATATTTTGATATTCGATTGATTATTACTGATGAAATATAATTTTCCAATTTTGATATTAGATTGATTATGACTGATACAAAATAATCTCCTGACCCATTAAATTTAATTTTCCGATAAATAATTTTATTAATCCAATATTTTGATATTCGAAATCATGGGCCTACTCAATGAATACATTAGTTGAAAAATTTAATTCAATTTTCAAATAAATAATTTAACAATCCAATATTTTAATATTCGATTGATTAGGACCGATGGAAAATAATTTCACAAATTTGATATTAGATTGATTATGACTGATACAATTTAATCTCCTGACCAATTTGATTTAATTTTCTGATAAAAAGTTTTAATAATCCAATATTTTGATATTCGATTGATTATGACCGATAAAAAAATAATTTCTTGACCCATTCAATTTAATTTTCCAATAAATAATTTTCACCAATTCAATATTTTGATATTTGATTGAATATCACGGATGAAAATTCAATTCAATCTTCAAATAAATAATTCAACAATCCAATATGTTGATATTCGTTTGATTATTACCGAGAAAAAAAAAATTCCTCATTTTGATATTCGATTAATTATTATACCGATAAGAAATAATTTTCCAACCCATTCAATTTAATATTCAAATGAATAATCTCCATCAATCCAATATTTTGATTCTCGATCGATTATGACCGATGAGAAATAATTTCTTGATCCATTTAATTTAATTTTCAGATAAATAATTTCTACTAATCTAATATTTTGATATTTGATTGGTTATGACCGATAAGAAATGATCTCCCTATTTTGATATTCGATTGATCATGACTGATACAAAATAATCTCCCGACCCATTAAATTCAATTTTCAAATAAATAATTTTATTAATCCAATATTTTGATATTCGATTGAATAATTTCTTGACCCATTCTATTTAATTTTTCAATAAATAATTTTCACCAATTTAATATTTTGATATTCGATTGATTATGACTGATGAAAAAATTATCTCCTGACCCATTAAATTTAATTTTTCGAATAAATAATTTTTACCTAATCAAATATTTTTCAAATTTGTTTTTTCAAACTCTCATAAATTTTGAACTTTCACTCTTAACCTAATATGTTGATTGCTTTGGTTCATCTATCAAGATCAAATTGCTTCATTTCACCAATTAAAACCAGAAGTATATATTTTACTTATCCATCTGTGATAGTGAATTCAAAATTATTTAAGGAGCGGGTAAGGAGAATAAAACATAGAGATAAACATAATGACACATTTATTTTTTACAAATCGCAAAATATATAATCTAAGTTTATAAAAGATATATGGAAAATAGTTATAGTTTTGATATGTTTGTAGATGTAATGGCGTGAGTATAACCTTCTGCTGCTATGAAATGAATAATCCAAAATAATAGTTCATCATATCATCAATCTGAAATCATTGTTCACTATAAAATCAGTATAGAATAATTATTTACTACATGAATAATCAAAGATAATATCTCAAAATATGAATAATCTAAATAAAAGAGAGCATTTAAGAAATAGTGCATTGTTTCGAGATGTGAAGTAGAAGTGGGTATAAAATAATTTTAACAAAGTCAACCAGAAACCTAATTTGAAGAAGAGAACTCAAGAGGTAAATGTTAAATTTTGAAATGACCATGCGCATAAGAGTGGATACCATCCCGTAGAATGTAACGTTTATCGTCAAACGGTGAGAGGGTGATTTTGTGTTGTTTTATTGTGAAGAGATTGTGATCAATACTGCGTATCGAAAACATCTCTTCACTCTGAATTTGTTTAAGAAATAGGGATTTGTGGTAGTCAGAGTGCCGAATTTTCTTCCTAAGAGTAGATTTTGCTATACCTTTACCTACTTTTTTGTTGACACCACCTGATTCTAAAATCGAATACATTTTCGCCCTTAAACCGATAAACTCCTTTACTGGTCTACCATCCATTTCGTCTTTAAATTTGCCTAATACTTTTTTATTCTTATTGCTAAACAGCGCATGATCCCTTGGGAAGTTGGAAGTATCAAAACGGTCCTCATCTACTTTCATATCTTCGAATAAATCTTTAGTTTGAATTTCATAACATAATGAGTCAGTGTCGGTGAATAACAATTTGATATTCTCCCCATATTTTGATTTAGCATAATTGTAATGAAAATCGTACATGACAGTTTTGCTAAGTTCTAATATGGCAAGTCCCGCGTAGATGGGACGATTTAGAAAAAGTACAGGTTTTTTTTGAATGAACAGCTACCAATTCATTATCAAAAATTTTGAAACTTTCGAATGATGGGGAAGCTACTAGCTCATTCACTCGTTTTTTGTCAACAACCAGTTCAACGTTGATGCGCTTACGAATGTTTTCCATTGTTTTTCCAAATACTGCATTATTCATAAGCTTAAAAAAATCTTTCTCAAAGTTATTGACAGCTGCAGTACGCTGCCTTGTATTGAAATCAATATGAGGTTTTAACCATGATTTCTGATTAAATGCTAATACACGATGTACCTTAGTGAGTTTAAGACCTAGAGAAAGATATTGCTTTAGATTTTCAGAGTGTAAGGTATATTTACTCTTATTGCTCAAATTTGGTACTAATTCACTAACGTTGACTGGTATCTTACTATCGCTTACATCTAAAAGTTTCATACAATAGGGGGATAGCATTTCTTTAGTTATTAACATTTTCTCATGTGCTCCCAATGAATTTTGAACGAGGTTTTCCAAAGAGCAGTTTAAAAATTGACATGAATCTAAAAATCTCGAATGTCCCACACTAAAACTTATATATTTCTGCATATTATTAGGAATGCATTGAATTCTGCCCTAATTTAGTTTACTTATGTGCTGCATAATGAGATGAGAATCATAATTTTTCCATTATGCATAAATACTGGAATATGTGTGATTTTTCTATAATTTCAATTACATTCTTGATGGGCACAACCGCGATATGCTCCCGTCATATGGTTATGATCTCTAACCTTATCACGGTTAAGCGGTTCTCCGCAAATGAAACAATCTATAGCGGAATTAAAATGTATTTTATCCTGTTCTGTCAACATCATAGTTTTATTTTCCAAAAGATGTGGTAGGAGTTCCTTCTCTTCAGCTATGATAGCTTCAAGGAATTCATCCACTGCATTCGGACCGCGGAATACCACAGGCTTTTTATATAATTTACCATTTTGATCGATAATAACATAGCAAAAACCTGAAGCTTCATGAATTGATAATTTTGTGGTATGTGATAAGTTCACATCTTGGTCACAACCGCGCGCTCTGATAGATATTTAACTTATTTTGAACGTATTTTATAATTTGAATATTAGCGCGGTGTTACTTATATTTAAATTAATTACCATTTTTCATATTTAAATAAGAACAATTCAGTGCGTCGGTTTGAACCTGGGCACCTTAGTTTTATGAGTCCACCACTTTACCACCAGACCAACTGAACAGTGAGTTCTACTGAGGTAAAATGTGTATATATGAAAAATCCATCGAACTCTTACGTCATGATGGTAAATAATATTGAAACGTTAAGTGTCTTAATATTTGTACGCAAATTTGGAAAAGATCAATATAAATAAAATGAATATTTTGATTCTATCTGTCTCAATGATATTCAATAACAATCATCCATCTAAATAGTTGAAATAGATAATTAATTGGATGTGGAAATTTTCCGAAGTAAATATACAAATAGAAAATAAAATGGATAATTTATCACAGGAATTTGTCTGTATAGAAATGTACGATAATTCAGAGAATATTAGGATTATTTTGACCTTATATATTATTGAATTATATTTTCAATAATCATTGATCGCTATAGTGTAATGCTAATGAATTTGCATGAAAAACTAGAGTAGAAAAATTATAAACTACGTAATTATTTTTTTTTTTTGATTCCATCTGCTATAATGTTATTCAATAATATTAATTTATTCTAAAAAGTTCAAATAGAAGTGAAGTGTTAATTTTTACGAAATAAATTATCCTAAGCCGAATGGTACAAAAACTTTTTATAGAATTATCTATTTGTTATATAAGAATTTGCTAAGATTTTGTTCCATTGATCCATAATATATCTATATGAATATATATTTTACATGTTCATTTTCAGAATAAATTTCGAATTTCCAAAATTTTCAACATGACTATTGATTCAAAGGAATCTTGGGATTAGATTTTAAATGGAAGGAAGGGTGCTGAATGTTTAAATAATTCAAACAATTTGATAATAGTAGGAATCAGAATTAGATTGACATTATTTACTCAAACATTTTTTTTTTTTTAAACTTCACTTAGTTTGTTTAACAATGGAAAAATGATACTAAATAATGTCAAGATAATTCTTATACCTTCAAAGCCAGTTTTTCTTCAAATCATTGTATAATTTTGACGTCTTGTAACTTCATCTATTCCATAATAGATTAACTTTACATTAGCATTGACGTTTATATCTTGAATATCTTTATCTGTTAAATTCAAGCTATACCTCATTGGAAGAAAGAGTTTGAATGTCTCGGGCTCTGTCTGACTGTCTTCTTGAGCGTGTTCATCCAACAGCGTCACTAATAAGGGTTGGCCGTATTTTGTCTTCACTCTTGCCACGTTTAGAATTTGGTATGTCTTGCCTATATTGAGATCATTTGCATGGCGTAGCGGGCAGTTATCAGCCATGTTAAATTTTTCTGCATACTCAGACATCTGGAACAAAATTCAAACAAAATTTAAACAAAAACCCATTAGCTCCAATCGACGGTCAAATTATGCGCAATTCATATTTTTACATCACAAATAAAATTTAAAAAAATATATCACATTGCTCATTACAGAATGAAAGATAAAGCACGAGTGATTTCAAAATAGTGTTGCTATCATTTTTCATTTTTCTATTTGATAATTTCAATTAAATGAATAGTATTCTATTATTCCATACGTTTTCATATTGTTTGTTTAAGATTGAAAGGAAGCACGAATGTTTTTGAAAGCTTCATTTTTGAAGATTTGAATTCTTTCTTTATTGTTACGTTTTAATTTGATTTAAAATAAGAATAATAGTACCATGGAATAAATTGCATATTTAACAAGTTTCGATTTAATGAAATGTAGGCAATAGATTTTCTCCAAAGTTTGATCATTCTTTGAATATAGACAATATGGATTCACAGTTCAAAAAGAAAATTATCATTTCATCAAGTTGGTAAAATAATTTCGTAATATCTGACAATCTTTACATAGTTTATAATATTAATAATAGAAGAAAAAAGATACACATTTATAAAGATTTAAAGATGACTTACGTTTCAGCTGCTCGAGTTCTTGACGTGTCACACTGAATGATCGATGATATGATTGTGAATGATGATCTGCAATCACTGCGTGTACTTATATGTAGACTGGTACTACACGTGCATAGGTTAATCAACTTGATGATTTTGCATGAAATCGTTAGCTCGAAAACAGGATGCGCCTATTTTTTTATGTCTTCGTTTGCAATAATTGATTTTTTCATTATTATTTGCTAAAACTAAATTGACAATCAATTACTTTTGGAAGGTGGACAATAGTGAACAGTAGTGTGAGACAATTATCATTTCACGCGACTAAACTGGAAGATTGTAATTGTCAACGATTCTAACGCATGCAATCTTCGATTGTTTTCTTATCTGCACGTATTGTCGACGATCTATTCTAACGGAAATCGATCAGAATGCTGAATAATCAATTTATATATGTAGGATGTTTCATGTAAGTTGGAGTATGGAGAAATGATACATAAAATTGAATCTCATCATGCACTCATTGAGGATATGCCTACTTGGTTCAAGTATTTGGAAGTGTTCAGATTTTATGATTTCAAGTCTCTTAAAAAAAATTTCCAAGCGAATTATATGAAATACAGTAGAGGTATATGAAACTTCATCAAAATTTTGATTACATTCGGTTTGATTTTGAATTCATGGTATCTATACATCCCTTCACTGCTATTTCATGGTATAAAAATCAATTACTCATATTTTCGAAGAAATCAGATTTAAGTTGTTTTATTGGTATGAGATTTGTAATCACATTACGTTCAAGGCTCGAATTTTCATTGATCTATGTAATTTCAAAAGGTTTTAATGACATTGAATATTTTTCAAAATTTATATTTGATCATACGTCAACATTTCAGTTACGTTCTGTTGAGAATCATCATTCGTCAGATTATCGATTTATCAGATCAATTATCGATTGAAAAATGAGAATTTGATAGTAAAATGTGAAGGTGGGTCAAATTTATTATGATGTGAACTATTGATAATTTTCTCATATTGAAAGTTTCCAAAAATATTTTTCATTGATGAAATCAAATTGATCAAGAGATATATCAAATTGGTAAATACTTAGAATGAAATGTCATCATGAGAATAGAAAATATATTCTAAAATGATTTATTATAGAATATTTGATTAAAAATAACTAATATGAATAGATTTATCTGATTAAAGTAAATCTATTTGATTAACAATGATTAATCTCGTAGTCATAGTTATTATTGGATCATAAAAAATGTATGGATTGAAAAATTATTTCACAGATATCTGAAATGGGTTGAATTTGTTGATAGAATTCTCATGAGATTATAAGTCCATAATTGAGAAACAATTCATATGAATGATGCGGATAATGAAAATAAATGTTGGATGATTATATTAGTGTGTAGGTATAGTCATCAGTAGAATAAGAATTAAATTCGGATCGAAAAATATTGATAACGTGAGAGCTTCAATTGAGAAGATATTTCCAGATTAGAATAAAAATGGTTCAATGAGTCGGAAAATATTCTTTATTGAAGTGATATCGATCACGAGAAATATCAAATTCATAAATACTTAGAATGAAATTTCATTATGAGATTAAACCTGATGAATAACATAAAACGAAATTAAATTCACATTTGATAATTTATGAGAGCATATTATTGAAAATTATCAACTCGATTATTTCTGAGAAGTTTAACCTAGGAAATGAATCAAGCAGACATCATCAAACTTGAGTGCACACTGAATATAGTTGCGTACTAACCGATACGATACCAGATGGAAGCCAGTTTTTCTGTTTCTCTCAATGTTATGAAGTGGTTTAATTTGAAAATATCGAATATTAACATGTATTCGACTATATTTTATCATCATATTCTGAACATCAGAGTTCATAACACAAGTTCTTACACTATAGCAATCCATATCGAGTTGCTATTATGTTTTTGAAAATGTTGATAGGCTTACAGCATCCGATATAGAAAACGCAACCTCAGGTTTACTCGGCAGAATTCAGACCTGCCAGTATAGGTCAAGTGTTTTGAATATTGTATGTCATCTTTACTTTCAATCCTAATATAGTCGACATAAATTTAAAAGCATATTTGTAAAATTATTACCTCAATTGCTGGATTTTTTGATATCAGTGAAATGTGAATTATATTCAGATTGAAAAAAATATTGAATAAGTGAAAGCATTAAATGAAAATATATTTCAGATTCTGGGAGTGAGATGAGCAGTAATTTATTTCATAGTGCCGATTAAAAATTAGCTATGTGATGAGTTTTTTTTTTTCTTTCAGAATAGAATTTCATTGAAGAATAGAAAATGATATTTAAAAATTATTTGAAACTTGAGAAAATTATTCATTATGGAATATTTAAAATTAGCATCTAGGAAATTGATGCATATTATTATATCACGACACTGAAAAATCAGAATGATTACAGAAAATATTAGATGAGTAATGATTACGTTTTATTAAATTATTTTCAAATTATTGATTACAGAATATTTCTATCTTGGTGTCTACTTTTGAGAAAGATTTCTTCAAGCCTATGAATAATGCGGTCATTGTCAAAATCATGGAATATATGTGTAAGCGTATCAACGTTGTAGATATGAAACGGGTGAATATGCTTCCCCTGCTTCTGAAAGTTTTAAAATTTTTAGCAATGATCTAGTCTAGGTGTTCATTCAAAAATTAGGCTGTAATTCTTGTAAATTGTCACATCTATACGCTGAGCTCTCCAACTGGAATGAACGTTGAATTTCAAGATGGAATGTATTGACCAGATAAAAGTTTGGAAGAATCGATTCTAATGAGCCAAGAGATAATTTTCTATCAGTAATATCTAATAGAATATATTAATGATGAAAATAAAAAAGATTGAAATTAAAATTTTGGATGCTACCCTTTACGTGGAACAAGTTGAATTGTCTGCCGGATTGAAATATTTCTACGGGTCAATAGTTATTTCGAAATTAACGCGTAGAAAAATGAAAATAAATGAATGAATGAATGTATTCTATAAGCCACGATTATGGAAAATTAGATTGATCACGAAGAATATTTCCAAGTTATCATTACAGTACGTCGTTGAACCTGATATAAATGAAAACAAAATAACGAAATTGAATTTGCATGTGATAATTTATGAAAGCATATTATTGAAAATTATCAACTCGATTATTTCTGAGAAGTTTAACCTAGGAAATGAATCAAGCAGACACCATCGAACTTGAATGCACACTGATTATAGTTGTGTACTAACCGATACGATAACAGATGGAAGCCAGTTTTTCTGTTTCTCTCAATGTTGTGAAGTGGTTTAATTTGAAAATATCAAATATTATTATGTATTCGACTACATTTTATCATCATATTCTGAACATCAGAGTTCATAACACAAGTTCTAACACTATAGCTACCCATATCGAGTTGCTATTATGCCGATACAGCATCCGTTTTATTGGTTTCATAGTGTCAGCTCGTCGTATTTGTTATTATAATAAAATGCAAGCTCAGGTTTACTCGGCTCAAATCAAACGTGTTAGTACAAGACAAGTGTTCCGAATATTGTATGTCATCATTACTTCCAATCCTAATACAGTCGACATACATTCAGAAGCATATTATTTTGAAAATCATTACCTTGCTTGCTCTTTCAATATCAGTAAAATGGGAATTATATTCAGATTGAAAAAAATATTGAATAAGTGAAAGCATTAAATGAAAAGATATTTCAGATTCTGGAAGGTGGGATGAGCAGTTATTAATTTCATGGTCCTAATTTAAAATTATCCACGTCATGAGAATAGAAATTTAGTTCTGAAATCACTACGCATCAGTAACAGTTTTCTATCAAGTAACATTCAATCCAAATTTCCTGATATGATACTACAGTGATTCATATACTAGAAATATCATTCAATTATCAGTTCTCAATCTCATACAAGGGATAACTATATCAGAGGTGAACTAGTAGGTTTAATTTATATCGAGATATTCGAAATTTATTGAACATGATTTATTTATTCATCATTCTATATAGCTATGTCTGCATTTTTGGAATGTTATGCATCAGTGATTTTTATGTTTCTTACTCATAACGACTTTCATTCCGAGCTCGAATGAAATTGATTTTTAAAATAATTTCTATATGATTGAGTGTAATATATTACTATATTCGACGCTGAAATCTATTATCCTAATAAGCTAATTGGAACATGTTTGTCGTTACTAATTGAGATGGATACCCTGAATTGAAAACTATATAATGAATGAGTGAAAGTTTAATATGAGAAGATTCATTCCAATTGCAGTAAACCTATTTGATCAATAATTATTAATTTCTTAGTAACATTTACACTTCATTTCATTTTTGAATTGAGAAATTATTTCATGTATATGGTGGAATGGTTTGAATTTTTTGATGACATTCTCGTGAGATCATAAGTCTACAATTGAAAAAACGATTCATCTAAATGATGTAGATCATGAAAATAAATGTCGGATAATTTATATTTGTGTGTAGTTAGCGACTATTAGCAGTAAAAAAAGGAATTGTATTCGGATAGAAAAAAATATTAGTTGATAATATTTTCAAAGTGGAGGTTAGAAAAAATATATGAACGTTGGAATGAATCAATTTGAATACCCAGATAATTTCAAAAGGTTAGAAAAAATATGAGAATCAGCATCCATCAGAAAATAATTGAAATGTATCGATTGAAAAATGTGAAATTGAAATGGATTGAATTCTATTATGAGGTGAACAGTTGATAATATTTCCACAGTGGAAGTTGAAAAATATATAAATGTTGAAATACATCAATTAGAATATCTAGTCGATTCCGAAAAAGTTATGGAAAGTAATTTAATTCTAATCTATTGGAAAAATATGAATTGATGGCTACTTAGAATGGAACTTGACTATGAGAGAATGGATTGATGAGAAAAAATTCGGAATAGAATTTCATTGAAGAATAGAAAATGAAATTTAAAAATTATTTGAAACTTGAGAAAATTATTCATCATGGAATATTTAAGAATAAGCATCTAGGAAAATAGATGCATATCGATAAAATAGATGTGTATCACGACACTGAAAAATCAGAATGATTACAGAAAATATTGAATGAGTGATGATTACGTTTTATTAAATTATTTTCAAATTATTGATTACAGAATATTTGGGGAATCTTGGTGTCTACTTTCGAGAAAGATTTTTTCAAGCCCATAAATAATGCTGTCATTGTCAAAATCATGGAATATATGTGTAAGCGCATCAACGTTGTAGATATAAAACGGGTGAATATGCTTCCCTTGCTTTTGAAAGTTTCAAAATTTTGATAATGATCTAGTAGGTGTTCACTCAAAAATGGCTGTACTTTTTCTGAATCGTCTCATCTATGCGGGGCTCTTCATACTGGAATGAACATTAAATTTCAAGAGTTTGATATCCACTCTTATACGCATGGTGATTTCCAAATTTAAAATTCCCATTTGAGTTCTCTTCTTCAAACTAGATTTCTGGTTGACTTTGTTGAAATGATTTTATACCCACTTCTACTCCACATCTCGAAACGTTGTACTATTTCTTAATCGTAGTATATCATGCATGGTATATGCAATCATCATAGTGTATTTTATTCAGAATATTCATATTTTTAGATATTTATCATGTACTTGGATGCGAACAATGTTTATGGAGTTTCTTCATCTGCACAGCTGTCAATCGATGGATTCAAATGGTTGAATCATTATGAAATGAATTCATTAGATATCGAAAATATTCCTGATGTTGGTGCTAGAGGTTATATTTTAAAAGTTGATCTAGAATATCCTGAAGAACTTGATGATCTACACAACGATTTGCCTCTAGCACCTGAGAAAAGGTTAATAACTGAAGAAATGCTATCCCCCTATTGTATGAAACTTTTAGATGTAAGCGATCGTAAGATACCAGTCAACGTTAGTGAATTAGTCCCAAATTTGAACAATAAGAGTAAATATACCTTACACTCTGAAAATCTAAAGCAATATCTTTCTCTAGGTCTTGAACTTACTAAGGTACATCGTGTATTAGCATTTAATCAGAAATCATGGCAGCGTACTGCAGCTGTCAATAACTTTGAGAAAGATTTTTTTAAGCTTATGAATAATGCAGTATTTGGAAAAACAATGGAAAACATTCGTAAGCGCATCAACGTTGAACTGGTTGTTGACAAAAAACGAGTGAATGAGCTAGTAGCTTCCCCATCATTCGAAAGTTTCAAAATTTTTGATAATGAATTGGTAGCTGTTCATTCAAAAAAACCTGTACTTTTTCTAAATCGTCCCATCTACGCGGGAAATATGATGAACTATTATTTTGGATTATTCATTTCATAGCAGCAGAAGGTTATACTCACGCCATTACATCTACAAACATATCAAAACTATAACTATTTTCCATATATCTTTTATAAACTTAGATTATATATTTTGCGATTTGTAAAAAATAAATGTGTCATTATGTTTATCTCTATGTTTTATTCTCCTTACCCGCTCCTTAAATAATTTTGAATTCACTATCACAGATGGATAAGTAAAATATATACTTCTGGTTTTAATTGGTGAAATGAAGCAATTTGATCTTGATAGATGAACCAAAGCAATCAACATATTAGGTTAAGAGTGAAAGTTCAAAATTTATGAGAGTTTGAAAAAACAAATTTGAAAAATATTTGATTAGGTAAAAATTATTTATTCAAAAAATTAAATTTAATGGGTCAGGAGATAATTTTTTCATCAGTCATAATCAATCGAATATCAAAATATTAAATTGGTGAAAATTATTCATTGAAAAATTAAATTGAATGGGTCAAGAAATTATTCAATCGAATATCAAGATATTGGATTAATAAAATTATTTATTTGAAAATTGAATTTAATGGGTCGGGAGATTATTTTGTATCAGTCATGATCAATCGAATATCAAAATAGGGAGATCATTTCTTATCGGTCATAACCAATCAAATATCAAAATATTAGATTAGTAGAAATTATTTATCTGAAAATTAAATTAAATGGATCAAGAAATTATTTCTCATCGGTCATAATCGATCGAGAATCAAAATATTGGATTGATGGAGATTATTCATTTGAAAATTACATTGAATGGGTTGGAAAATTATTTCTTATCGGTATAATAATTAATCGAATATCAAAATGAGGAATTTTTTTTTCTCGGTAATAATCAAACGAATATCAACATATCGGATTGTTGAATTATTTATTTGAAGATTGAATTGAATTTTCATCCGTGATATTCAATCAAATATCAAAATATTGAATTGGTGAAAATTATTTATTGGAAAATTAAATTGAATGGGTCAAGAAATTATTTTTTTATCGGTCATAATCAATCGAATATCAAAATATTGGATTATTAAAACTTTTTATCAGAAAATTAAATCAAATTGGTCAGGAGATTAAATTGTATCAGTCATAATCAATCTAATATCAAATTTGTGAAATTATTTTCCATCGGTCCTAATCAATCGAATATTAAAATATTGGATTGTTAAATTATTTATTTGAAAATTGAATTAAATTTTTCAACTAATGTATTCATTGAGTAGGCCCATGATTTCGAATATCAAAATATTGGATTAATAAAATTATTTATCGGAAAATTAAATTTAATGGGTCAGGAGATTATTTTGTATCAGTCATAATCAATCTAATATCAAAATTGGAAAATTATATTTCATCAGTAATAATCAATCGAATATCAAAATATTGAATTGATAATTTTATTTACGCATTTAAATCAATATACATTTTAAAACGTTGTCAAGATAAGCGCTCATCTTATGAGGTGGCTTTTAGCAGCTGCACTAGAACTGTTTGCTGACATGTATAGACTTGTTTCACATACGTCATAGGTCTATACTTCAGCGTATATTCAATAATAACACACGGAATTCTTACTGGCCCATTGGTCTAGTGGTTAAGATACCGGACTCATAATGCGAACATCCCGCGTTCGAATCGCACCAGACGTATATTTTGTATTAAAATAATTAATTGATTAATTGATTAATTCAAGTTGGAGAGAGAGAGAGAGAGAGAGAGAGAGAGAGAGAGAAAATTTGCCGCTAGAGCGCGCGCTCGATTCAATTGAAAATTCAAAATAGGACTCGATAGAAAAAAGAGGGAAATTTGAAATTAATTAATTCGAGCATTCGCTGATAGAGCGCACCAACATCGAGTTCGAGAATTTGCCGCTAGAGCGTGCGATCGATTAAATTGAAAATTCAAAATGGGACTCGATAAAAAAAAAAGAGGGAAATTTGAAATTAAAAATGGTGTGGCTGCCATCTTGGAAATAACCGCCATCTTGGATGACGTCATGAGCGCCATCTTGGATGAGAGCGCCATCTTGGATGAGCGCGCCATCTTGGATGACGTCATGGGTTTAATGACCTCCTCCTCCTGCGCCAGAACCCCCATTTCCTCACTACTAATGTTGTTATGATAACTTTTACTAATAAAATCAGTTATATAGTCATTTAGTGATCAAGATTATTATCAATCGGAAGGCGAATTTTTTCCACGAGTGTGAGTAGATAAGGACAGTTCTAGCTCCAATATTAATTATAAAAACTCGTGCTCTTGTGTGTGGAAATTATTTTCCGTGGCTGAAAAAAACGATTTGTTTACTTTATTCACTGTTGCTAAGGACATGTTCGGGCAATTTCCATGATTTTCGTGGTTATGATACCAATTGAATCTATATATTTTTCATATTTCGTTCAAGCATGTCTGTGAATTCATGTAAAGTGTGCTCTAAAAGAGTTGTAAATGGTGTTCAATGTTACTGCTGTGATCGGTGGCTCCATTATCGTTGTGCTGGCGTGATCAATGAAGAGATTGATATTGTGAAGGACTTACCCCATTGGAAATGTGATGGCTGTAAGAGTAACAACCAAGCTGAGGAAGTTGACGTGATACAGGGAAGTGCCTTACAATACAATAACAAAAAAGTGTTTAGTTATAAGTACAGATCTATGACGAACAAGTATAGAACTATGTTGGAAGTAAATGTTGTCAAGAAAATGAGAAGAAACCTACCAAGGAAATTTAAGATAGATACTGGTACTGAAAGAAGAAAATCCAATTACGATAACATGATGAGATTAGGACATTTACACATTCTTGAGCTGGAATCAAAAATCAAAATTTTGAATGAATCGATCCAGGTGTTAAGAGGTGATTATGAAGCATCAAACAATCCTTGCTTACTGAATGACATACCCACACAGAGTAATACGTCTGGAATGAATCACAGCTGTCATGCAGCTAGCCTTGCTATTCAGGAAGCATATACAAATATGCGTGACGAGGTTCACGAAGTCAGAGACATAGCCGATGTACTAAAAGCTTCCACAAAGTCTATATCAATGCTTGCAAACTCTTTAGAAGCACTAGAGTATGAGGTGACTCAAAATACTCAAGAACTAAAGTGTAAATTTGAGCTCTCACAAACTCAGTTTGACCACCTGAAAGGGAAACTGGACAAAATCCAAAATGTATCCTGTAACTCTGAAAATCCTAATTTCAAAACCATAAACACTCCTGATAATAATAAACAATTCAACTCATTAAATGTACTTCTCCTGGGAGACAGCCACATGAGAGATTTTAGATCGATTTTGGATGAGAAAATGAAACACAAGGTAATCGTCAGAAGCATTTTGAAGCCAAATGCGAAGGTAAGAGATATACTTGGAAATATAAATAATCATCTTCGCTCTCGGATATGGTCAGCCCCAGACTGTCTCATTGTTGCTTGTGGTATTAATGATATAAATAATGATTTCAATAGATCAGACCATCATGCCCTGATTCAAACTCTCAGACAAGCCATCATGACTACAACAGAGAATTCAAAAACAAAATTCATTCTCATAAATATACCCTACCGTTAGGATGATCGAGCATTCAATGAAAGAGTATATCAAGTAAATAGAAGCATCAATAATCTTACAAAAGAATTCAACCTACTATCATTAATTGACACTACAGATATACCTCGGTCTGACTACACGAGACACGGTTTGCATCTGAATAAAATTGGAAAGAGGACTCTCTGTGATAAAATCTCAGATTGCTTAAGGAATCCGAATAAGCTAACTACTCAGCCTACTAAACCTCGACTTCAAAACACTTTCAAGAACCTGCCCTCAAATATTCTTCAGTTCACTCAAGCCTCATTTCCACAAATGATCCCTTCTCTGATGAGCCTCAACATTAGAAAACCAACTACACAACAAGAATTTCCGAATTTATTCAAATTTCTAGAAGATGCAGAACTATATGGGACAAACTCAGATGCACGTGATCAGATGAAGAATGAAAACTTATACAAAGAAGGACGATCACATCGAAAGAATAAAGAATCAGTCCAAGATCATGGGATTATTTTTCAAGCAAGAAGCTCTGCTCCTAATTCAAATAATATGCCCTCTGCTGATTTATTGTACCCTCGACCAAGTCCCAACCAACCCCCTTACTTCACCTCAACCAACCAGAGAACAAACACAGACCACTGAGGTCCGATTACAAGAATCAACATAATATCCCTATCCCCTCAATCAAACAAACCCTAATCATGTCACTAAATATACAGTCTGCTAAAAATAAAATTGAGCAAATCGAACTTCTAACCGAAATACACTCCCCCGATATCCTTTGCCTCTCAGAACACTGGCTCCCTATTACTGATTCCACTTTCAATATTCCACTCTATTACAAGGCCAATATTTTCTACCGATCCTCTTCAGCACATGGTGGTGTAGCCATTTTCGCTAAGCCTCATATTAGCTCCAACCCCATAGATCTTCTCTCATATCCAAAAGATAAGGTATTGGAATGTACTGGCATCATATGGCACAGCGAGAGCTCTCCTGACTGCATTCTCCTTGCTGTATACCGCTCACCATCAGCCTGCATCAATACTTTTCTCAGACTACTGGAGAATATTGTCATCCACACCACTAAACTCCATCCCCGTGCAGAGATCTTACTATGTGGGGATTTCAATATTGATCTCCTGCAACCATCTTCATATAAAGTTAAATTCCTTGACCTACTTCACACATATAATCTTTTCGAAACGATATCTACACCAACTCGAATAACTCTCACATCATCAACTCTCATCGACAATATATTCACCACGTTGCCACATACTCAATTTACTGCTGATACGCTCGACTGTAATGTTTCTGATCACCTTGCTCTCACAATGAATATCACCCCTACTCCACCTGCATTCATTAATACACCTTTCATAACTAAACGTATATTTTCTGAGGAAAACACCATCCACTTCATCTCTCTCCTCCGAGATGAAAATTGGATCAAAACAATAAATTCATTCGATATTGACTCCAAGTACAATTCCTTCTCCGATACCATCACTAACCATCTAAATACCGCCTTCCCTTTGCGTCAATACAAACAAGGTATTAAGCCAAAACGCAATAAATGGATAACACCCGAACTCCGCTCTTCCAGCAAAAGTCTTAAAACTCAACATGCCATTCTGAAAAGGAATCAAAATGATCCTGATCTTAAATCACAATACCTGGAGAGGAAAAAATCCCACATTAAAGCCCTGCGCAACGCAAAACGCTTATACCACGATAACATGATAGCCAATTCAACAAATAAGTCTAAAACCTCTTGGAATATTATCAACTCCTCCTCCAAATCTGTCAAGCCTCCAGAATACCTCAAACTTAATGTCGACGGTCAAAACATCACAGACCCTTCTACTCTTTCTGAAAAACTCAATACTTTCTTCATCAGCTCAGGTGATGATGCTGCTCCAATCCCTCTAAACCCCACCCTCCTGAATTACAATAATGAACCTATCCCATCAAATACCATTTTCTTGTTCCCCACAAACCCAATTGAATTAAGCCATGTGGCGCGTTCACTTAAATATAAAAATTCGAGTGGCTCTGACGAAATCCCTGGCTCACTACTTGCAAAATGCATAGACTATATATCGATACCTCTCACCGCGATTATAAATGATTCCTTCTCATCAGGAATCTTTCCCCATAAACTCAAACAAGCTTTAATTATTCCAATTCACGAAAAAGACATCAAGACCAATATCAATAACTACAGACCCATCTCCCTCCTCTCCTCTTTCTCCAAATTGATAGAAAAAGTAATGCTTCTCCGTTTAACCTCATTTCTTGACTCAAATAATATCATTGCTGACTGTCAACATGGGTTTCAAAAACATAAATCTACATTCACAGCCATTTTCAACTTCCTCTCCACCCTCTATGCCGCTCTCGATAAGGGTGACCATGCCATAGGTATTTTTTATGATCTAAGTAAAGCTTTCGACACCATAGACCACAATCCTCTCATTTATAAATTCAATTCCCTAGGAATTCGTGGCTGTGCCAATAAATGGATTGCATCTTTCCTATCCAATAGAACCCAAGTCGTTCGTATCAATTCCCCCAACTCTGCACCCTCCATTTCAAACCCACAATCCGTTAAACAAGGTGTACCTCAGGGCTCTGTCTTATCCCCTCTCTTATTTTTACTCTATGTTAACGACCTCCCTCAATTATTACATGTCGGACATCTCTTCCAATTTGCTGATGATACGAATCATTTATTAACCACACCAAGAATCAACTCTCTCATTTCCCTCATTCAAACTGCCAACTGTCAAACTTCACTAATATCCTCATATTGCTTAAATAACAAACTTGCACTGCAACCCACTAAATCAATTTTCATGAACTTCCACAATAAATCTAACCCACCCATCGTGTCCCCATTAATACGAGTTGATGGTAAAATCATTCCTAGTACTTCATCGACAAAATTTCTCGGAATTCATATAACCCCCAATCTAGACTGGTCCCAATATATTAAGAAAACCACAGCTAAAATTAAAAGTGCTTCCTTCCTTCTTCGTCGACTAAAAAAAATTGTCAATCCTCATACCCTCTTACTTGTCTACCATGCCTATTTCCACTCTCATCTCTCTTATGGACTTCTCTTCTGGGGTTCCTCCCCAGGAGCTAAGCGAATATTCATTATGCAAAAACAGGCAATTCGCATCATTTCCGGTATTTCTCGCAGTTCCTCATGTAAATCACATTTCACAAAGCTAAAAATTCTCACCCTCACATGTACTCTTATCCAAATTGCCAGTTCTTATGTTCACTCCAACTCCAGCCTCTTTCCCAAAAATGCTTCTATCCATAACTACCCTACCAGTCACAGTAACTCTATCCGTTCTCTAACACACTCCCACGCTTTTTTCAGACACAGCCCTCTCCATCTTTGCACAACCATTTACAATAAACTACCTGCCCATATAGCTAGCCTCACCAAACTCTCATCTTTCAAATACAAACTTAAATACTTCCTACTTCAGAACCCCTTCTATGACCTCAACGAATTCCTAACTTCAAAATCTCATTAGACCATCATTGTACTATTATATATATATCATTCTGTCTTTTTTTCAATCTATTCTTTTATCTACTCATTTTTATATCTAGTTGTTACTTTTTATACTTCCTATATTTGTGCCATGTACAAATCTTTGGATTAAATAAAATAAAATAAAAATAAAATAAAATAACAACAGGCCTCGACCGACTCCTTCCCATTATCCAAAAACATATAATAAAATAACCTTTAATCTTACCATCCCATCATCTCATATATCATTCACCGACGCCAATAGATCGTAGTGATCAGTACAGTGCGTCGTTAAACCCAATATAAATAAATAAATGAACTATAATTAACATTTGAATAATTATAATTACATTGTTTTTGGTATTTGAGAATTGAAAAGAACTAGAAAATCGAAAACTTGAAACCGTAGGGTACTGATGAAAAGCAAAACGTTTCAATACGCATAACATCATCCATGCAGACCGTGCCACAGAATATCTGCATTTTTTAAAATATGACATCATGCCCTATGTCCTCATGTGTATTATTCATAACATATAATGTCATTTTGACAAATCAGAATCCAGAGGCTCTCATTAAATGAGAGATTCTGGGCTCTTCATCAGAATCTATAACAACCATGTGACAAATAGGCTATATCAGAATCTATATGAATACCATCCTCGAGACAAAAATCACAAATTTATCAGCATCTATAACAAGTAACAACCAAATGACACATTTTGTCTCATGGTGGTTATTGACCTCTAATGATTGTTGTGGATTTCTTATTGAAATCAATATGACTGAAGGTGTTTCGAAATTTAGAACAATTGAGGGAATGGCAAGGAAAACTTCGTAAATACCAAAATGAAAGAGCTAAGATAGACGTATCGTGTACTTACTTTAATATTGTTTGATATAGCTAACGTGCACGATACGTTTGAAAATGGCAGTTTTTTCAGATAACATAAATATGTTCTTGTTGAACATTATTCAGTTCGCATGAAACTATAGACCCGAATGATGAAACAAAATATTTGTTACATTGTGTGGACTTACCATGTTCTATCTACGGGTTACCTAGTTTTACTTCAAAAGGCAACGGACAACTGTGAGAAACCTAATTTAGAATAACAACTAAAACGATGATAATAATGATACTTATGGTACAGGCCTACTAATACAATAATTCTAGCATGGAATCAGTGCAGGCCTGAACTAATGCAATTTGTCTATCGTTTAACTTTTCTAAAATTATTAAATTGTAGTATATAGTCAGATCAATGTCTCCCTAGACCAGACTACGCCTATGCTGTCAAACCTGTCAAAATAATATATCACCAGGTATTAACCATTACCGCAATTGTAACGATATAACAAAAATACTGAAACAGAAATAATTGATAAATTTAAATCGCAGGAAAACTTTGTATGTCCGAAACAAATATTCCAAAATTAACACCAAATTTGAAGTGATTGATCTTAGATCAGAATCGACAAATTCATCATCCGAATCTTGCGTTTCGAAGTATGGATCTTCCTCATTATCGCCTCCATCTTTACTTACTAGGATCTCTCGCAATTGAGTGTCTACGATTAAGAACATATTTCAAGAACATCCTGCTTTTTGGGCGGTATTGTCGCCCGCCATTTTCCCCCTTAAAAATAGAAGTTACCATTTCGCAATGAGAACAATTACTGCTTTCTATCGAGAGCAACATTTACTAGGGTACCGGTATAATTATGTACTTTCTTTAGTGCAATGGATCAATATTTTGCTTCTATGTAAGTTGCAATCGAATATGCTACATACCCATTTTTGAAAACAATTACTGACCATGTTTTCCTTAGGTTTGTTTGTTTGTGTTGCACCAACCTGAACTAGAGTGTTGCTGGTGCAGGAAGGAAATGCGTCATATTACAGGTTTGGTGCAGGAAATGATCCCTAAATGTTGAGGTACAAACAAACACGATAGTGCTAATTTCAACGGTTCCTTGACACGAATTTTGAAAATGGGAAAAGTTATTAGGGGAAAATCACTAGAGACGTAATTCTGCATGTCAACTTACTTCAAAATAATTACAACCCTTATTCAAATGTACAATTTTTCATTCTCATCGGCACGTATTCAAGCGTCATCAACTTGTAAGCCAACATAGTGTCCGCATACAATTTGATTTTAGCGCCTGCCATCTTGAACTGAACTAAGCACACCAGCTCCGAAGCTGGTGTAGAACTACTTGAACTAGTGCAAGTGAACTGGGACAAACAAACACGAGAGTGTAGCTTTGGTGCAGCACCACGGTTACAAACAAACACGAAAGTGCAAGAACTGAAGAACTAGTTCAAGTAGTTCAGGACAAACAAACAGACCTCTTGACAACCCCTCAATTAATTAGTGACACGGAGTCAGTGGTTCAAAAGGAAGAGGGAAGAGGTATCGGATTATGGGAGAAGAGAATGAGATTGAAGAGAATCAAACGAAATCAGGGCCCAATAATGCCAGACGCCATGGGACTTTCCCATGTTGACCGATGACGAATGGCCACACCACACCCCTTAAATCACGCCACAATCTCCCCACAGAGTTTCTCTTAATTCGAATACGATGAGGGGCACGTGAACAATTATTTTAAAAAACTGTAAGAAATTTAAAAATGATCATCAATGGAGGTGTAGGCCTACAATTCAAATAGAATGATGCGTCCGTGCGTGTAGTAGATAATTTGGGGAGGGAATTTTCAATTTTTTGGAATGGATAATTTATAATGATGAAAAATAGCCTTGTATCTAGCACGAAACGTGATACCCCCCCCCCCCCAAATCCGGCACACATTGAAACATCCCTCCCCTAGAGTTAGGGCAAGTATAAACGTAGGCCTACAAATAAAAGTATAGAAGATATAAGTTAAAAGTATGAATAATACGACCGGCACAGTAGCTGAGTGGTTAACTCACTTGCTTCGTGTGACCCGGGAGGTGAAGGGACATATCGGACCCGGTTCGATCCCCGCCACCGTCCATCTTTACAGGGATTTTTCGTGGTTTCTCTCTGTAGTCTAGGCTAATGCCGGGATGGTTCCCACAATATAGGCCACGATCACTTCCTTCCCATTACCCATAAAACCTTCATCTCATCATCCCATTAATCATTCATCCGACGCCAATAGATCTTAGTCATCATTACAGTGCGTTGTTAAAACCCAATATAAAAAAAATGAATAATATGTAATTATTGAAATGAATTCTTATATTACCGTATCAAGAATTCAATTTTAGTTGTTATTATTGTGAGCTAATCAACCAATGTCAGTCAATGTATTATCATTATGTTTGCTATATTTAGCATGATGATATTCATGTATTCATGTCCTGTATCTATCTGAAGAACATTAAATAGAAAACAAAGAAACAAACTCCTACCCACGTACGTCCCAACATGTGGACATTTTTGATGTGCGCGACCCATTTTTGATGTGCGCGACCCAAATTTACTTGGATAAACTCAACCTAACTAACCCAACAAAACATAACCGAAACAACCAAACCTAAAATTAGCAGTTATACAGGTGCATTACCTTGGCCCACCCACAACTGAAATTTGAATTTTCTCCAAAGCCATTGAAATGTGCAGGTTTGTGCTGAAATGTGCAGCAAAAATTTCGTTTTGTGCTGCTTCCGTTTTTTAGTTATTCTAATTTTAATGTGCGGGGGCCAAGTTAATACCACTTGAATGAACACCCCCAGCCCCCTCCCAAATTTAAAATGCATACTTTTTATGATTTTGGTGAAATGTGCTCGTTTTGTGCTGAAATGTACGTGCTGTGGATGAATCCTTTTGCGCTGCTTCCGTTCTTTAGTTATTCCACATTTAGTGTGGGGGGCCAAGTCAATGGTCAGCCCCCCCCCCCCCCCCCCACCACCACCACCACCACCACCACCACCACCACATTTGACATACACACAATGTACAATGTTTTCGAATTGTGATGAAATGTGCTGTAAAAAGAGTCGTTTTGTGCTGATACCAATTTTTGGTTATTCCAAATTTAGTTTTGGGGGGCAAGTTGATCCCCCCCCCCCTCAATATTTAAAATACACACTCTCTACAGTGTTTTCGAATTGTACTCGTTTTGTGATGAAATGTGCTGCAACCGTTTTTAGTTATAACACATTCAATTTGGGGGCTATGCCAGCCCCTCCCCCCCACATTCGAAAGATCCTCCCACATAGATTTTTATTTTTCAGCGTGATGAGGTAGGCCTACGTTTCGGAGTATAATTCAATTGCCATATTTCACTCATACAGACAGCATGAATTTTATAGGCGACCCGACACATTCATTATTTTGTACACCTCTCAGATGAAATAATTGTTTTGCAATAAGTTGCTGTTCTAATTATTAATTTAATTTGATAGTCTGATCAATTAGTATCAATCACTGATAGCTATAACTACGTAATGTTGAGCCTTATACTAAAATACAATCAGGGGCGGATCCAGGTTATATTCATGGGGGGAGGGGGAGGGGCAATTTCAGTTTGGGAAAGAAAATGCCGTATAAGTACAGTTGTGCACCAACCGCGAGGTAGTGACCCCTTTTGGTTCTACAAGACATTTTTGGAAACTATACCCTTTTTTAATATGTTTTAACATGCTGCAGATAAGATTTAGATGCCAAAATGCATTTACTTATAGAACTCTAAAGGTGCCCGAGCGATATTTGCCAATCACAATAACTGCTGGCTCGTACTGTGTCATTTTAGCGTCTCGGGCAAGTACTCAATTGCGAGCCCCCAAAACCAAGTGCTCATGGTGAAGGTGAGTGCAAGGGTAGGGAAACTGAGCCTTGCATGGAATTTTTAGAAATTTTCGCTTTTTTAATTCGACTCTGCGGGTTTTGGAAACTACACGAAATTTCTGGAATACAATATACATGTATTCTTTAATGTGGTACGGAGGCTAATTTTGCTAGATGACTGTTACAAGCAGATGAAACACTAAACTAATCTATCATTAGTAACAAAGATATATAAATAAGAACATTCACTTCATCTAATAATGTGAATGAAATGAATTATGGTCTATAGAATATTGTCATAAATAGAATTGCACAAATGGGCGCCGATAACCAGTGTTGAGTGGTATAACTTTTAAAAAGGAACGCGTTCCTTTTTCAAGAACTTTCAAAGATGTGTTCCTTTTTTTCTAAAAGGAACTTTTAACCTTCAAGTTACAAATTTACGGGAACTTTTAATATGGACGTAAACGGTCCTTTGAAAGTTCTTTTAGGCATTGACTGTACTTCATTTCAGAAATCCTGAATCCTTTCCATTTATCATCAGTCATCTGTTTGAAATATTCCAAAATAGAAAATCATTCAGAATGTCCAGTCTTGGAATGTGGCAAACCCTAATCACTCACTAAAAGTAAAGACCTTAGTATCTAGCTTCGTTAGATACTAAGGTCTGGTCTTTGCTAAAAACTTGTCGGCACTGAGATCGGGAATTGATGATCACACATGCAAGTACGTAGTCCAGACTAGTAGCTATCTACAAGTTCAGAACTTGATCGATACTTGTTAACGTCCCTGATTAGTTTGTCAAAACTCACAGATTTCCCTATTATTTAAAAACTTTTTATAAAGTACAACACAGCTATTCCATCCAGTGCTGACGTTGAGAGAATATTTAGTGCAGGATGGCTGATTTTCAGTAATCGGCGAGGCCGCATGTCAGCTCGAAATTTTGAAAATTCATTCAGGTTGAAGATTGGCATGTAAAACGATCGAATGTGTATAATTGATTGAACGATGCATGTTGTTCTCGCGACCAAGCGGAGGCAATTTCATTGACCTATATTCTATATTCCGTCATTCATCTGCTAAAGTAACTTTTAATAGTAACTTTTCAATATTCAGGAACTTTCGAGTTCCTTTTTTCTGAGGAACTGTAACTTTCAAAAGCTCCTTATAAACATTGAGGAACTTGACTTTTAAAAGTTCCTATATTTGAGGAACTTACCCAACACTGCCGATAACGCGCCTTCAATTCAGTGCGCCGGGCAGTCACCCTCTTTGCCCATTCTTAGGAACGGTCCTTATTGGAGGTTCTCTTTCTCCATTTAAATGCATCATCATTGTTATGACTGTTGCAGATTTGGTAAATTGATAAAAATTATAATGCCGGTATATAATTTACACCTGAAAGAAGCATAGTGCTGTCTGTGGATTTCTGCCAACTCAACTCATACTGAATCTGGCATTTTAAAACAGGAAGTCAAATTTATTTACAATGCAATTATGTAGAATATGATCTCATACAATAACAATTTCAGATCTGAAGGATTAGGCTCTTTAGATGGTGCCACAACGAAAACAAATATTACAATAGTAGGCCAAGTAGTAGAAATTATGGAATGTGTTTGTAGAATAATACCGACATTTTTCAAATGATTGAAAATAAAATATATACACTTTGAAAAGTACGGTATTGACAATTCAACTTCAATCTAAACGACAGCTCTGTTCTAAATGAAGAGGAATGTTGGGTTGACTTGTAAGTTGTGAAATGCTTCCATTAGGGCACTATGATTACGGCTGAGGGTGCCGCCGTGCGATGAAAGACAGAAAACTCAAATTCCTTGCATTGAATTGGGAATCGCAAATACAAGAAAATGAAAAAATAAAAAATTCAAAGGTGTATTATTACTGTACTGTTGGTACAGAACTCGAAGAAAATGCTTGATCGATATGCCTATAAAGTATATTGTATATTATTATGACAGCTCCGTATTCATTATAAATCAGTCACATATATAGGCCTACATTTATATCAATTTGGCAATTTCAGCAGCAAAATGTGAATTATTACAATGAATCTGAAAGGGTGCCGAAACACAAAAGACGTCCGGGGCGAGGGGGACCTCCCTGAAGCAAGATCTACTAACATTTTTGTGAGCTTCGTGATCATTGCCGGCCAAACATGATACACATTCAAATTCCATAGACCTAATATCCCTCATTACCAAGATGAATAGATTTTCAATCTTAGTTTTCAATTCATTTTCTGCTCTTAATAACTCAAACCTATTTACAGTTCATAAATAACATTTGTTTTTCAATTTTCATGCATATTACAGTAGTCTAGGCAGTTCTTTCCCAATTTCATCACTTGTTCTGACGATTGTATTTTATTCATTCCCTTGCTCAAAATTTATTTTATCATATAGGTAGGCACAGACTCAATAATATGGCACGTCAAATTTATTAATAGAAGATATTTAAATTTGATATAATTGCAGTGGCGGCCTGAAGTGGCCCAAGCACGCGGGGCCAGATAAGTAAGACACCACCACCCACCCACTGCAGGGGTGAATCGAGAAAATATTCATGGGGGGGTGGCAATTTCAGTTTGTATAGAAGAAAATGCCATATGAGATCAGGATCGCCAAGCCGGCGACCCGCGGGGGGTAAGGGGGAAGGACACCTTATGGCCCCACAGGGAATTTTTTGAAATCACACCCATTTTCAATACTGTTTAGCGTGTTTCAGATAACGTTCAGACGCCAAAATCATTTCACCCTATGGAATTCAAAATAGTGGCAGAATCAATATTTGTAGCTGCAGGGTCGTTTCGTGTCATTTTAGCGCCCCAGGCAAGCACTCAATTGTGCGCCCCCAAAACTGAGTGAGCATATAAAAGGTAAATGCAAGGGGGGAGCCATGCCCCACAGGGACATTTTTGAAAATTCCCTATTTTCAATACGATTCTATGGGTTTCGGGAACTAGACGAAATTTCTGGAATACATGGATTCTTTACTGTGGTAACAAGACTTATTGACTGTTCCAAGCAAATAAAACTCTGAATCAATCTGCCATTCAATAACTATGATATTTGAATGAGAACATTTAGATACATTCAGTGATGTGAATAGAATGGGATAAAATTTATAGGATACGCACTGAAAGAAAGTCACAAATGGGTCCCGATAGCACCTCTCAAATTCGGCCACCGGACAGCATCCCTCTTCGCTCCCCCTTACAAACGACCCTCGTCGTTATTATCATCGTTATTTACAAAACTCATGATACATTCACAACCTGAAAAAAGTACAGCATTTGATTTTTGCTAACTAAACTTCATAAGCCTACTAGATCTGACATTTTGAAACAGTACGGAAAGCAATGGTCTAGAATGCTCAATGCAATTATGTAAAATACTAAATCGTGGCATAAACAGTTTCGAGAGATATTTATTTCATTCCTTCAGTCTTCCTATTTTCTTTCTTCCTTTCTCCTGTTTTTGTCACTACTAATTCATGAGGGTTGAGGGAAAATTGCCCCTATTGCACACCCTTATATCCGCGATTGAACCGACTGAGTTCGGGCTACCAACTATGGCCACGGTCAGTGGCGTAACTACCGCAGGGGCAGCCGGGGCAGCCGCCCCGGGGCCCATGCTGTGCTATATTATCAGAAATGCATTTCAACGATTACCGAAAAATAATGAACGTATTTGTATAACTGAAAAAATATACTTTTTAATATTAAAAAATCTGCAATGAGAAAATTCAAGCTGAACTTGATTTGACAAGTATATTCACACGAATCATGTCAGAAACACTGTCATATTTTTTCTCTGTACTTACAGCACTTGAAGTAAATTATGAGCTTGCTACTTTGACTATACATTTTGGCAGGGCCGTCGTTAAGGGGTCTCAGGGGAGGCGCGCGCCTCCCCCCATCGGCATTTTTGCCCCTCCCCCCCCCCCCTGCCCCCCAATAACTTATCCTCCTTAAAAAATATATAATGTTAACCTACAAATAAACACACAATAAAATATGATGCATGTTGATGACTTATTAATATGTGAATTATATCAGTAAACACTTCACTACTTTACACTTCCTTTTTTATTTTCGATAATGATTCAATTATTAGCTTCCGAAACTGCTCATGGATCGCAAAAATCACTTGAAAAATGACCATATTTCAAAAAAATCACTGCTGGGAATTTTGCTGGGAGAAATCGCGAAAATAGCTTTGAAAATGTCCATAGTGATTCAATCATTGGACTTCAATACAACTTGTAAATATAATAAATCACTTAAAAATGACATGACTCTATTTGAAAAAATTACCTGCGGGGCTTTGCTGGGAGAAATCGTAAAAATATAGCTTCAAAAATGTCCATGATGATGCAATTATGACTCCAAAACCACTCGTGAATCGCAAAAATCTCTTGAAAAATGTACATATTTAAAAAAATTCTTTTCTCGCTCGGCAGGTGTCCAACTGGGTGGTCATTTTATTCATGTATAATCTGTGCGCCCCCCCCCCCCCCCCCCCCCAACACAAATCCTGACTACGTCCCTGCATGATTTGGATGAAAAGTCCACACTTTCTTCCTTCTCAAGAGTAAATGTTATTTGATCTTCATCTTCAATAGAACCATTTTGTTTCATAGAATGACATAATTGTGAATATATTTTAATCATAATTTTGAGTGTATTTTAACCGTCTCTAATAGTAAATTGGAATAACATGAAATATGGAGGTTGCATTTTGAGTGATATCGAAATTTCATCATTTGATTTGAATTGATAAATTTTTGGGGGAGGAGTATTTTGCCCCGGGGCCCAAAATTTCTAGTTACGCCACTGGCCACGGTTTTAAATACGGTGAATTTGTCTCTGTTGTATTTAATTGAGTAACTGACAATGAATTATGAGTGCTCTACAGAAACACAAGGATATCATTAGGATTTCCGTATTGGGGCTTCGTGAGTGAGAAATCCAAATAGAAAATTGGACAAATGCAATAATTGCAGAGAACACGAATGAGGGGGTTAGAGATACAACAGCCACGCAGTGAGATTTTTCAAAAAATATAATATTTTTTGCACTTTCAACATATTCTGGAGTAGGATTCTGTTACATATTCAGGGTATGCCATATACAGCTTATAGCCTATTCTTCACCTATTCCTGACAGAGCCCCGCAGGGATTTTTTTCATAAGGTATGGTATTTTAAGTGGTTGTGATCTTTGAAGTCTTTTTAAAAGTATAATTTTTTGTTTGTGAGATATTTCAAGCCCTTACTTGATAATTACCCACCCTGAATGGAAGGAGCCCCGCATGGAATTTTTCAAAAAATGATGTATTTGGAGTGTTCTTTGGAGTAATTTTCAAACAGTGATTTTCTGTTTGTGAGATATTATGAACCTTCAATATTGTATTTGAGTTGTTCTTCTAAGTCATTTTGAATATGTAATTTGTGGTTTATGAGATATTTCGAACTTTTACGTGACAACCACTCAATTAAAATGGAATCGCCCTGCAGGAGAGTATTTTGAGATTATAATATTTCAATAATTTTTTCTCAGCACATTTTCAAAGATGTAGTCCCATTGTTTTATGGGGTATTTTCTTTTTTTTTTCAAGGCTCTTTATTGGATAACATAAGAAATTGACCCTGAACATAAATCCACAAAACCCTAAAAGGGTTTATCTGTGGGATAAGTACACATATAACAATGATTAGATAGTGAACAGACATGTATATTAAATTACTTGCTTCTATAAAATTAATCTGAATAATGAACCTCATCACAATTTTACAACGAAAACGAAAATACAAAAATACAAGAATACAACGAAAATACAAGGAAACAATGATCACACAAGAAAGACATGAACTCGGAAAACTGAAAAGTAAACATATTAAAGTGAAAATAGGGAATTTATCCAGCCATATAGCTACAAAAAATTAAATGTCATGAATATAGTAGAGATGAGCCACTCTTTAACACATCTTTTAACGGAATTATAACTGTCAAGGTTCTGAAGATTGCGAGGTAAGTTATTAAAATTCAAGGGGATAACGTTCATTAGGCGCCTTTTTCCATGTTTATTATTCCATAGAGGTATCTGAAAATAATCACATTGAGCAAGTCGAGTGTTAAAAGGATGGTCATTGGCAATTTTGAATTCTTCCGAAAAATAGAGCTGTATAATAAGCCGGTAAGAATAAAGGAAATGAATAGGTAATAATTTACAATACTGATACAGATATGCCTGATTGAAGTTAAATTTTATATTGAAAGGCACCATCGTTCTTATTATTCGATCTTGAATTTTTACAATTTTATCTAAATGGTATTTAGAGGCATTACCACAAGTCAATAACCCATAAGAAATTAATGATTCAACCAAGGCATGATATACAGATTTAAGAATTTTGAAGGGTAATATAAATTTCAGATTATACATACGAAAAGCACAAGCGCGTAGTTTATTGCTCAGTGCGTCAATGTGAGGTCTCCATGTGAAATTGTTGTCAATAGTTAACCCAAGGTAAACTAGAGAAGGGACTGTACTTATAAAAACTCCACATCTACAATCAGTACCGAATGTATGTAAACAACCCGAAGAATGATAAATAATATTCACGTTATTGAGTTTTAGCCGATTCAAGGGTGTACAAATGTGAACAATGTTACATTTGGTTCAATTGTACTTAATAATTGAAACTATGTTCATTAAGTATAATCGTTTATTACACAAAAGCTCTACAGATACAAACATCCATCCAGTATGACAGTCTCCAGGGTTCCGTCTGTTGGCTGGGTTGCCAACCTACTCACTCTTTAGTGACTCCAATGCTGCCAATGCACTCATATACAACATCTCTCTTCTTATGATTTTTACATTCCTTGCTTGACTTGACATTTAATCAGCACATTACATGATAACATATTAATGATATTATGAATTGCAGCAACGATTTTCCTTGCTCCTTTGGATGACAGTAATAAACAAATACTCACAAATAATTCTACATTGTCTGTTACATCCATTGACCCTACTCCACCCTAATCTCTATACCTGGACGGTACCTTGATAGTTCTCGTGGGTCTTGGTGATTTCCTCTCTACTCGAGCTGGACTGGTTACTGGGGATTGACTCTCTATTTGAGCTGGACTGGTTATTGGAAATGGATCGCTTACCGACTGGTCAGGAACTTGGCTCTCTGAATATTGTGTATCCTGTTCCGGTAGCTGATATTCTGGTGGTGGATTTCTTGAGACTCTCAAATGTTTCCGATTTCTCCTGTAATCCTTCTGATTTGCCATCGTCACAATATACGATCGAGGTTCTTCTCTAGTTTCCTTTACTTGAGCCTTTTCCCACACTTTGTCTCGTTTCATCAACACACTGTCACCTATCTTTAGTGGCGGGAAACTCTTGGTGTTCCGATCATAATATTTCCTTTGCCTTTCTTGATTGTCTCTTAGTCTCTCCCTAATCTCCGTTGCAACCTTGGGTTCTAGCAGCTGGGAGCTTGATGGAATCCTTGTTCTCAGCTTTCTGCTGCTCAGAAGTTCCGCTGGCGACTTATTCAATCCTTTTACCGGTGAATTTCTATACTCTAACAAAAAGGTATAAATTTCTCGATTTTCATAAAACGCTTTCTTCAACATATTCTTTACTATTTGCACACCCCTTTCTGCCAGTCCGTTTGACTGTGAGTGTGTAGGGCTCGTTGTTATTAGTACGAAATCCCACTCCGACGCAAAACTCCTGAATTCCAAGCTTCCGTATGGCACATTATCTGCAATTAAAACTTCCGGTATCCCGTTCCTAGCAAATATCTCCTTCAGTTTAATAATTATTGTACTTGCCGTTTTATTCTTGATGTGTACCAACTCAATCCAGTTGGAATAGTAATCTATTACTAATAAATAGTTCTGCGATCTGAACTCCAAAATGTCAGATGCTATACGCTGCCACGGTCGGTCTGGTATCTCATGCGGCTGCAATGGCTCCTTCGTGTTGTTTTTCTGAAACATCTCACAGGTACTGCACTTTGCCACAAAATCTTCTATTTGCTGACTCATTCCAGGCCAATACATCACACTTCTTTCTCATTGAACTGGGTACTCACAGTTTTTCTCCAATGAACAGTAAGCCTTCTGCCTCTGAAATTTCTGCTCTGAATTTCCAGTAAGGCCTTGCAATTTCAGGTATTAGGTCCACTCTTTCTGGCCATCCTTCAAAGTGCAACTTTTTAACTGCTTGTAATATTAAATCCGTGGCCGTGGCTGCTCTCGTCTCTTCCTTCTTCTGTGGACTAACAGACAAATACTTCTCCACCGAATGTACTGCTGCTATCAAATCTGGATCATCCTTCACTGGGTCATTCAAGGAAGCCCTGGAAAGAGTGTCTGCTAAAAACATCTCTTTTCCAGGAATGTGTGTTAACTCCAGGTCATACCTATACAACCTGAGCATCATTCTCTGCAATCTGCTAGTCACTTTGTTGACTTCTTTCTTCAGGATCACTACAAGAGGTTTCGAATCTGTCTGTATTAAAGTCTTTCTCCCATACACATACTGATGGAACTTTTCCACTCCAAAGACAATTCCCAACATTTCTTTTTCTATTGGTGCATACCTCTTTTCTGCTTCTGACAGCGTTCTTGATGCATATGCAATTGGATGCTGATCCTGCAACAAGCATGCCCCAAGTCCTTCTCCTGATGCATCTGTCTGTATCACTGCTGTTTTGTTGACATCAAAGTACGCCAACACGGGTGCTCGACACAGCTTTTCTTTCAACGTGTTGATGGCCACGCTGTGTTTCTTTGTCCAGTTCCATTCAACGTCATTTCGCGTTAGCTCTCGCAAAGGCGCATTTATTTCCAACAACTGTGGAATAAATCGGGACAGATAATTCACCATTCCATTGAATCTTCGTAGTTCTTCCTTATTTCTTGGTTCCTCCATTTTCACTATGGCTCTAACCTTGCTTTCATCTGGTTTAAGGCCCTCTGCACTGATGGTTTGTCCTACATACAGTACTTCCTTCACTTTCAACTGAAGCTTTTCCAGATTGAACTTTACATTGTTCTTCATTGCTCGTTGCATTATTATTATTATTATTATTTAACTCTTGCAAATGCACATAAATGCGCGGTGGCAAGTTCCCTAAGTACCCCTATCCCACCATCTCCTTAACCCTCTGACGGAATAACTTTGACCTGATTTCATCCCCTTCAAAAACATTTCTACTAAGCCCATTCCAGTCCCTACCTGTCCTATTTAAGAAAGAGAATTTACCGACATCTAATGTAGCCCCCTTTATGACTACCGCTCTATCATGACCCCGCCTACCTCCATACCCTGACTTATTTCTTTTTATCAACTCATGCAGCTCCCCCCACCCCCCCCCCCCCTCTCCCTCCATTACCCTGAAGAAATTACATAAACGATCCTCCTTCCTCCGTATTTCCAATTTCTGCCACCCCAGGTCTCTCATCATCTCAGTTGGACTCTCCAACATTCTTACCCTCTCCCCCCTTTCATTCTCATCCCATTTCCACCTCCTATTCCACCTGCATTACTCGTCTGAATATGTCATCATGCTCTTCTGCCGTACTTCCTGCTATTATCAAATCATCAAACACTACCTCCACACCTTCAATATCTCCAAAGATCTGTAATATTCTCTCTTGAAACACTTCCGGCGCAGACTTGATGCCGAAAGGTAATCGTAAAAACTGGTACCTTCCAAACGGTGTGTGGAACGCACATAAATTTGAGCTTTCCTCATCAAGCTGTATTTGCCAAAATCCATCGCGCATATCTAGAATTGAGAATACCGATTTTCCATTCATCTTAACAGCAACATCCTCTGCTGTTGGTATCTTGAAATGCTCTCTCTTCACTGCTCTGTTCAGCTCCTGAGGGTCTAAACACAAACGTAATTTTCCATTCTTCTTTTCCGTTATCACCAAGCTGTTAACCCACTCGGTAGGTTGATCTACTTTAGCTATCACTCCCTTTGCTTCTAGCCTAGTTAGTGTTCTTTCTAATCTTGGCTGAAGACCATATGGGACTTTTCTGGGTGCCTGGATGGCAGGAGGGACTGAGGAATCTAGGGGAGACCGGGGTTGGTAGGCCACCTTTTTACTCTTTGAATTTTAGAAAGACCATGAATTGAGAAATATAAATTTTGTTCATGCACACTCATTCTTTTAACCTTTTTGAATGTTGAAAACACACACCTAATTTTTAACAACTCATTTTAATATATAAAAATGATTCAAACATCTTTCAAAGTGTTTTGGTTAACCTGCCCCATGGCAGGGGTTGGTTGGCCAACAATGTGGGGTAGGTTGGCCTATGCAATTTATAAACCTCAATTATATTGTGAAACATATATAACAGAATGTTCAACTACTCAAACAATGATTGAAAATCATCCAAGAAAATAATGTTATTTTCATGATCCTTTATTTATTATTCTGTATAATTTTTTTCAGTAGGTTGCCTTCTGTGGGCCTACATAACTTTTCATATCTATATTGCACAATTGACATAAATGTAGTTTTTATTTCCTGAAGTGGAAGGATGAAGTGAAAGATGATGTATGGTTCGGTTTTCGCACGATCCGTGACTCTAACGTAGTTTCTCATGATCTGGCAACAAATAATGATACTTTAGACACCACATAACCTATGAAGTAAAGAGTTGGCCAACCAACCCCACCGTGCATTTTCAGATTTGTTCTGGTTTTAAAATTGAACCTGTCAGTAAATAATATTTTCGATACTACAAATGTAATTCATAATAATTAAAGTGAAAACTAATTTCTCACTTTTTGTGATAAGTGACTGTAGAATAATATATGAAACAATTGGTAGACTTTGAAATGCTTACTAAACAGCGGTCAGGAACAGAAATCTCTCCCAAATCCAGTGGAATGAAGCTATCAACATGAAAATTTCACGTTCATCTCGAAATGTGTATATCGATAGTCGATTGAAGTTTCGACTTCTAGTTCCTATTAGATTCCAAGATATTGAGAGTTGGCCAACCAACACTTGGGTCAACCAACCCCGGTCTCCCCTACCACTATGTGGTGTTCAAAAGGAAGTTTCCCCAAACCTTCAAAAACACATCTGTACTCTCTCACAATTCCCTCTTTTGTTAATCCTATCTTCTTCACTGAATCCACTCTCTTAACTAAATTCAGCTTGATACATCCCTTGAGCCCTAACAGTGGCTCAGATTTGACACTAGTGACCATAAAGTCAATATTAACAGGCTTCTGTCTGTCATCCTTTGAACATACCAACTTTACAGTACCTACCGGCTTCACTCTTTGCTCTCCAAAGACAGACAACATAATCTTCGTCTTTTCCATTTCAACTTTCTCCAAATTCAACTTACGTAACACTCTCTCAGGCATTATATTCACCTCCGCTCCTGTGTCTAACTTGAAAGGAACTACAGTATATCCTTTCCAATTTTAATGTTTGCATGCCAAGAGGAACAGTCATCCTTTTTTACACAAAATACTTGTTTAATCTCACTAATTTTAAATTCATATTCCGATTCATCTGAGCTACTAGCCTTAGCTTCTACTTGGTGCACTATTGCGCTTTTATCTGTTGAAGTACATACCTTAGAAAAATGATTTTTCCTTTTACAAGTATTACATATTTTACCATATGCTGGACACGCCCCTTTTCTGTGTGAATAACCACAATATTTACAATTGTTAATGTGTGAGTTTTCTGAACTTTTATGTCTAGGCCCATCATACTTATCTAGACTCTTCTCTTCTTTCTTCGAAGACTTGGCACCAATTTTCTTTCTTATTAGATGTAGACCTGCCTCGGACTCTCCTTGCATTTCTCGGACCTGCCTGTCAGTAACTTCTGCTGCTCGACACATTTCCACTGCAGTCTCCAATGAAATGTTCTTTTCACGCAATAATCTTCTCTGCATGCCCTTGTCGAATATTTTCATAATGACTCGGTCTCTGATCAAACCCTCTTTTGCATCTCCAAATTCACATGTATTCGCCTTGGTTTTAAGGTTTGTTAGAAATGTGTTGAATGATTCCCCCTCATTCTGTTTCACTTTGAAATAATTAAATATTTCCATTACCACATTGGTCTTCGGAATGCAGTACTCCTCAAACTGCTCTAACACACACTTGAAATTGTCACGCTTGTCTTCCGGTTCAAAGGTAAAGTTCCTGTATACTTCCGGTGCTCCCTCACCTAATAAATTGATGAGAATCGCGATTTTTCGTTTATCTTTTACTTTTGGAACAGCTACTCCCTTGTCATCTTTTTCTTCATCCAAGATTCCTGCCGCTTCCAGATAAACTAAAAAGTCTTCCTTCCACACTCTCCAATTCATCTTTTCATTTTCTTTCACATTCAACGGGGGCGGCGGTCTAAACGCACTCGCGTCCATCTTCTAGGCTTGCTTGGTGTAGGCCACGTTTCCAGCAATCTTCTTTAATCTCTTCTTTCCAGGCTTCTTATCCAGTAAACTTATTATTCGCATTAACTGCTGACACCATGTTACATTTGGTTCAATTGTACTTAATAATTGAAACTATGTTGTTTAGTATAATCGTTTATTACACAAAAGCTCTACAGATACAAACATCCATCCAGTATGACAGTCTCCAGGGTTCCGTCTGTTGGCTGGGTTGCCAACCTACTCACTCTTTAGTGACTCCAATGCTGCCAATGCACTCATATACAACAAACAATCTTTGTTTTATCGGAATTAATAACTAAATCATGGTCGTGCGTAAATTGTAATATGGCCGTAAAATCCGATTGCAAATTATATTCAGCCAACTCGAACGATTTATCTGCAGAGAGAACTAATGTATCATCGGCATACATGAAAATTTGGCAATTATAAACGCATTTAAACATATTATTCACATAAATCGAATAAAGCATAGGTCCCAAAATTGAGCCCTGAGGTACCCCTGCTTTACACCTCAATCTTTCACTATGTTTGTCATTAATCTTTACTAAAATTTCTCTATCGCTCAAATAATTGATAAACCAATTTAACATAGGACCCCGTATACCTATTTTTTCAAGTAAGCAACATAATTTTGAATGGTTCAATGTATCGAAAGCCTTGCTGAAATCTATAAAAAGAGCTAAAACATGCATATTTTCGTTAAGTTTGGAATTTACGTAATCAGAAAGAAGTAATAGTAAGTCAGACGTACTTTTCCCTCTCTGAAAACCAAATTGCGAGTTATTTATTATATTATTATTTTTCAGATATTCACTTAAAGTATCAGCAACACAACGTTCCATGATTTTATCAACAAGAGGAAGTAGGGCAATCGGTCTATAATTTGAATAGTTCAGATGGTCACCTTTTTTATAGACTGGTCTAACAACTGCAATTTTCAATTTAGAAGGAAACTCACCTCTACTAAATGACAAGTTACATAATTTAGCAATAACTGGACTTATAACGTCTGTTAACATGATTACATCTTTCACTCTTATCCCCTCCAATCCAGGTTGCTTATTAACATTCAAAGTTGAAATAATATGTTTAATCATACTCACAGTGACAGATGGCATACGCATAGATTGAATTTCCTCATGAGAAGTTATAGAAGTAGTGGTTACAATGTCACAGGCATGTTGAAGAACATTTACCTCATCAATGAAAGAATTAACAAAACAATTTGCTATGACTTGACTGGAGAATAATTTTCCAAGGTATTTATCAATAACTTCATCAATGGAATGTTTTCCTTCCTTACCTATGAATGTATTGATAGTTTCCCACGTTTCCTTCATGTTACCCTTCGATTTCTCTATAGATTTTCTAAAGAATGTATTTTTGGCTTTAACAATCGATTTTTTCACTGAATTTCTACAATTAACATAATCAACCGTATATGGAATTTTAATCAAATTATTATTACAATTTTTCCATTTCCGATACAAGTCATCCCTCTTTTTTATTATTTGAATAATGTCACTTGTTAACCATGATTTAATCAACCTCTGTTTCTTGTATGTACCACGTTGTTCACATTGTAAATACGTTGCAAAGTCATAGCACTCCCTGAACTTCACAACAATTGCGTCATATAAGCTATTGCAGTCAGTAAGTGATAGTAAAGAGTTCCAGCTACAAGTTTTCAATCTACGACTGAGAATTACTTCATCAATTTTTTCCCTTAACAAATGCTTGCTGTTGAACAAATCAGTATTGCTACAATTTAACTTGCTCACATTATTAATACTGGAGTCAAAGATAACTTCCGCTAGAACCATATAATGGTCAGTTATTTTACTGGTAAAGACCGCCGAATTTATTAACCCAGGTTCACAACGTATGAAAATTTGGTCTATACAAGACGATGACAATTGATCTAATCTCATTTCTTCTCGTGTGCAAGTACGAATGCATTTGGAGAAACCATTAACTGACAAAATACTCTCGTAATGAAATACATAATTATCTTCGGCATCTAATAGATCCAAGTTGATGTCACCTAATAATATAACGTTTCTATTGCTGATATTCGAAATTATACCTTCTAATTCTTTTAAAAAGTAATATTTACTCATACAGGGAGGTCTATATATGGCTATAATATTAATGGCAATCTTCTCATTTAGTTTTAATAACCCCGTTAATCCTTCAAAGTGTTCACATATAATCTCATCTCTGGAAAAAACATAACTTTCTTTGATAAACAAAACTAGACCACCACCTCTTTTACCCTTCCTCAGCTCATAAAATGAATTATACCCTTTTATATGATAAATTTGATCCAACTCCGAGACAGAAACTTCACTCAATGAAAGAACATCAAAATTTCCTAATTGATTACGTAATACTACATTCACTTCATCACAATGTTTCTTGATTGACCTTATATTCAGATGAATACACGTGAAACCTACAGTATTTTGTAGCCACAGATCAAGATTAATTATAACTTCCGTATTGATTGTTACATTTGGTTCAATTGTACTTAATAATTGAAACTATGTTTATTTAGTATAATCGTTTATTACACAAAAGCTCTACAGATACACAAAACAATCCAGTATGACAGTCTCCAGGGTTCCGTGTGTTGGCTGGGTTGCCAACCTACTCACTCTTTAGTGACTCCAATGCTGCCAATGCACTCATATACAACATCTCTCTTCTTATGATTTTTACATTCCTTGCTTGACTTGACATTTAATCAGCACATTACATGATAACATATTAATGATATTATGAATTGCAGCAACGATTTTCCTTGCTCCTTTGGATGACAGTAATAAACAAATACTCACAAATAATTCTACATTGTCTGTTACATCTATTGACCCTACTCCACCCTAATCTCTATACCTGGACGGTACCTTGATAGTTCTCGTGGGTCTTGGTGATTTCCTCTCTACTCGAGCTGGACTGGTTACTGGGGATTGACTCTCTATTTGAGCTGGACTGGTTATTGGAAATGGATCGCTTACAGACTGGTCAGGAACTTTGCTCTCTGAATATTGTGTATCCTGTTCCGGTAGCTGATATTCTGGTGGTGGATTTCTTGAGACTCGCAAATGTTTCCGATTTCTTCTGTAATCCTTCTGATTTGCCATCGTCACAATATACGATCGAGGTTCTTCTCTAGTTTGCTTTACTTGAGCCTTTTCCCAAACTTTGTCTCGTTTTATCAATACACTGTCACCTATCTTTAGTGGCGGGAGACTCTTGGTGTTCCGATCATAATATTTCCTTTGTCTTTCTTGATTGTCTCTTAGTCTCTCCCTAATCTCCGTTGCAACCTTGGGTTCTAGCAGCTGGGAGCTTGATGGAATCCTTGTTCTCAACTTTCTGCTGCTCAGAAGTTCCGCTGGCGACTTATTCAATCCTTTTACCGGTGAATTTCTATACTCTAACAAAAAGGTATAAATTTCTCGATTTTCATAAAACGCTTTCTTCAACATATTCTTTACTATTTGCACACCCCTTTCTGCCAGTCCGTTTGACTGTGAGTGTGTAGGGCTCGTTGTTATTAGTACGAAATCCCACTCCGACGCAAAACTCCTGAATTCCAAGCTTCCGTATGGCACATTATCTGCAATTAAAACTTCCGGTATCCCGTTCCTAGCAAATATCTCCTTCAGTTTAATAATTATTGTACTTGCCGTTTTATTCTTGATGTGTACCAACTCAATCCAGTTGGAATAGTAATCTATTACTAATAAATAGTTCTGCAATCTGAACTCCAAAATGTCAGATGCTATACGCTGCCACGGTCGGTCTGGTATCTCATGCGGCTGCAATGGCTCCTTCGTGTTGTTTCTCTGAAACATCTCACAGGTACTGCACTTTGCCACAAAATCCTCTATTTGCTGACTCATTCCAGGCCAATACATCACACTTCTTGCCTTCATCTTGCATTTTTCAATGCCCTGGTGACCTGCATGTATAGCCTCTAACATCTTCTTTCTCATTAAACTGGGTACTAACAGTTTTTCTCCAATGAACAGTAAGCCTTCTGCCTCTGAAATTTCTGCTCTGAATTTCCAGTAAGGCCTTGCAATTTCAGGTATTAGGTCCACTCTTTCTGGCCATCCTTCAAAGTGCAACTTTTTAACTGCTTGTAATATTAAATCCGTGGCCGTGGCTGCTCTCGTCTCTTCCTTCTTCTGTGGACTAACAGACAAATACTTCTCCACCGAATGTACTGCTGCTATCAAATCTGGATCATCCTTTACTGGGTCATTCAAGGAAGCCCTGGAAAGAGTGTCTGCTAAAAACATCTCTTTTCCAGGAATGTGTGTCAACTCCAGGTCATACCTATACAAACTGAGCATCATTCTCTGCAATCTGCTAGTCACTTTGTTGACTTCTTTCTTCAGGATCACTACAAGAGGTTTCGAATCTGTCTGTATTAAAGTCTTTCTCCCATACACATACTGATGGAACTTTTCCACTCCAAAGACAATTCCCAACATTTCTTTTTCTATTGGTGCATACCTCTTTTCTGCTTCTGACAGCGTTCTTGATGCATATGCAATTGGATGCTGATCCTGCAACAAGCATGCCCCAAGTCCTTCTCCTGATGCATCTGTCTGTATCACTGCTGTTTTGTTGACATCAAAGTACGCCAACACGGGTGCTCGACACAGCTTTTCTTTCAACGTGTTGATGGCCACGCTGTGTTTCTTTGTCCAGTTCCATTCAACGTCATTTCGCGTTAGCTCTCGCAAAGGCGCATTTATTTCCAACAACTGTGGAATAAATCGGGACAGATAATTCACCATTCCATTGAATCTTCGTAGTTCTTCCTTATTTCTTGGTTCCTCCATTTTCACTATGGCTCTAACCTTGCTTTCATCTGGTTTAAGGCCCTCTGCACTGATGGTTTGTCCTACATACAGTACTTCCTTCACTTTCAACTGAAGCTTTTCCAGATTGAACTTTACATTGTTCTTCATTGCTCGTTGCATTACTCGTCTGAATATGTCATCATGCTCTTCTATCGTACTTCCTGCTATTATCAAATCATCAAACACTACCTCCACACCTTCAATATCTCCAAAGATCTGTAATATTCTCTTTTGAAACACTTCCGGCGCAGACTTGATGCCGAAAGGTAATCGTAAAAACTTGTACCTTCCAAACGGTGTGTGGAACGCACATAAATTTGAGCTTTCCTCATCAAGCTGTATTTGCCAAAATCCATCGCGCATATCTAAAATTGAGAATACCGATTTTCCATTCATCTTAACAGCAACATCCTCTGCTGTTGGTATCTTGAAATGCTCTCTCTTCACTGCTCTGTTCAGCTCCTGAGGGTCTAAACACAAACGTAATTTTCCATTCTTCTTTTCCGTTATCACCAAGCTGTTAACCCACTCGGTAGGTTGATCTACTTTAGCTATCACTCCCTTTGCTTCTAGCCTAGTTAGTGTACTTTCTAATCTTGTCTGAAGACCATATGGGACTTTTCTGGGTGCCTGGATGACAGGAGGGACTGAGGAATCTACCACTATGTGGTGTTCAAAAGGAAGTTTCCCCAAACCTTCAAAAACACATCTGTACTCTCTCACAATTCCCTCTTTTGTTAATCCTATTTTCTTCACTGAATCCACTCTCTTAACTAAATTCAGCTTGATACATCCCTTGAGCCCTAACAGTGGCTCAGATTTGACACTAGTGACCATAAAGTCAATATTAACAGGCTTCTGTCTGTCATCCTTTGAACATACCAACTTTACAGTACCTACCGGCTTCACTCTTTGCTCTCCAAAGACAGACAACATAATCTTCGTCTTTTCCATTTCAACTTTCTCCAAATTCAACTTCTGTAACACTCTCTCAGGCATTATATTCACCTCCGCTCCTGTGTCTAACTTGAAAGGAACTATATCCTTTCCAATTTTAATGTTTGCATGCCAAGAGGAACAGTCATCCTTTTTTACACAAAATACTTGTTTAATCTCACTAATTTTAAATTCATATTCCGAATCATCTGAGCTACTAGCCTTAGCTTCTACTTGGTGCACTATTGCGCTTTTATCTGTTGAAGTACATACCTTAGAAAAATGATTTTTTCTTTTACAAGTATTGCATATTTTACCATATGCTGGACACGCCCCTTTTCTGTGTGAATAACCACAATATTTACAATTGTCAATGTGTGAGTTTTCTGAACTTTTATGTCTAGGCCCATCATACTTATCTAGACTCTTCTCTTCTTTCTTCGAAGACTTGGCACCAATTTTCTTTCTTATTAGATGTAGACCTGCCTCGGACTCTCCTTGCATTTCTCGGACCTGCCTGTCAGTAACTTCTGCTGCTCGACACATTTCCACTGCAGTCTCCAATGAAATGTTCTTTTCACGCAATAATCTTCTCTGCATGCCCTTGTCGAATATTTTCATAATGACTCGGTCTCTGATCAAACCCTCTTTTGCATCTCCAAATTCACATGTATTCGCCTTGGTTTTAAGGTTTGTTAGAAATGTGTTGAATGATTCCCCCTCATTCTGTTTCACTTTGAAATAATTAAATATTTCCATTACCACATTGGTCTTCGGAATGCAGTACTCCTCAAACTGCTCTAACACACACTTGAAATTGTCACGCTTGTCTTCCGGTTCAAAGGTAAAGTTCCTGTATACTTCCGGTGCTCCCTCACCTAATAAATTGATGAGAATCGCGATTTTTCGTTTATCTTTTACTTTTGGAACAGCTACTCCCTTGTCATCTTTTTCTTCATCCAAGATTCCTGCCGCTTCCAGATAAACTAAAAAGTCTTCCTTCCACACTCTCCAATTCATCTTTTCATTTTCTTTCACATTCAACGGGGGCGGCGGTCTGAACGCACTCGCGTCCATCTTCCAGGCTTGCTTGGTGTAGGCCACGTTTCCAGCAATCTTCTTTAATCTTTTCTTTCCAGGCTTCTTATCCAGTAAATTTATTATTCGCATTAACTGCTGACACCATGTTACAGTTGGTTCAATTGTACTTAATAATTGAAACTATGTTTATTTAGTATAATCGTTTATTACACAAAAGCTCTACAGATACACAAAACAATCCAGTATGACAGTCTCCAGGGTTCCGTGTGTTGGCTGGGTTGCCAACCTACTCACTCTTTAGTGACTCCAATGCTGCCAATGCACTCATATACAACAGATTCCCTCACTGTCATCGTCAATGTCACATTGCCAGTTATTCATACAATGTATGTACACAAGTCAAAGTACTGCAATAATTACACTATTTTTCCTTCAATGTCCTTGAACGTTGATATTTTGATTACAGCCAACGAGTTTTCGTCCTTTCGAACTAGAATTTTACCCTGTTTACACCAGACGTACCTGTATCCTACCTCTTTGGCTCGTTGTTTAGAGCGCCACAGTAGTTCACGGTTAACTGGGGATAAGTTTTCGTTAATGTAGACACGTGAATTCGATTCTTGATGTTTTCCCGTATCAATTAGCTGCTTGTTGGTGATGATGAGTCGCTTTTTGTCAATAAATTGATCTCTCTTCTTTCTGCTCAATAACTGAACAATAATCTTAGGTGGTCGGTTGGAGAATCTTGACGGCAGACGATGAGCAGCGTCAATTTCTTCTAACTTTAAATCAATGTTGAGCAGCCCCGCCACCCGAAGCACAACTTCTTCAATGTTTTCCTCTTCTCGCACGATGACGTTATCTAGCTCAAAGTTTTTGTTTCGTGTATACTGATCAAGTATATTTAGCTGCGATGTTAGGTTTTCAATTTCACGGTCTTTATTATCACTGTCTTTCTTGAGATCTACGACTGATTCTTTCAAATCTTTAAGATCACTGACAAACTCACGCTTGAAATTAACAATTTCTTCTTTTAAAGATCTTAGTTCGTCAGTAAAAGACAAAGTTCTCACGCATATCTTTTTGAAGGTCAAGAATTGTTTTTTTCAACTCAGTGTCCAAAAAGTTAAACCCGACTACATTATCTGTAGGGGTAGCTGACCCCGACTTCTTCTCACTTCGACAAGATGTACACCTCCACTGTAGTTTTGTGTCTTGATTTTTATTTATGTACGCTGATCTAGAAATACCTGAGCATTTATAGTGGAAGTCCTTGTTGCAAAAACTGCACGAGGTGAAATCACCATCCGATGGCAAGTCTACTACACATTTTCCGCACGACATAACCTTCCTTGAACTAGTCAGTCTGACAGAGCAACCAAAAACACGTCTGATCACTACCGAATGTTCGTTCGAATGCACAAGCAATGTCAGAAGCATTGCTTCCTTCTTAGTTCTTACCTGATCCAAATTCGATGGAAGGAGTGATCAACAAATTCCACTTCTCATATAACCTTAGCGAATGGCCATGTGTTTGAGTTTATAAGAATAGACTATTCGTGAGAAATTGACGACTACTCAGAAACGAAACAAAAAAGTTTTTTGCCATTTTAATTTCCTTCTTCCTTTTGCAACCCTTCCTCATCCTTTCCCTTAACAACGTCCACAAGATATGGAAAAACTCCACCCTCCACCCTCCACCTCAACACGATGAGTGAATGTTTAATGGTTTCGTTCAAAATCATAATTATGAGTAGATAAAATGAATTTCCTACACATTGCATGTGTACCTTTTGAAGTCTACGTCTATATAACTGCATACATTCGCATTTGTTTTCAGCTGAAATATGTAGACATACGACATACATGGGCATAATGGTAACACATCTTTTAATTCAGTATGACGATCTACGTTGAAACTCATCAAATAATGTCTGGTCAGGTAGGTCCCTCTGGGACCCACCTGACCAGACACCCACCCACCCCTTTCGGGCGCGGGGCCATGGACCCGAATTTGCATTGTCGGGCCGCCACTGTATAATAGTATACACATGACATCTATTACTAGTAACTAGGCTACGTTAGTACTCATTCATTATTTTCTCAGTATGATAATCAACAATTTTCAACAGTATAAAGTATTACAGTATTAGTGTATAGTGTATGTGTATTTATGATCACAATACAATGAAATATGATTATTAAATACCCAACACATACGATTGAATGGCAAATAAAAATTGTCTAGACAGCAGGCATATTTTATTTAGGGTAAGCAAGCAAATGCAGCAGTAACATATGATGTAAAACTAACAATTCTTCACCTACCAGTTGTAGTAGATTGATTGTTCCATAGAATGAGGACAATTATTTTGTATGTGCATCAAACTATCAAAAATTTTATGTCGATGCTCGTGAAAAATGAAAGTTTGAACAATATACAATTAAACCTTGTAGGCTGTGAAGTTCTTATAAATGGGACTACATTTTGTAACGTAGATCTGATGAACGTGAGCAACACATTATAGTTCCATCTGACTGTCCATATACGGTAAAAAGCAAAACCAGGAAAACATCGTAATATCATGGACTTTGATGAACAACTCGAGTGACATAACTCGAGATGATTCACCGTTTATCGACAACATTGCACCTTTTACCAGGCAGCGAAGTCAAAACCAATTGTCAGAGAAAACAATAATGCTCAAGTCGAAACCCTCTATCTTATTAGATGGGTTTTCATATTTCTGTGATTTGGTGGTATTCTAATTAGAATGACTACGATCTGTCAAGACTCTAGTTCGGTGTGTCTCGGAGAAGCTTAGCAATCTTGAGCGGCAGTAGTTGAATCATTTCCTTAACGACGCTTAGTTCTAACGACATCTGTTTGGCAGCATCTTCGTTGCCATCGCAATAATCCACGAGATACTAGAAGAAACGACAACAGAAATTGAATAGACGTCCAAGAGTGATACGTTCATAGCATAAAATGGGGGGGGGGGGGGGGGGCAGGTGCTAAATGACCTCGCTGTCGATGCGCCTTAAAACCCTAATATTCATTCATTCATTCAAATAATTGGGATGGAAAATTAAAATACAGTATTGCGTAACTTTATTGACAACTCGTTCGACAACAATATCAATTGCTATCTCTAACGAAGTGATAACTAAGTTCTCACTTATTTTTATAGCCACATTTTTGCTATACATCTCATAGTGATAGCTATATTATTAACTCAAGACGTCGTATGACGAATATTCACTTTATTGGTGTATTACATTATTATTGTTGTTACTGTATTATTATTATTATTTACTACTATTTACTAGGAATGTCGGCGGGTAGCAATTTCTGGAGTCGGGTACCCGTCATCATTACGTGGGTAATCAATTTTTTTTAATCCCAACTATGCTCATCTACTTTTCATTTGAATGTATTTTATCGTCTTGTATAGCGTATTTATACGCATATAAGCCGCACCCCTACTTTTTAGGTTCCATTTTTGGTAACCTTTTTTGTTTACTTATAAGACACAGTATCACATCCCACACTAACACTGACGGCCGGCAGTCCTGAATAGCACTCAGTGACCTTGCTCAAATAACAGCAGCAAATAATAGCACAGGGAGAAAGAGAGATGGAGAGAGGAAAGGTAGTACCGAACGCGCAACAAATTCGCGCAATAGCGCATTGACGACTGTCTGTGCATCAATCAGTTACCTTGCCTCATCAGCTGCCCATGTAGCTTACACAGGGAGAGAGAGAGAGAGAGAGACGGAGAGAGGAAAGGTACCGAACGCGCAACAAGTTCGCGCAACAGCGCATTGACGACTGTCCGTGCATCTATCAGTGACCTTGCAGCCATGTGGCTTACACAGGCTGAGAGGGAGACAGAGAGAGGAAAGGTTGTACCGAACGCGCAGTAGCGCGTTGACGACTGCCGTGCATCAAATCTGACGACGATTGTGGGTTCGCCGTATGCTCTCACATTGGACGACCGGCAGTGTCTCACGGGAACTGTTTTTATCGCAAAATGTGATATTTTTTTTTCACTAACCTTTATAAGACGCATGTGACTTTTTGATGACTTGAAAATGGAAAAAAAGGCGTCATATATGCGTGTAAATACGGTACCATCTTTAGGTTACCTTTATCAATGTTGCAACTATAAACAGTCTGCTCATATCATATCACTGACTCTCTCAGCACAACAAAATCTACCCAAACACATTGGTTGAGTCAACTTGAGTGAATGTGGCATGTCCCTCTTTTTTGTAAACAAAGGGCCATGTGTTTGAGCGGTTTTCAGAAGCGTTAGAACTGTGGTTGCTACGAGTGCCATAGAGGAGGCCTACATTCTTTCGTTTTTCCCGCCACACAAGCGTGCTTTGTTTAAAAGTAATCTGTCAGTGAAAATGAAGAACAAAAGCTCGCATTGTAAAAAGTGGAGGGTACCCAGGTAAGGAATATTGGAGTTGGGTAGTGGTGTACCCGTATCCGACCCGGGTACCTGCCGACACCCCTACTATTTACTATTATTATTACATTATTCATACATTCATATCCTTGAGTTGGTACCTATTATTTTCAATGAAAATTTTCTCAGTTATTATCAATAGAAATCCTAATATAATTTTGTATATCTAATTTTGTTCACTCGTTTTCTACACGCTTTTCATCAATGTGCTTCAATGTATTGCTATTTTTTCAATTATGTGAAATTTCATTTTATTTATCATGGCATTATTGAATGAGCCTATGTATTGACTTTATTCATCTCCACAGGTAAACCCCACGAGGGTTTTGTGAAACCACAAAAGAGTATTCATTATTGTTATGACTTATGATTTATGAAGCATATTGAAATGAATATGAGAAAAAAAAATTATTCAAGTAGGTCCATTAGTAATTACTATCATGGCATTAAATTATGACCGTCACATCATGACTTGTTCACAATATCTGGCTTACCTTGTAAGCATCTAAGCTCCGCTGTGTGTTCTCGATTTGTAGCTGTTTGTCTGTGACAATAATCTTATGGCAGAGTCGACCAATGTGGAAATGAGCCAAAAGTGCAGGACGAACTAGTTCTTCAGATATCTTCACTGGCATTTCATTTGTACTAAACAGAAGAACAATGAATCACCAATCTTCAGTACAATCAAACAGTCAATTGATACAAATTTTAGGATTTTGGCTTGATTTTTTTTTTTTTGTATAACGAGTTTAACGACACACTATACTGATAACTAAGATCTATTGGTGTCAGATGAATGATTATGAGATGATGGGGTGGTGAGATTAAGGTTTCTTAGGTAATGGTAAGGATAACGGGAAGGAAGCGGTCGTGGCCTACATTGTAGGGACACTCACAGCATTAGCTTGAGACTACAGAGGGACACTACGAAAAAACCCTGTAAAGATGGATGGTGGCGGGGATCGAACCAGGTCCGATACGCCACTTCACCTCCCGGATCACACGAAGCGAGTGAGTTAACCACTGCGCTGCATGTGCCGGTTCGATCTATTTTTTCCGATCTTCAATTGATTGATATCGAATGACACCATTTACTGTCTTGATGTAGGAGTTTTAATATACTGCACCCCAAGCTTATGATTTTTAAGGCCGTGATCATCAGGGCTGAGTTTTATGTAGAACTGAGTCTTGATATAGTGAGTCTCGACAACTGCGGAAAGTGGGCCTTGTTATAGAAAGCCCTTTATGTTGAGTTAGAATAGGACAGGGGTCATCAGTTCGAGGCAGTCTTTCCGAAAACTCCAAAGTTTTTGGAAACTGAGCCTTGTTTTACTGAATGTTAGGTTAGGGTAGGACCGACTATTCAAGACCTACACTATATGAAGGCTCAGTTTTACATGAATCCGAGCCCTGATAATCATGGCCTGGAATCTTAAATTCGGGGCACAGTACACCAAGTGTACTCTCCTCACTTTCCACAAACATCACGGCTCGCTATATTGAGATAAATCTATTCATATTTATATCATATTAGGCTACATCAGGTCAAATTACGGTGTTCACTATTCGAATAAACAATCAACACCCTTCGAGGCACAACAAGGGTCTTAATAACAAGGCTTTGTTTCACAAATACCTTGGTTCTCAATCTCAAGTCCTAAAATAGGTCTACCCTCGAATGATATATTTTGAAATAACAATCAGGGTTGACATCAGACAATTGGTTTCCGGGCACCAGCTTTTTTTAACCGCACCTGCATCAAATTATCAAAACTTGCTCTAAATCACCACTTTTCCAGATAAGAAGCTGGCCAATTCCATACTGCACGCGAATGAAAGCTTTGCCATTAGTCGAAACGAAACGTGAGAAGCCAGAGAGGAGACTCAACGATTGTACATCATGCTGCAGTGACGTATCGTGAAAATTTCGGGACTTGGGAAGCAAAGATACATCGAGGGTGAAGCCTGAGGCGTCGATGGCAAATTTGAATTTAATATTTTTGAATTAAATTACTCCGCTCGGGCCTAAAATTACAACCCAATTTAATGATTCTACTTTGAATACCATTTTGAATTCTAGTTTGCTTGATTGGCTATATACTTTTTCATCAAGTACAGACAATTGCTAATGATGCCAGAAAAAAATGATGTTTTTCAAGATTATTTCAAGTGTACGGTGTGTTTGATACGAATTTAATCTAGAATGAATTATGTGGAATTGGTAGAAAAAAATGCAGAACGGGTTGGTTAATTTGTATACAGTACTGTCAAACATTGAAATATCTAACACTTAGATTCTAACTGCGTATCTTCAACATTTACAAGTTCTGCTGTTGCCCCACCTTTACGGATTACCGGTATATTGTTTTTACCGTGTAATAGAATTACTTCAACAGTAAAAAAAATACAAAAATTCACACTTGCATCCATTCTTTTGCACTACCCATACACACTAGTAACTGTGTGACTAAATAGTTCATAAGCCTGGTAGTTCACCAACTACTAGGCATAGACGGTCCACTCATGGGAGCAACCAATGGAGTAACTTCCAATGGACTTTTTATACGAGTCTCTTGATAACGGTGAAATAGGAACAATAATCTCCATATTTACTCGATTCAAATACAAAAATGGAGGCATATAGGCCCACAAATGCATTTGAATATTTCTACTACAAAAAAAGGCTGTTTGTTATTTAGCTGGCGCAAGCTACAATCTTGCAGATGTGTACTACAAGGATTCTTGTGAACCATTTTTTAGAAAATTTTATATTTTGTCATTACCATGCTTGTATATTTATAACACAATTCTTCATGTGATAGAAAACAATTATCTCACAAAACCAAATAATTTTATGCATGACTATAATACCAGACGTAGCAATGACATCCGAACAAGTAAACATAAATCAGTAAAGTACAAGAATTGTCCCTTGTATGCCGCTTCAACATTTTTATAACAAAATACCTGTATTTTTATTCTTTAAAGACGCTAACAGGAATTAAGTTCAAGACAAGTATTAAAGATTTCCTTATTCAGGAAGGTTTTTATAGTATAGATGAGTTTATAAATCAGTGACTGGTTAGGGCTACTGCCTACACGACAATGAAATGTGAAGAAATGTAAATCCATGTACTTTTCATCTGCTGTATTTATAATTTATAACCATTACCATATTGACAAACCTATATCATCTATACAATCGGGCAATAAAGACATAATTATTATTATTATTATTATTATTATTGGAATAGAGTTTTAGATGCAAATACAGCCGTATAATGTATGTGAAATTCAGGCGAACAAGTAATTAAAAGAAATCTCATCCGTATGAATACATGCTTGGAGTGTGTAACTGCATGCGTGATCTCGCTCTACTACTTTACGATTTATGTGCATGGCATTTGGAAGCGATGCTTCTACGAGCCTGCAATGTATGCCTTGAGGTCAGCCAGCCTGCGCTCTCTCTCTCTCAACACGGTCGAGCGCAAAAATAGTACAGTTTTTGGATCTTTTTACTGTGTATCTTTTTATCAGCGTCTATTGACGTTTGGTTGTTTCGAGACTGACAAATGATTGTTTTGAGTAGCAGCTTTCTCATCAAGTTCAGATCAAACAGCAGATTCAAGCCATTCAGTCGTGAGACATACAGAGCGCTAAACATGCTTGTGTAGCTAGCCATGTTCTTTACCAGGTGTTATTTTGTTTCTCAATAGGGAAGTGTAGTAGGCCTACCCGCGCAACTTTTGGGTTCTTTCACTTGAAACACACCCATTTGATTAAAATGGGTGTACATCTTTGAAACGCCACAGTTTCTTTATTACTGCACCCACACGAAAAAAAATTACTTCGTCATGTTCACTGTATTTTTCTCATCATTAAGAGAGCCATTAAACAATTCAAAACATCAACAAATTTAAACTATTTGATGAACAGAAACACCTTGTAATTGCAACGTTGCCAAGCGAACGTATGAGAGAGATAGACGAAAAGCAGTTCCGTTTCCTGTTTTTTCGTGGATCGTTTTGAGCAGTTAAAAGCATGGCTGTGTTGTATAGCACAATAATTGAATTCTTCAAAGAAGAAAAAAAATGCAGTTGAGCGCTTACCTTATAAGTTTCATCCATTTCTTACACTCTCTTTGATACGTAGGAAATCTGTAAAAGCTCTCTGTTGAATTTGTGCTTGATAATGGACACTCGGGAACACAACAACACACCATTTTGAAATAAGATCTAATGATGCCTCCTTGACCGTGTGATGCGCATGTCGATACAAAAATATTGTATGGGCCGTGACACACAGAAGAAGCAGTCGGGACGCTTGGCATCACCGTAATTTGAGCGTTGCAATATTTCGAGTTTACAGTCACTAACGTGGGCGGAACGGAACGGTTGAGTTTTCGACCTTGCAATTACAAGGTGTTTTTGTTCATCAAATAGTTTAAATTTGTTGATGTTTTGAATTGTTTTATTGCTCTCTTAATGATGAGAAAAATACAGTGAACTTGACGAAGTAATTTTTTTTGTGTAGGTGCAGTAACAAAGAAACTGTGGCGTTTCAAAGATATACACCCATGTTAATCAAATGGGTGTGTTTCAAGTGAAAGAACCCAAAAGCTGCGCGGGTAGGCCTACTACACTTCCCTACAATAAATGTGTTTTTTCTGCTAATAATAAAACCGGTTCAGGCAATTGATACTCGGCTGCTGAATTTACCACCTGTCATCCCTAAGGACGATGTACAGTAAAACCTTGGTGCATTGTTTCTTGATCTATCGTTTTTGCTTCTATCATTTATTTTGTCCCACCCTAACTCATATAGGTATATCTAATGTTTAATTATCCCACATGGATGTTTTTTTTCCTGGTCCCTTGAAAAACGATAGACAGAGATTTCACTGTAATACAATGCACTCGGGAAGTTCGTTTGGCGTATGAGTGTCACTAGCCATGGGTCATCCATATCTTTGTATACGTAAGAAACTATCGCTCAGTGCCTCAATAGTCTTAGATGATCAAACGTTCTGCGGCAAGCCATCAACTGTCTCAAGCAACCCGTCTTTGGTACAACCTAACTAATAACTTTTACTGCCTTTAGAAAATACTTTTTGATGAGAAGATTATGGTAAAATGAATATTATCAACTGAGCAACACTTCTAGGCATATTAAAATTGTATACGTGGTTGGTCATAATGAATTATGCGCCTATGGGCCTATTATTTATATTACTAGGCCTATATATGAATAAATGAGAAACATTCTTTTTCAAAAGCTACGAAATAAAATGTGAGCTATAATATGTACGAAAATGTGAAAAAATAATGTGAAATTTGAAGGGAATTGTATAATAGATGTCTACTGAGATTTGCAGCTTGAGTGATATCTTTTTTTCAAGTTTTTTAGTGAAAACAGCTAGTATTTTCAATTAATTTTTGGAATTGTGTTCATCACGACCTGGGATATCTCAGAAATGTTGTTCAATATTCATTAGTTGTGATACTGACCACTACCAACACCAATCAGCACCAAACTGCATCCCAATTGATTCCAAAAATTAATAAAAAATTGCCGTCTCACCAAAAAAAATGTCAATGAACTTTCCCCTGCAGTGGCAAATCTCAGTAATTGTGATGCCTTTCAACTGCAAATTTGAAATTGAACAAGTCTTACCTGGCTACTCTCATTGTATCCAAGAACTTGTTAAAACTTTTGATACTGTCTTCTGCCAAAGTATTTATTTTCTTCAGCATGTGTGGTGTTGGTCTCTGACTTGAACACTTCAGGTTTTCCAGCTTGACGTCGAGAATCTCCGAGTAGGCTTCGCCAGCGTCGTAATAAAGTTGACGGCATATGTTGGTGTAATACTGTGGGTTCAACTCTGTCAGTACTGCTTCCATCAAGTCGATACGCCTCTTATGCATACAGCATTGTCTGAAACAAATCCGAGTCAAGTCATCATTGATATATCTAGTGACTTATTCTCGAAATTCAAGAAATGTGAAATGGAATGAGTGAAATAGTCGGAATCTCATCCCATTCAACATTTCATGAATTTTGAGAATAATGCCGCTTTTACTGACTTGCGTTGAGAGCAACGCGTTACAAGCATCAGGCGCGCTGACCAATCAGCTGTCGTGTTTCGCGCGTTAGCTGCGTCAGCCGCGAACTCGCGTTTTCCGCTTTCAGGCTTCAACTTGATTTCAACTCTTGACGAGTTGCACGTGAGCTACCGCCCTCTAGACTACTGCTATTCATCGTTCATGGTCCGCTCCGACTGAACGTACAGCGGTAAAAGGTGAAGGAATACGATAACCTCAAAATCAAATTTGACACATGTGAGAATGGACAATGCATTCGTCTTAAAGCAATGGAACGCTTTTGACATTGAATGACAGTAGTCATTTGTTGTGATATTAAAACAAGGGAACGAGGATTTCATAGCACTTTTTGACTTTTACCATTTGATTAACGTTCAAGGTAGTAGAGGCCTTTTACAACTTGTATGCTCAAGCTAAATGTTTTTAGTGCTCTCTTAATTTGTAGATTGATCAAATATAGAATTGTTTGGGTATATTCTTATTGTAATGAATGAGAAAAACAAGGCCAGCAACCTCATGTCGCCAAATATCAAGCTTTGAAGGCAATTGTACAGCTCACATTTATGAATTGTTGGGCATCCATTTTTCGGCTCAACTTCGACGCGTTTGAGTCAACAAATGCAACTGCTCGCATTGCACACTGAACACAACCAACGCTTCGCAAGCGACGCAAATAAATCAGTAAAAGCACCAAGGCTCCTGAACAGAGATTTCGTAGTTTCCTTTTCCAAATCAAGGCTCGTTTTGAAAAATACCCAAACCCAATGATTCATTACGATATTCAACAAATTTAAAACAGTAAAATGGCATGCTCTATTGCTTTACATGGGTTGCCGGCCTAACAAATCGCCCTCAACATCACTGTACACTATTCTTATGTCACTTAAAATATTCCATAGAACTAAAAATATTTCCAATCACTGACAGGGTAGTTATATTTGAAAATCATCCAAAACATCACTTAAACATGAACATAGAATAGAGGCAACCATCACTGTTGATTTTGATAGTTCTATTTTCATGATAACTTCATTCCTATACTAATATAACAAAGGTTCAGATGGCCGTGAATCGCGGGCTCAATAGACGAAAGTTCATCTATTTGCAGCAATTTGCTCACAGATGGTGTTGTTGTACTTTCTTTCAAGATTGAAACTGGATGTCAGAGCAGGTGCGAGAAATGACTAGAACTAGTTATTTCAATGTTCGGGCAGGTACAGCAAATGACCGGAAAGAGTTGAATAGAATTATGGATTTACAATCACCTAGACCACCATTTATTTGTCCTCCATCAATATATTACTTGTATCAATGTTTACTATGGTTATTCAAGGAGAATGAATTGTAATATTACGTATATTACTGAATCCTAGTTGACTATCCTATGACGGTATAATTTTATACTGGTTGTATGATTGTTAGACTGAGTTACCAAGACAGGCAGGTGGATCAGTCCTTAGCGCATTAAATTGTCATTCAGGAGACCAGGTTTCGATTCCTCGTGGTGGAGAGCGATAGGGCTCCGCAGGTCTCGATATTTTCGATCGAGAACAAGAATCAAACTCGATCGAAAATATTTTTTCCTGAATTGAAATTCCGAATTTCGAAATACTTTCGGGTCTTGAACTACTTTGAGCAAAATTGGAGGAATTACATTCTCATTCTATTATTATTCACAGACTGGCACTAAAAACTTGTATTGTGATTAAAATTTGAATTGAAAGAATGGTATTTCCTTTAAAATTCAGATTTCCTGTGTTTTGAATAATCTCATACTCATTTGCTCAAATTGAGATTGCTCGCTAGAGTTAAAATTGGGATCGAACCTGCTCAAGTCTCACTTGATTAAAATTAATTTAACTTGCTCACAACTCACTTGAATTCAAAAACCTCTTCTTACAAAGCCACAATAAACGAAACATGATTTCAAACAATCACTTATTTCAAACTACTTTTTATCTGAAGTCACCACAGTCTGTAAAATTCAGTTGTTTCTGCTATATTGGCCAGGCTGTGAACTAACAGATGCCGAGTAGCTAATTAATGTGCGATCGCCTGTTCAACAACATTTTGGTCGCGTTGTTTGCAATCGACGATAGCAACTCAAGTCTGATATGGGCTTTAGTACCTCTTACCTGGCATCATTTCCCTCGAAGAAAATCAGCGACTTATACAATTCACTGTGATCTCGAACCAATTCAGCATAATCCGAAGCATGGTCTTCCAATGTATAGTACTCTTTGGCTTTGTTTATCCACTCCTGTGAATTTAAAAACACTTGGCGAGCGTCTTCAAACATCAGCGCAAACTGGTCCGTCACCTGGCTTTCGTAACGTGATAAGTCTAATGACGTAAACCATAGGTCACTCTTTGGTGTTGGAACTAAACAGAAAAATTTCAAAATGAAATATGGTGCAGAGTTGGACCTAAATGTAGGCACGTTACATTTCCGGAAAGATCAATTTCGTCAATTTCCAGAAAAATTCCAGAATATTTTTGAATTCTCAAGACAGTAAATCCTCGTTAATCTGAAATGCAAGGGACCTCAAAAAAATGATTTTGAAACATACAAATTTGGATTAACCAGAAAACTTCTTTTCCACAAAAATCATCACACTTCCAGGAGAGAATTTAAGCATTTTCTTATTGCGGGCGAGAGAAACCGCCCAGCTAGCCGACAACGCACGGTTGTTATACAGCCCGTTTCTATTGGCGCTCGGCTGTCCCGAGTGTTACTGACGAACGAGTGTTACTGACGAACGAGTGTTCCAAGCTTACCATAAATCTCGTACTCGTCATATTTCGTCAAGGTCAGAGGCTCAGAGCGCATTCGGATGACACACTTAAAGCAGCGAACAGCTGAGCTGGCTTCAGCTTATTGTTACGCGTCAAATAAAATGTATGGAAATTGGGAAAATAATGAACAATTCAAGGATTTTAATTGAACCATTTCGGATTATCCAATCCAAAAACAGTGCTAAGGCAATTGAAGGGTCGAAATATTGATTTGAATTACTGATTAGCTGGAATTCAGATAACCATATTGATTAACATTGAAATGCTAACATTGGAATGCCTATACCTTCAGCCGGGGACTGACTTCAAGTTCGAAATATGTCAAATTTCGGATTAAGCGAGTTTGGATTAACGAGGGTTCCCACTTTACTGTATACCATGCAGTATCACATTTTTCATTGGTTTTCATGATTTCTTATTTTGTATTAGAACCAAGTGAAATTAAAAATGATGTGATTAGAACATTTCTAATGCAGGCCTTCATGCTTTTGGTATGCGAATTGGACGCCGGAATGAGAATCTGCATAGATGATTATTGTTAATGTTTATGGTTACGTATTGAAGAAATTCATTTTATACGCCTGAACTTACGATCCGTATGGGCAGCCTAGTCAGAAGGTGCTTACTACTGTAGTCAAGAGACTGCCAGTTGGGCTACGCATTTCGATTATTTTTTATTCAATTGTGTGAGTCAAAGCAGTGCCTTACTTAACAAATAGAGGGAACTTCAAAAGACAAAATATTGATTGATGAATTTACGATTAGGTAAACATTATTCACGATGATACCAAACTTCCGGAGCACTATTTACGAACTAGCCAATGGAATAAGCAGCTACGGTAATCATTACGACAATAAATACTGAAAAATAAACACAACAAAAATTCCGAACGGGCCAATACAATGATACCCCGACGCATCATTTCCAGATTAATTGTTTTCTCAATTCTATTAGCAAGTCCGACACCAGCCAAATCCCATACAGCCAATGCTGAATTTTCTTGGATGGATTGTTTTCCTGCACCATCGCATGGATGTTATTTTTCCAAGTACTTTGAAGAACGATAGATAGAGATTTCACTGTATATGATATCCACTTACTGTCTTGCTCATCTTCCTCGACTTCTGTTCCATCATCTTCCTCTGCTTTCATCATAAGCCTCTCCCTGGAGAATATAAGTAGTAGAATCCCATATTTGCACCAACATCTTGACACATCTGCTCTGCGGTGGTTCAACGTCTCTTTCCTGCAAAACGCGATATTCGGTTAAATACAGTACCTTTCTTTGGTTCACACTTGAATCAACATATGCACTACCGTCCGTGAAGAACTGGTGAGAAAGTTATTCTCACCTGGCACAGTAGGCCAAAATAATTAGTGACAACAGTTTTATGTGAATTAATGAGAATATACTAGGAAAACGCGGGATGAGCGTTGTTAGCTAATCAATACATAGTACAATGGTTATTTACAAAAGTGATAAAAAATTGATAACAGAAAAATCCTGAAATATTATAAAACTAATTTAATTGAGGGTAGATAACAAAAGTATGAAGAAAATATGAAAATGGAAGAAGGTGATAGAAAAAGAAGGTATTATTATTATCAAAAAGATTGAAATTATTGTAAAGAATATAAATGGTGCTGTATATGACCTACCGAATCAATCAAAACTGAGTTTACAATATTTCTTCTTAATACCTTTTTTGGGATTTTGTGATTATCGAGAAAAGTGCATAAAAATTCAGGAATGGTGCCGCGAGCTCCCACCATTAATCCCAAAGTGAAGATAGATAAAGTGATAGTAAAAAGCGAGGAATCAAGTTTCAAGGGGTATTTCAAGAGTATTTCAAGTGTATAGTTTGAACTATCTAATGCATAAGTCAGTTTTTTGTTTGCCTGATACTTGTCAAATATTATGTAATATTCTTTTTTAGACAGGTAAGATGCAGATTTTTACTTTTGGCTAAAGCTGTAGGTCCTACGTGTCTACTACAGATGCCAACTAACTGGAGTCACAGGTAATTGGACGAGAGTAAGCGAAGACTTCCATTGGGTCCAAGATGTATCGTTCTGTTGCTTTTTTTGTATGCGCTCCACAGGTCGGGATGTTTGACTGAGCAATATGATTTTTTTTGTGGACGCACATACTTGACCAACTAGGATCTATATTGTTTTGGGCAGAGTTGGGTAAAAACTTAACGAAAGGAACGCGTTCCTTTTCCGGGAACTTTGATGGGAATGCGTTCCTATTATTAAGCAGTAACTTTTAACGGAATCACGTTAACTTTTATCAATAGGGCCTAACGAGGAACGAAATTTACGTTCCTGATTATGATGATTATTGTTGCTTAACGACCCCACCAAAAGCTAGGTTATATGGGGGTACCAATGAGCAGGTGATTATGAATCTATGAAGTGATGATTAGCGAGAGGACACATACAAAAACCCATGCCTTATGCGGGACTCGAACTTACGTTCTTTTTGAACAGATTTTACTTCCAAGAATTCATAAGCAACATTGAAAAGATTGCCTATTTGTATGATGGCAGATGAAAGATTCTGTCTTTGACCCTTCGTCTCACACGCTATTGACTCAGCCTAATCCCTAATTCTTGCCATCCATCCTGCATCTTATCCCTGTCTACTTCTTATTATACGATCTTTTTCCATGTTGTTGTAGTTTGATGGCTCGAATTAACCGAGCGTCAGTGTGAGGGTTTAGAGAAAAATGTCAATATGAGTACCTAGCGAATGCATTCCAAGAAAATCACTACCTGGTGACATCACCAATAGGCAATAGCCACGAAAATTAGATTACTTTCAAGATGCATATAGGGAGATTTGTGTGAGCACAAGAGGCCTATCCCACTTCAATGTTTCGTCTCGACCCTGCTAGTTCTCGTGTTGAGATCATCTAATTAATATTTAAAAAATTGGTGTTGTGGTACAGTAGTGTTTTATCAATAATGATCAAACAATTATTGAATTGATTACGATAAATTACTGTTTTATCATCGGTGTGGTGGGGGGGGGAGGGGGGGAGAGGAGGCAACGTGGAAATGTTTGCTTTGCAATATTTTAGAACCCATGAAATTCAAACAAAAAATTCCTATTTGGTAACTTTCCAAGGAACTTCAAAGGAACTTGACTTTTGGGGGAACTTTTGAGTTCCTTTTTTTCTGAGGAACTGTAACGGTAAACAGTTCCTTTATGGATCTAGTAACGGGTCTAGTAACGGGAATTGGAACTAGTTCCTTTATTTGAGGAACTTACCCAACACTGGTTTTGGGGAGTAGGCCTAATCAATTCTACCACTTTTGAAAAAATTGAGTTTTTGAATGTTTTTGGACAAAAATGCGACAAAATGCACTCCACAGGTTGAATGGTTTGTACGATCAGTCTGAATTTTTGGGTGAACTCATACAAGTCAAATGTGTTCAGTTTTTGGCCTTGATGGTTCAAACACTTCTGAGAAAAAGAAAATTTAATCATTTTTAAAAAAATAAATTGAAAATCTTCCATTTTTCAAATTCCTACTGAAAGTTGACACTAGATCAATACATCATGGAGACTTACATTGATGGAGAAAGGTGTTGAGAAAAAAAATACGAAATATAAATTTTCTTGATAATTCTACCTGGGCCTAATTCCTTTCAATTATGCCACTGCCTCGATTTTTCAAGATAACATTCCCCATGAACAGCTTCATCAGAAATATATACAGTCTATGTTGTTTGAGTAATAAGTATCACCGAGATGAGCAAAAACGCATCAATGATTTCAGCATCGAGTTTTTATTGGGATCCTTTTTAGCCTACACCACCTCACCAGTGACAGTTTAATAGGGTAGGCAAGGGAGGCAGTGCCTCCTTACTTTTTGAGAGGCAGTTCCTTTTCTCATCTTTACACAAGAAAACACCGCTTAGAACCATTTTCAACATTTCCTTCGTATTTTAATTTTCTCGTGATTTTGTGTCTCACATATCACCATCAACCTTTCCCGTTATTTCAGACTATTTCACACAACTTTCATATTTGCTGCATATTTCATATACTGCATGGTATAGTATAGAGTTTCATTTCTCATGGATGAACTGTACTGTGGATGCAAGGCACCCTTGCGGCTCGAACCACCCGCGCACTAGTGGTCTGGGATGGAGGAGACGGTCGCTCGAAACTTCTTTCTTTCATGTGGGTAGCTCTGCTGAGTATATACGAAATATAATGTTCTCTCTTTCTCGCTCTTGAGAGCGCACGTGCACGGCGGCTCGTGAAAAGGTGTATTGGAGGCAAGGCTCCCTTAGGGATTGAACCACCCGCGTGCCAGTGATCTGGGATTGGGGAGACGGTCGCTCGGAACTTCCTTCTTTCGTAAGGGTACCTCCACTGTGTATATACGGACACGGACTATAATGTTATGGCTTTCCCTACTTCATGCATCCCTTATGCGTGGTCACCAAACCGATTATAATCACACGTTGTGCTCGGCTCTTTGTTGTTGTTATGAAGATTATTATCTATCAATATCATCATAATCATTATTATTTAAAGGTACTGGTACTTGTATAGCTTGCACTGAAAAATCTACTATTTTGACATTTGTAGGCCTACACTTTTTTCTTTTGATCCAAGTTAGTCTTAATTTAGTCAGATGTGAGATAGGCCTATATTTTTTTTCAACATTGTTGCATTATTTAAAAAATATAAAATTACAATGTTAATTGTTGAAAACAAACGAAATTTGTGACAAGAAATCTCAGTTTCCTTCAATACTAGAATGCTAATTTCAGTCTTATTTTGTTTGTAAGACATCATAGAGTGAAAGTATGAAGGATTTCAGTACTGTGACCACTTGGAAGTATTTTATTTGAATTTTTACATGTTTGGTATTTTTTTCTTGTACTTTTCAAGTGAAAATAATTCAAGATGGTGAATTAAAAACCACCCATCACATAGATTGCAATTATCCTTCATACTATCATGCTCTTGTAATCAAGGCATTAAAAAAAAATAGCCTTCTATCTCAATATTAGTACACACATTTTTGTTACAAGTTTATGAAAGCGTAGTAAATCAAGTTTCTCAATTCTTATATAAGCAGGCTTGAAGTTGAGGCTAGTTTGAAACCAGGGACTGAGACCTTAACCATAACCGTAACCGCAACCGTTAAATACCCGTATTGTTTGGGTAACCGTAACCACAACCTTTATTATTTGTATGGTACAACCATAACCATAACCACAACCGTTATTATTTTGAGGGCCCAACCGTAACCACAACCGATAACCTTCATTCTGAGGTGATGAGACCCATAACCACAACCAGCAACCTTCAATATATCTATTATTTGGGTCTCAAAAAAAGGCTCAAAAAGGGTTTGAGACGGTTGCTTTTCAACCAAACACTGATCCGAGGAAAAAGAAATTTAACTTGTATTTTGTCAAGTGTCATTCAACTTCCAGCACTCCAAATGTAAACTCTGCTATATCAAGGTTTTGGGGCCAAGCTTTATGAGAGGGAGAAGGCGTAGTTGAGTGACAGTAGAACAAAATCACTCATTTTCACAAACAAACACAAGATTTTGTCCAAAAAGTGGTAACAAAGATTAGTACAAGTCAAAGAAATGCAGGTGCATAATTTGTGAGATTTCCAAGACTTCGCTGGTAACAGCTTATCAAACGGTAAGCAGTGATTTGAAACAAGCCTAGGCCTACTGGAATTATTATTTATTACAATCATGAATTTTGAAACGGATCTCATATTTTGGGGATAACTAAATAGTAATTAAGCCAACTGTTGACAAATGTTGAACATGAGCTCATATATCAATCTCATAACCGAGACCTCAATGCAATTTGTTTCATAACCGTAACCATAACCGTGACCTTTATAAAATTTGCTTCGTAACCGTAACCATAACCGAGACCTTTATGACGATTATTCCATAACCGGGATCTTTATAAAATTCAGTTCATTACCGTAAGCGCAACCGGGACCTTTATGAAATTCAGTTTATAACCATAACCGGGACCTTTATAAAATTCAGTTCGTAACCGTAACCGGGACCTTTATGGATAAAGGTCTCAGTCCCTGCCTTAAAACAATATGGAATTACTGACATGTAGAGTACCGGTAATGGAATTAGGCCTATAGACGCTCAAACCTGTCACCAAGTGATACACATTATTTATTTAAAAAACAATTATATATCAGATTCGAAAAATGTTTGCATGTTTAAAAGGCGGACAAAACAAATAAATTGATGATAAAAAGAAGGAAAAAAGTGCATTTTGAAGGTAAACAAGTACCTAAATCATCAACGTTTTGATGTAGATTCTTTTGTGAAGAAATCTGGAAATACTGTAAGTAAGTTTCACATTTTCGATAAGATTTTTAGCAATTGGTTGATCATTAAAGTATTCATGATAGGCCTATATATATTTATGATGTAACTTTTCAAAATATCACATGGTCCTTATTGTTGAACAATGTTGTTGTGTTGAATTTCAATGTTGATGTGTAATTGACACCTTGGCGTGGTGGTGGGGTTCGCGCGGTTCAATGATTCTAATAGCTAGATGCAGGCGGGAGCTCATGCTCACCTCACACTATAGGTCATCCTTTCGAGTTTCGGCACAAAATGACCATTCCTTCGCTGTGCCTTCAAACTCTAACATTCATACGTCTAAATAATACCAAAATGAATAGGCCTATTCATAAGCATCTTATGATTTCTTTGAAAAGAACTTGCCTCCCCCCAACTGAACAGCACAAGCCGCCAATGCACCTCACACTTTTAAGTTGGAAGAATGATATGTGCACATGGTAAATGACTTTAGGAAGAAGCTGGTTATAGAGTTCATGATTTTTTTCCGTGTATGAAAAAAAAAGGTCAGTGAAGATAAAGACAATTGCGAATAGGCCTGATGAAATTCCCTGCCAAAAAAAGAACTTTAACAATCACAGCACATTGTTCAGAGAACTTAGAGAAAAATATTGGAATTTAATCATTCATGTAACTATACCTCTTGTGATGGTAGGCCCTATAGTTCAAGCAGGTACTAAAAATGAATTGTCCCATCACGTGACCGTCCTTAAAACTGACCAACTGTAGTAAAATGTACAGATGAATGACTTGATGAGAATAAACTTACAAACTTCATTTAAAAGTTGAGAAGTTGATAATTGCAAATGTGACCACAGTTGAAAATAGTACTGATCAATGTTAATTTTCCAGCTCATCCTTCAACGCGAGGGGAAAAACGTACATGGCGTTTTCCTAGTACGAAAGATACAGGGCCTACTACAAAGACATGTCATGCAATGTTGAAATAGAACTAACTTCTACTTTTATCCCCACGACTTTATCAGTAGGACTACTCTCTTTTAACACCAACAACTGTAGTACCTATGCAGTTTGCTAGAAAGCGCTACAGGCATACTGGATTGTGCTGCTACCGAGCAGTCCCCAGGGCCATTACTTCAGTGGCATGCATACATTCTAATTGCAGAAGTAGGCAAGAGGAATGGAGGTGTGCACAGGGATTTATTCTTGTTCATCAACAAGAGTGAACTGTCTTCGTAGTATATCTTTCGTTAATGGTAACACTCATTTTCTGCTTATTTCAAAATTAATGGTATTGGTATATATCCTGTATCCTTGACTGATCTGTATTAGGGTTATGTTAGGTGGTGGTGGATGATGGTTAGGCCTAGGCATGGCCTAAGGCAGGGTTTAATTGAACCCTGAAATTACAATCTTTGTTGTCCATTTAACAAACCCCCACCAAACATCACTAGAAAGCCCTATGCACCTACAAAACAACGTCTAGAAAAGATCGGTTAAGGATGTGGCATATTCCAAAAAATTATTCATTGTTGTGAATAAAATTTGCATACTTGGCATTCAATTCTTCTTCCTCAATGCCTTCAATATGGTTAATATCTTCCTCATAACGGTCCAGGACAGATGATGCTGCACTCAGATGGTGCCTTGCTTCTGGGAACCTATTCTTTTCAGTGAAATATTGAGACAACGTAGCTGCATTCAGAGCCCAATCAATGGGATCAAAAATCTTCGACACAAGCTGACGTTTCAATGTGTAATGATAGAAAACAGCAGATTGAAGATGGTCATCCAATTTGCCATAAACTTGGGCAAGATAATATAAGGTTAGAGTGTGAACTTCCTCCAATGCTTTCTTTGCCTCTTCATGTATGGTATCAGATATGGGTGTCGCACAGAACAAGCTGTTCACATGTACCGGAACTATCGATGAATTTTTAGTGAAATCATCAAACCTTTGTTTAGCTTTCTCTAAATATTCCTTGGATTGTTTCAAGTGGTCATGTTGTGAGTAGATTAAACCAAGACTGTTTAATGCTGTAATTAATGTAATTATACGCTCTGGATGTAATGAATCAATTTCTAGGTAATCCAAGCAATTCCTGAACTGCTTTTCAACTGCTGGCTCTTCAAGATCCATGTATATAGTTCCAATTTTGCACCAAATTCCCCCAATCATAGTTGTGATCCGAGGCATTATTTTTGATTTAACATCTGGATCTGCTTCATCCAATACTTTGTTCAATTTACTTATTATGTCAAGATAGATGTGTATGCCTGCCCATAATGACAAGTGTGGTTGAGTTGTGGGGTCACTCTTAGTTTGAACCTCTGATAAATGCTTTGCATCTTCGTACAATGAGCATATTTCCTCAAGAGCATCAGAGTGTGGGTCTACAGCGAAAATATTCACATCCATGGTTTGAATTCACAATCAGTAACGTCCAATTATTAATTACCACAAACAAGTTCTGGACGAATTCTAAGCAAGCCCTATACCGCAATAGGCCTACTTATCCTAGGGCCTAGCCTTTTCTAGCATCTCATGAAATAAATACGCCACACCTTATGAGTATCCTAGTACACTGCTTATTGCTCAAAAATATTTTTTCCAGGACAAGGAATCGCGTATTATTCCAGAGTTTGACAGTTCGTACAGGCCACAGATCTTCATATATTATACTTCGTGGGTACAGCAGACGCCTGACAGCTGCTGTGAACTGACACTCGCATCTTCCTTGCCAACTCTCCGAAATAAAATACTAGCCCAAGGTTATACTAGCCTACGTTTTTAAGGTTTCAGTTTGGCACCACATTTCGAATTTCGAATATGAGTTCCAAAAATAACTTCATTACAACACAGTTTACACTGCGAACGGTAGAGCCTGTAGAGGTATTACTTCTACTGGTGTTAACTAGGCCTACTTGGTGTTTGATATATTGTTTGTTTTGTTTGTTTATATTGTTTGTTTTTGTTTGTTTGTTTGTTTATAATTATTATAAATAGGGAAACGCAGCATATATGCGTTGTAAGATGAGCAAGATTTTATATAAAATGTACTGGAAAAAATGGTGAAGATGTACACACCTTGATTTTGAATCTATTAACTCACTGCCTACCTGATTTACTCTTATTGATCATTTGGGGCGCTGAATAGCGTATATCAGAATAAAGTCGACTTGGGGTAATAACCTTGTCTCGGTTATATGATATGGGCTTCAGGGTACTTATGAATGGATGGTTGTAAAATGTGGTTAGGATTTAGGTAAGGTCGGATATCCAAACCAATCTTGCATCACAACCGAGTCGACTTTATTCCGGTATGGGCAAACGTTCTTTAGGCGCCCCGATAATTTCAATCGTTCTACAATCTAATTGGTATTACGTCCTGCTGATCATCTTTTAATAGCTTTCGTAATGCCGTAGGTTTAATTGATGAAAAAATAATATATACTCGTTCTGATCTTTAAAACAGCTCGACCAATTTTTGTGAGACTTGGGAATGATAATGTGTCATTTGTGTGCTTATAGATACTCTGTAGAAATGTGAATTCATTCGAAGTGAATATTTTTTCAATAATAATTTCCATCTGGATTATTCTTACGGGAGTTTCCAAAATTTCAAAATTATTTTCTCAATAGTGGTTCGACCAATTGCGTTTCAAAACTGTACAATATCGAATTAGATGATGACATAATGTGTATGCCAAGTTGAATTTTTGTATTGACCTTTGGAGCGCAAACAGAAAAACTAAAAAATTGAATAAATATATTTGTTATCTGCATTACTGGCATACAATGCCTACTTTACACACACATTATGGTATTGAATTATACTTCAGACTTTTCAGTGCTATTACCACAAATATAAATCCAGGCAAGATAGGCCTACTATTGTAATGTACTATAAAACCAGTCATGAGAAAGTCTCGGTGTTGAAACATTCCTCCATCTGACTCTCAAACTGAATACCCTCAATACATCTTGATAATATAAGGCCCTATAATTACAACAATATTAATCAGTTGGTCCTTGTAACTTCTTTTAAATCCTAGCTTCATGAGATGAGAGTAATGAGATTTGTAACAATTGATAATAATTGTTATCATTACTATTATTATTATTGGGCCTATTATTATTATTGTTATTACCATCCCATGCTGCCCTGCAATAAAGCATGGGTTTTTGCCAGTGTTCTTTCACCTATCATCACTTCATCATTTCATAATCACCCACTCACTTGAATTCCCCCTTATAAGCTAGCTGTTGGTGAGGTTGTTAAGCAACATTGAAATAATATACAAATGGATACAAATTATCATTATTATTATTAGGCTATGGTTGACGCTCTACTGGTCAAACAAAAAACAAATTGTGACAAAACTTTGTGTGCACACATTATCTGACATTGGTATAAGCCCCATGTAGATTTTTGGCAAAATCGCTTTGATCACTTTTAAGAAGAACCATTACGATACTGTGGAAAATACCATGAGAATAGGCGTAACCCTGAGAGGAAAAATTAACAAAAAATATTCTTCCAAAAATTAAATTTTCACTCAATATTATTATATGAATGATACACATGATTCCAAAGTTTCAGATAAATTGAACCATTTTTAAAAAAGATTGAAATGTATTTTTTCTGATTATTGATTTTTTCTTGTGAGTTTTTAGTGTCTGCAGTAAGTAACTCAGTCCATTTGCAGTTCAGTCAATTATTCTGATCTGGACTATTGTGTATACACCACAAGCATATGCGAGTATAACACTACAGCATTTGAAGAATGGTTTCAGGCCTCTTACCAGAGTTGGGTAGGAACGTTTCGAAAAGAACGCGTTTCGATTCAGTGGTGTATATTGGGTCGACACGACGGGACACCCAAGCCCCAGCATTAGTAGGACTGGTTAATCGTTGAAAGCATAAACTTGTTCCTTTTAATAACAAGGAACTTTGTCAGGAACTTCGTTACTATTTTTTAAGAACTTAGGAACAAATTCACGTTCCTTTAAAGTTCTTTTCAACATCACTGTACTGTACTTGTTGGTCATTTTTACACTACGCGTGATTGTTATCATTTGCTATTTCCGGTTAATTAGTTGTCAAAAAAAACAAGTCGTGAGTCAAACTACCTACCCACAGGTACGCTTTATGCTTTCAACGATTAACCTACTAACGCTCGGGCTCGGGTGTCCCATCGAGTCGACCCAATATACACCTCCGAATTGAAAGTAAGTGCTGAGAATATTTGCACGGGGGAAGGGGGGCCCATTTTGAGAGACAGAAGAGGTAGACTTTCCGATAAGAATTTTGAGGCTTGAGGATTGGACTGTGAAAGTTGAAACTGTATTATTAATAGGAGCTGGGATATTTGTAGATATTATATATATTTTACCTCATGCATACACTATTATACGTATACTGGAAGCATCATCCTAACCATTTTCTTTGAAGAATCGTAGAAAAATATGTGTTGATTAATTTAATGAACAATATTAAAATACGATTTGACGGTTTTTAATTTTATTCGTCTAAATACCGAGAAAATCCCAAGAATTTTCTCATCAAGAACTTTTGGAGGAACTTTTACATATTTTAGGAACTTAAAGTTCCTTTTTTATCTGGGGAACTAGGAACTCAACTAGGAACGTTCCTTTTAAAGGCAAGGAACTGAACTTTTTCTCAGTTCCTTTACTTCGGGAACTTACCCAACTCTGCCTCTTACTATAATACGTACAGAGGCGAGTGGCCACGGTATGCTAACTATACTGCGCATAGCTGCTGATGATGCAACAGATCGGTCTGATTCATCTCTGAATAATAAAAACCTGTTACGAAATTGTAATCAACATTATTAATGCAAACATGGAATATTTAAATATGTATACATACATTATTCATGTATTTTGAGACTCGTTTGTTGAATACACATGTGACACAGACTCACGTGGCTCAACTAGTTCTGGCTTGATGATTGTAGTAGTGAGTGAATTGGCAAACGCCGGTGATTGTTTAATTAGCAGTTTCATTGAAGGACCATTTATTAGATCAAATTATATAGAAGAACCAGAGGTGGTAGGCCATGGAAGACTGGGTCCTGCCTGCGGCCCTGCCATAGGAACACAAACACATGCAGTACTTAAAGGCAAGACAAACCCGTCACTTCCATGTCTTGTAGTAGGCCTGCGCGAAAATAGCATGGCCGGCTGTTTAGTAATTAATCGGAAAAGTATTTTGTTTGTCATCTCTTTTTTTTAGGGACCGATAATTCTATCCAAGCTCCACTGCAACAGTCAAGATAATACAAGATCCACATAGGGGCAAGAATCGATAACAGGACCAGCCATGCTTTCAACAGAAAGAAAAGTGTTATTGCGTGGCAATTTATTTGATTCATATTGTGTTTAACGGTCTATTGGGTTTATATTGGATTTATTTGGGGCTTGGATGCACTGTACTGATTTTTGAGATCTATTGGCGTCGGTGGATGATCCGTATTTGAATAAATGTATCATTTTTTAATATAAGTATATTGCTGATTTTCTGATAAGAATTGCAAAATATATCTATATCGCTTTCAGCTCTGAAAGTCAACAGTAAAACATTGAAATTTGAGCAGCCAAAAAATTCTCTCCGAGGGTAAACTGGGAGCCCGCAGACACCCTATTCGGTATTGTGTAACGCTGCCATCTCAACTTCAATTTTTCCTGTAGCATACCCACCCTGTAATGTTCACCGCACGCCACTGCTATAATAGTACAATGTGAATACAAATGAAGATAAGAATAATAATCAATAAGATAGGTATAAGAGGTAAACTAATTACTGCATGGTATATAATTAAGTGAAAATGCATATTTATGAAAATTAATGAATTACTTGTGAGAATACTAGAACAATGTATCTATTTGTGCGAGGGGGGGGGGGGAGGGGGGGAGGATTGATGGTGTAAGCGGCAATTTCTCTACGTGGGAATTTTTGAAGGCCAATTTTCAGTATGTACTTTGACATGAGATATTAGGGAAAAGTGTCCCTTAGAACCTCCTGAGAGACACTAAGCCTCTTATCTAAGCACTATAGCTATGTAAGAAATCATTCTACAACTCTGTACAGTAGTTATACTCAATAAAGAACTTATTATCATCATTTTTTCATTTTTAATATTTTATAATTTTCTCAGTAGAATTACTACATCAGTCATAACAATTATTAAATAAAGACATCTATTTTGTCCTACTCAAGAGCGCTGCCATACAAAAACCATAGTACGAGATATTCACCGTCAGGCCATGGTGGCATAGCAAGGATATTAGGTCAGAGAGGGCAGGAATTTTGAAAGGAATTTTTATTGCACTTTGTGGGGCTTGCCCTGTTGCCAATAAAGACTTGGTAATAATAATAATAATAATAATAATGTCACCATGCATAAGCCTTTGATGAAAAGGTACACAAATAATTATAATATGTGTGAGTGCAAAGCCCAGAGCAAGCTAGTGACAATATGGACTGCAAAGTACTTTTGTATGAAAATATAATGAGGGAGGAAAAACTGTCTGTAACTAATTAAAGTATATCAAGTATGACATTGGATAAAATAAAAAAAAATCACAAAACCTTTCATAATTTTGTACTTAAAAAAATGCATGTTTCATTTCTTCTTTGAAAAATGCTGATCCAATGTAAGCATTTGTATCATTGATATGATGAAATTCAGTATCAGTTCAAATTATTTTAGAGAGATGTTTACTTCAATTTTTTTAATGAATATTTAAAATTTTCAACTGATTCTTCTCAAAAGTGGTAAAACCAATATTGGCCCAAAACTACAAATTGGGAGGTCTGCATATTCACAAGAAACTTCGTGTTGATCGAACGAACCAACCTTAACAGTGCGTACAATAGAAACCAACAAGGGAAAATGACATGATACAAGTCCAATTGAGTCGCTAACTTAAACTTGCTCAATCAACCTTCGCACCAACTTTTCATCAGTTGCAAAGTATCGATGAAAATGATCCACGTTAAACGATGGATTCCAATCGATCACTGACTGATGCAGATCAATCAATCTTCAAATGTCCGATGTTCGATAATCAATAGGTATTTAATTATCAACAATAGGCCTATATGAAATAATTGTCAATGGGTACGGCTATGAATGATAATTAAAATCCATCGGAGCTAGACAGTGTTGAGTAATGAACTTTTAAAATGAACGCATTCGTATTTTCTGAACTTTTCAATGATTTACAGTCGACGATCTTGAACTTTATCCACATTCGATTTTTTAGTGATCTTTAACGGAATAAAACATTCATTTGTGAGTTCATAATTTCAGATCACTCATAATCCTATTCGACACGATAGTACTATCCGTACTACCCCGTACAAATTAGGATTTTTTTTTAATTGGGAAAACAAAAGTTAGAAACATTACAATCAACAAAATTCACATCGCTTGATCCACAAAGCCTTATAAGGGCTTGACTGTGGCGATAACATAAATAAAATAACTCTATAAAACACACACAAAATAAGTTAAAAAACAGGGGGGAAAAAAGGGCAACCTAAAATTACGAAAGAAAATGAGACATGTGCAAAGTTAATCAATTGAAGAAAGAAGTAAGCACACAATGAATTCCTGAGAAAAATGCTTGTGCAAAAACCAAAAATTCACACTTGCGCATTCAAGATGCGATAACATGGAAAGAAAAAAAAAGTTACTAGAAAAAGCATACAACAAAAAGATTCAACCTTGTTCTGAAATTACATCACTCAAAAAACATAATTCAAGTATATATACATACGGTAATTAAAACTAAATTAAACCAATACTCATGATTAGACAAATCTTCTTTCATCACAATAATACATATAGGGAGGAAGTTAACTGTAATTAAGAGTTGAAGAGTAACCATATTTTAATTTCGGTTTTGATATTTTTATACTTTGTCAAATGCCTCAAATTGAATGGAATTTTATTAAAAATTATTGGTACTGAATACTCGAGACTTCTTTTGCCGTATTTATTGTTGAATTGAGGAATTTTGAAGTTATTTAACATTCTGGATCTAGTATTTGCTGAATGATCTACAATATTCTTAAATGAATCAAGGAAATAATATTTGAGAATAAATTTGTATTCAAATAGGTCGTTAAATGGTAAAACATTACAGTGGCGAAATAATTTTTTGATATCATATAAATTCTCTTGTCTTACACGAGAAGGAGTGATACTTTTAATTATTCTTGTTTGAAGAGATACTAAGCATGACAAGGTCGAGTAGGAAGCATTACCCCAGGCTAAAATACCGTAGGAAATGATAGATTCCACAAGAGCTGAATACACAGTGCGTAATAATTTAAATAAGGTTGATTATTCTACGGTCTATCCTGAGTGTATAATATTCCCTGTTCGTAATTTCATCATGTGATCACGTGTCACCAGGCAAGCCATATATTATTTTTGGACCTTTTTCTTCATATAATTTCCAATGTGAATTTTTGAGCAAACTTATGTTTTTTCAATTTGAACTTGAACTTTTACAGCAAAGCCACGAAAACGAACTTTGAACATTCTGAAAGATCAATTCATTTGACATGAACTGAACTTTTTAAAACTTCCTTTTATAAGTGAACTTCCCCAACACTGGAGCTAGATAACAAACACAAGGAGTCACTAGACTGATAGTGTCAAAACTAAGGTATGGTATTTTGATTTTACTATATTTGTGTTTAAATGAATTTAAGTGTAGCACACTTTACAATGCATATGCTGCACCCAGTGCTAATAATTCCATGTCATCCAGAACTTCTACAGAAATCTATTTGAATTTATATATTCAAAATAATTATATAATGATGTATCGGTAATCAATAAGAGTTTAAGATACCTTTATCATCATATATTTTTTGCTCGCCAATTCAGAGGTACAAATAAAATATCAAGTATTGCCTTTCTGAAAGTGGATCTCAGTAAAATTGAGTAAAATCGATAACCTTACAAAAGACTGCGGCTCGGGCATTCACCAGCCCACCAGAAGTGGCCGTGACTGCTTTGTAGCTTGTCCTCTTCAAATCATTCGATCAATTCCTTCAACAGTTTTGCTTTCAATAATTTCAAATAATAATATATAATATAATTGAAAAAATATAATGCTAAATCTAGAGAGATGTAAAAATAGCAATAACCAAAAGCAATGAAATCTAACAGTGCTCTTTTCTAATATTTCTCCATACATGTTTCATTACATTTGATGTTAATTATTGGATCATGTTTCTGAAAAGGAGATACAAAGAGTGACAAAAGTCTTATTCCGCCATGCAACATCTTATTTTGCTAGCTACGTCTGATTCCGCTACATTTTAACATATTGGTGATATAATCGTGATCTTCGGATAAAAGCGTTATAACGCTATTTTTCCAAAAATTATATCGATTATATCATTGAACAATAGTTAAGGAAATTGGATAACCATTGTGTAGTTTAAAATGCAGGTGGCAGATAAGGCCTGGATTCAATCCTCAGGTAGATGCTATTTTTCTGAAAATATCAATTTAGATGTTCCTCATCTATGCCTGTTGTAGGGTTAAATGAAAATGGCAACATCGTTGAGCTATAAAACACGGTATTTCAGCATGATAGATTCATCGTGGTGCTCCTTTTAAGATTCTAAGGCCCGGTTTTCCGAAACTGGATTAAGCAATAGTCAGCAGATTAACTTGTTATCACCATTGGTTACATATTATGTTATTTTCGTACCTTTAATTAATAGTTAGTGGATTAGTACCCTAACCAAGATTGGTAAAACCAGGCCTAAATGCAATAGAGGGATAAAATAAAAGCTATGCTACCACGTATCTGATTATATCCTCGTATCAATGAAAGAAAGAAGTTGCCTATATCTAGTCCTACACCACAAATACCACTATAGCTTAAATTGTATACCGGTAGCTGTTGTATTTTAATGACCCTTGATTTTTCAGAACTAGATTTACAATAAGAAACACAACCACAGTTTTCATTTAAAAATTGCTGAATGTTTAAAACTACAGCGAGTTGATTACAGCTTACCGTATCAACAAAACTATCTTATAGGACCAAAAGTTTTATGTCAAGAGTGGGCAGGGGCTCAAGACAAAATCCTCGTTTGCTGGCAAGATCTGAGAAAGAGGAGCTTAGAGAGGGGTACGTTGTGCTAGGAGCAACGCATAGACTAGCATGTTGAACTGGTTCTAACGGAAACACAGTTCCTTCTCTAGCTAATATTCTAGAGATCTTTGATATTTTTTATTTTTCTATAGATAATCAAAAAGATTTGTCCAGGTTTCCACAACACGATTTTTTTTTTATTTTTGAAGCGTTGAAGTCATCATTTGTTTCATTTCAAAGTCTGTATCACAGATAAACCTCCCTTCCTTAATTATTTATAAACTGGCGAAAAAATCAAATTGATATCTCAAAAATTACAGCTGTGAGAAGTGCGCTGTGTGTCAGGGTGAAAGCTTAAGTGCCTGCAACTCTTAAGGTAATTCCTATGATATCCTGAAGGTGCAACTATATCTATTCAATTAATAATCCAATATGAGAGATAATTTCAATAAATGGTACTCATAACTATTTGTTGAAATGGTTTGATCTGGGTAGAACCAAACAAAAATATCAGTCTTTCTATTTTACAATCGGTTCAAAGGCTAATCAATCTTCAATCGATTCCTCAATTCATCGACAGTGCCGGACTGGCTCTCACAACCGGCCCGGGCAAAATACAAAAGTGGCTCATGGGGGGAGGGGAGGGGGGGGGGGGGGGGGGCATAAATAATGTTTTGTGATTGAGGTTTATTTTTACAGTTTCGGTTACAAGCGATCTTAGCTCAAGATTGGTATAAGCTTCTAATTGTTGTTGTTGTAGGTATAGTTTTTCAAATTTAATGGTGTTGTATATGGGCCAAGTACAATTGGTGATGTAGAAAATCACCAGTATTTTAATATAGTATATAGGCCTATATATTGAAAAAATACAAATTCCAAGCTGGAATCTATGTAATATCCATAAATCCCATAATATACATTTTCAATTACCAGATGACGAATATTGGGCACGAAGAAGATTTGTATACATATTAGGGGTGTCAGCGGGTACTCGTGTACCCGGGCCGGGTACGGTTTCCTTACTCGGGTACCCTCCACTTCTTACAACGCGAGATTTCGTTCTTCATTTTCACTGACAGATAACTTTTAAACAAAGCGCGCTTGTGTGGCAAGAAAAACAAAAGAATTTAGGCCTCCTCTACTACTTTCTAGACTGTAGATACCACCAGTCACATCTGGCTCGCAGGTACTGTTCTCCCCCCGCCCCCCCATCCAACACTCTGGCACTCATAGCAACCAGTTCTAACACTTCTGCATACAGCTTAAACTCATGGCCCTTTGTTTACAAAGAAGAGGGACATGCCACATTCACTCAAGTTGACTCAACCAATGTGTTTGGGTAGATTATGTTGTGCTGAGAGGGTCAGTGATATGAATTGAGCAGACTGTATATAGTTGCAACAATCATGATGGTGACCTAAAGATGGTAAATAAGATGATGAAATACATTTAAATGAAAAGTAGATAAGCATAGTTGGGATTAAAAAAAAATTGATTACCCGGGTAGCTTAATGCTCGGGTAATAATGACGGGTACCCGACTCCAAAAATTGCTACCCGCCGACATCCCTAATACATATCCTTGGTGAATTTACTGGAATATTCGGAATTGACAAAGATGAGACAAATAGTCGAAAGTAATGCGAAAAAAATGTTGATAATAGAATCCATTTTCGATTAGTAGGGTCAGGGGTCCAAAAATATGTTCCTTGAATATCACTTGGTAGGAGAATATTGAGGAAAATACCAACGCTATTTCTCCCATATTTAACCTATAGTAAATCTTCTCTCGTAGATTAGATGTTCTGTTTGGATGTCAGTAATAGCATAATTGCAGCCATAACTGCAACTTGATTAATCAATATCATGAACATTCTTTCCTACTGTTGCTTGCTTCAAGTCTGTCTTTGTCGTATTATTCAGTCATTTTCCTAATGAAAAGTAATCGACATCTTGGCCAATGTCTCGTGTCCCACACCCACGCACAACCACAGATTTATATTCTTTGGTATCACAAATTTGGAAAATTCCGAGATATGCTTGAATAGTGAAGTCAAAATTGTTATACCCTAACGGGCGTGCGGGTTTGGCCCCACAGGGAATTTTTTGAAAAATCGTGATTTTTTTGCGTATATTTTGTTATTTTTGGTAGGAGTCAACACTTATGTTCATTGCTGTTATCAGTCTTGAACTGGCCAGGGCGGCTAAGCGGCAAATGCCGCCTAGCCGCCCTGGCCAGTGAGGCCCCCAAAATATATAAGTCTGCAATAATGCTTGACTTATGAAAATATTTTAAATAACTATAAAATACATGGCAAAATCTGATGAAATAATGATTTTCTATGTTTGAGCCCGCCTGTATACAACATTGTTGTAACTATAGGGACATGTGGTGGGAGGTGCACATGTTTTGTTTCAATCTGTAATACGTAAGTCTAGACTAAGAAATGTTTTTGTATCATATTTCATAGCCGAGAAATGAATGCTCGATGTTGTACTTATCTGTTTCGATCGGCGTCGGCAACTGGCATTTGAAGATAATGACGAGCGAATTCTCTTATTTCATTTACAATATTCGATACTTGCTAGCACACGGAGGCCCCTGAATCTTTCATGTTCTGCCAACCTTTGCGGTTATTAATACACAAAATGCAACAATACATTTATTGTGCTTTGTACCGGTATATAATGTGTTCATCTTCAATATTTTGCGCTCATTTCCAAAATTGCTGAGTTACAGAATTTAATAGAAATGTTGTAGAGCCCCCTTTATGTAAGTAAATCAAGTGGTTATATAATGTATTTTGTATAATTGCCAGTTGCTCTTTTGACTTCCAATATGTTGTATACTGTTTCATCGTTAAAGTTACACGTGCGGGTGCGTTTTGTTCCTTTTTCGTTATTCTTCTACATAATATTTTATTATTCACCATTACATAATAACTATACTCGACAATTATATTTTGAAGTGAAATCGATGAATAATGGTATTGAATTCGTCGTTGCATCTTGATTGGTGAGCTTTTTCTCTGATATAAATTTTCAATAGTTCTGCTTGTTAGTTACATTTTTTAGTCATTTCTGATAGTTACAGCCTACAGGCATTAAGTATAGAGGTTAACCTAACCTCGTTACTTAATGCTACAGGTTAATAATAATAATAAGTCTTTATTTCTTTAAAACACAACACAGTTATACATTTGTTTACGTTGGTATTCAGAAGAAAATGGCGAGGTTCGGTGGGGATGCCGCTCTTCCAACTAACCATGTTTAATAATAATATAATAGATAGAGAATAAGATATAAAATAATAGAATTAGTGGTAATACATAAGAGAACAATAAGAATAGGTATACTAAAATGAGAGTATAATATAAGAATTTTCATTCAATAAACAAAGATAGTGAAGCTATAAAATTTAAATAACTGACAACTAAATATAACAGAAATTAAAAACAACTACGAATGTGGTTTCCTAACAAATATATGAAGATACTTGGTAGTAATAAAGCCATGGTTTTCTTCTTCACTTAACCATATAAAATATAATCAAACTGAAATTATTGTTACATTAAAAACAATATTATGTGGTTCTGTTAAATATAATTACAATTATGATACAATAGATAATAATGTTTAAAATAATCCAAATATGGAGGGTGTGTGGCTTACTTTTAGGCTTAAGAATAATTTTATCTTTCTGATCCAGTAATAGAAAATGTTTATATTCATTTTTAAACCTTCCCAGTGACTTTACTGTTTTAAGATTATTAGGTAGATTGTTCCATATTCTTGGACCCATAATTGAAAAAGATGAGGAGGTAGTAGAATTATGATGATTATAAACTAAGTTTTCACGTTGACGAGTATTGTGGCTATGGAGATCTTTAGTTAATGAAAGCTTGTTATAAAGATATGCTGGTGACTTTGTAGTTAATAATTTGTGAAGGAAAATAGTAATATGTAGCAAACGTCTATTAGCCATATTTAACCAATTTAGTCTAATAAGATAAGGAGATATTTGATCACGATAATATACTTTAAAAATAAATCTAACACAAGCATTTTGTACCTTTTGAATCCTATATTCTACTTTTTTGCTTAAGCCCGTGTAGGCACAATCACAATAATCAAATAATGAAAGGACAAGCGACTCACACAAAATAATTTTAGTTTTGATTGGGAGGTAACGTTTAAAAGTATATAAATATTTAATGGTAACATATGCCTTTGCACACTGTTTATTTATGTGGGTATAGACCAGCACAGATCAGGTTGAAACCAGAGACCAAGATTTTTTACTGAAGTTACAGATTTAAGTTCAACGTTATTTATAAGGATAGGAGAGTCGCTTAAAAGATATGATATATTAGTTTTAGTAATGGGTAAAAAGACAGATTTATTTGGATTGAGGTGCAGCCCATGCTTACGGGAGTAGTCAACTATTGCGTTAAGGTCATCATTTATATCATCTATGGTTTTACCAATATTGTTTAGCGATGGGCTTTGGGTCAGTAGCTGGATATCATCAGCATATTGATTCAATTTACAATTTTTTACAACTTCAGGAATGTCATGCATATATAAGTTGAATAACAAAGGTCCAAGAATAGATCATTGGGGGACACCATTTTGTACTATTAGGGGAGTAGAGGTAATATATTTATTTGCTAAGATTATCTGTACTTGCTGAGTTCTATTAGATAAGTAGCTGGTGAGCATTTTTAATGAAAGCTCACAAAAACCAATTACTCTAAGTTTAGCGATAAGAAGTTGGTGATTAAAACAATCAAAAGCCTTAGAAAAATCAAGAAGTGTAAGAAATGATACTCCTTTTTTTTGTAGATGTATTTTTGATAGAGTCAGTCATGTCAATTAATGCTGTAGCTGTGCTATGACCAGCTCGAAAACCAGACTGCTCTTTGGGAATTACTGATGCAGCATCTGCGAAAGCTGTTGTTTATGAAAAACTTTTTCAATTAATTTAGAGAAGGTGACTAGAATGCTAATTGGTCTTAAATCATTGAAATCTACAGGATGTGGTATCTTGGGTAGTGGTTTAATTACTGCTGTTTTCCACATATCTGGGAATGATGATGTGGTAATAGAGTAATTTATGACGTCAGTGACAGCACTTATACAAAAAGGTATCACTAATTTAATCATTTCAATATTTATGTTGTCTAAGCCCATTGCTTTGCTACTGATAGTATTTGATATTTTAAGAATTTCGTGTTCACTAACCGTTTCTAAATGAAAACGTTCAACTGTTCTTAGATTGTTAAGTGTCTTAATTTCTTCTAACACATACGGTAATAATACCGTATTAGAACCAACACTGTTAAAATAGTGATTCATTGCATTGGGGTTGTTATTAAACGAATCGGGAAGGGACAAATTATTTTTTTGTGAAGTAACACTACTAGATTTAAGGAACTTCCACATATCTGGACTGTGCAACCCATTTAGTTTATTAAAATGACTATGTTTAGCTTTCTTTATTTCAGTTGCTAACTTATTTCTAATGACTTTAAATAATATCTTATCAGTTTTATCTTTGGATACCCTTGCTTTAGTCCATGCTCTATTTTTAGCCTTAATAATAATAAGTATTTCTTCAGTGAGCCATGGCGCAGGAGGCTTTGTACAGCGTTTTTGGACAAGGGGTGCATGTTTATTTATTAGATCAATTATTAAATTATTCAGACACGAGACTTTTTCATTTATGCCAGCATTTGCTTCTACAGATTCTCTCCATGTAATTTTTTGTGCATCTTTTGCAAATTTATCAAGATTTATCTTTTTTAGTTTTCTGTAGGTAATTAATGTAGGAATCTTTTTGGGTATTTTAATATTGTAAATAAGTGAAATAATATTATGATCCGCAGTGCCAGGAGGGGGTAACTGGCTTGTGTCAATAACAAGGTGCGGACAATTTACTATTATTAGGTCGATAAGAGATTCAGAGATGGCTGTGACTCTTGTAGGGTTTTGTACTATTTGAGAGAGACCTAATGTAAGTAATATATTATTTAGTGTACATGTGATATTAGCATTATTATTAAGGATATTCACATTCCAGTCACCTACGCAAATTAGGTTTTTATACTTGGAGCTAAGCTCACATAAAATGTCTCCAAATTCAATTAGGTTTTCTTTGTGATGGCTTGGAGGGCGATACAGTGTGATAAATACTATATAAATATTATTCAATTTCAATTCTAGGATTAAATACTCAATATCTGTAATCTTAGGAAAACAGAGTTTTTTAAATTTAATGTTTGACTTAATGTAAATACCTACCCCCCCACCTTGTTTGCCTACCCTATCAGTAAATCTGGGAGTAAAATCTGGGATGTCCAAAATTGGGTGATTACCTTCTTTCAGCCACGTTTCGGATATGCCCATAATGTCAAAATAATCATTCTTAATAATTAGTTTTAATTCATCCAAGTTTTTAATGAGGGACCTAATGTTTGTGTGCCCCACTTTTAATTTATTTAATTTTGGCCTAAAATGAGAGGTGGAAGGATTTTTTGTCTCCTTAACCCCATTTATCTGTTGAGGTGTAATGTTCTTACGTCACAAGTCAAGACGTTCTACAGGTTTTTTGATTCTTGATGTGCATCTTGACTTTGGCACTGTGGCTACGAGATGTTTTGTTTCCTCTGGTACCGTAGTGATTTGATGTTCCGACTGCTGGTTTATTTCCGTGACTGGTAGAAGGAGAGTCGTACATGTGAATGTTGAATCAATTATCGGAGCAGGAGATAAATGATCTTGTGAAAGATTGACTAGTATTTGATCTGTTCCGTGGTCGTTGATTGGTGGAGACATGACAGATTGACCAAATTCCATTAGGTTAAAATCTATTAGGTCATCAAAGCTGTGTGTTTTATTAACAACTTGTTCTTTTAGTATAGTTCTAGCTTGTACTTCATAATTTGTAATATTAGTTGCTGTACTATCTTCATCCCTAGATAGGTTTACAGGTGTAGATAAAGCAATGGCAGCTTTTATTTTTGAGCATAGTTCAACTTTGCCAGCTTTGTTAAGATGTATGCCATGTTTTGTGTAATGGTGCCGTGGAATGTTTAGTAAATCCACATACCGTATGTTTGACGAGTTACTCAACTTTTGTTTGATTCTTTGGTTTGCAACAGATATACTTTCGTTTAGATGCCTACCCGCTTCATCGTGTCGAGTAGGAATGGATGTTAACACGAAATTAACTTCCGGGTGGTTTGTTGACGTATACCGAATATAGGCAATACTGTTATGCAATGATCTGTATTCAAGACCATCCATATCATTTGCACCTCCTATAATAACTACTGTATCATTTTTATTTAGGCTGGCACAAGTGGTTTGAAGGCTTTTTACGACTTCAGTCAGTGGAGCATTTGGCTTGAAAACAGTTTGAACATGAACATTTTTGGAGCCAAGTTCACTGATTAAGGGGGATCGGAGATTTCTCCCATGGCTGTCCGCTAATAAAAACACACTTCTTTTCTTGATTTCTGTAACGTTTTTAGGCTGGGGTATCTTTGATTTTATAGCTTCAGCTGTAGACCTAACTGTATTACCTGTTTTTCCAGAGTTTATGCCTATATGTCTTGGCCTATTCCTCACTGGCCTAGCTAGTGGTCTCACTTCTACTCCTTTCTCCTCATCATTTTTCTCTACTTGCCAGCTTGACGCGTTTGTGGTTGGGTGGCAGGCCTGGTAGCTACAGCTATGTTGAGCTGATGCCATCTTCAATTCTTCATGGTCTTTTCAAGGTGATCTAGCCTGTTTGATAATGTCTTATTTTCGTTTTTGCACACAAGTAGTTCCCTTTCTATATATACCCTTCTGGCTGATTCCTTTTTTACTAGGTCCACATCATTACACACTCTACGTAAACACTCTATCATGTCCTTGTTCAGAATGTCCTGACGCGCATGTAAGCGAAGGCCTACTTCAGTTTGTTTTGTAGCGCCGTTAATTTCATAAATAGTTCATTATACACAGCGTTTACACTGTTTATTTTTGGATCCGAATCACCATTACAGTAGACCCATTTGACTGCACTATTTCTTTCCACACTATTTACACTGTTTACATTACTATAAGTATTAATATGAGGAGCTAAAAACACACCTTCACGTAGGCCGGCCGCCATCTTTGGGTTACAATTTTGATAGTCAATGGGAAGTCAGCCTTAGAATTATCGTAATTCATATCTCATCAGTTCACACCGGCAGTGTATTATGTGAATTAATCATTATTATTATCATAAGAAAACATATTTTCTGTGATCTTTTTTTGTTGGTAATCTGATGTTCAAAATGAAACAATGGGAATGGATATGATTCTCATGTGTAGTTTTAACAGTGCATGGTGTCATAAAATTTGGGACGTGGTTAGGGGGTCCAAGGGAGGGCGCGCGCCCCACCAATCAACATTTGCTCCCCCCCCACCAAATAATGTATCCTCCTTTAAAAGTATATAATGTTGACTTACGAAAACACAACAGAATATTTTTACTTATCAATATGAATTGTATCAGTATACATTCTACTACTTTACACTTCCTTTTTTCTTTTCAATAATGATTCAATTATTAGTTTCCAAAACCGCTCGTGAATCGCAAAAATCACTCGAATAATGATTATATTTCAAAAGAAGTACTGCTGGGAATTTTGATGGGCGTAATAGCAAGAATAACTTTGAAAATGTCCATAGTGATCAATGATCATACTATTGAAAATAACTTTGGTAATGTCCATAGTGATTCAATCATTGGACTCCAAAACTGCTTGCAAATATAAAAAAATCACTTAAAAAATGACATGGTCCTATTTCAAAAAATTCCCTGCATGGCTTTGCTGGGAGAAATAGTAGAAGTATGACTTCGAAAATGTTCATGATGATTTAATTATAAGACTCCAAAACCACTTGTGAAACGCAAAAGTCACTTGAAAAATGTCCATATTTTCAAGAATTCCCTGTGGGGCTCTGCTGGGGGACTTCCGCTCCCCAGACCCCCTTTTGGCACGTGGCTTGTATCCAGCTGGGCGGTCATTTTATTTATGTAACCTGTGCACCCCTCAAAACACAAATCTTAACTACATCCTTGCATAAAATATAGAATTGCAGTACATCATAGGTAGGCCTACTATTAGATGTTCAAGTTTATTGTATATTCAAGATTCTTTTGATGCTTTTCAATTTAGAGTTCAAAAGGACTTACTTTTTTCAATATATAAGAAAAATGCATTATATCACATACTGATTGCTCTGATTGTAACTCTTTTTCACATCAATGTCATACCATTATACTAGTGTGAAGACGTAGCCTATAAGAGAGAGAGGATTTGTCTTAAATAAATTATGTAAATATTGTACTGTAATAGAAGGATAGTTAATTAGTTATTCATAATATATTTTATTTCTTAAAATATGAATATGAGGAAAAAAATGGCTGGGGTTATGCCCAAGACCCCGTTGTGGGTCGGGCTTCGCCCTCGACTACGAGGTCCTTTTAAATGTCGTTGCCGCCGAGGCCTTTTGGACCCTTTTGGAGTCCGACACTGGCTGTCATTGCAATAGTCCTGAATACAAGTTGAAGTTTGGGCCATTTTTTATAAGATTCATTCCAACTACAAGCTCATCACAATTCAGAGAATATATTTCACTATTCGATTTCATCGAACAATAAAATTTAAAAAATCTCAATTTTAACTGGGTGTGACCATCTCAAAATATTTCTGTGTCTTAATTTGTTTCACCGGTACCTGATTTATCAAGGTTATATATTCACTAAATAGAAGATAGATTTCGATAATATTTGTAAATATACAAGAATAGGCCTGTTATATTTCAAATAACGAATTATATTAAAACGCTCGGTCATGGTAAGTTTTGATTACTCAAGTTATTATAATTTGGGAAAAACCTTGGATGAGGGTGAAGTGGAACAACAGTATGAACGCATAAAAAGATATCATTTCGCCAGCGGCCCACCGGGCATTGCCCGATTGCCCGGTGGCCCAGTCCGGTACTGTTCATCGATGTTGTCATTAGTTTGAAGATTTAGATAGGAATTCAACCTAATTCAAGTTGACTCAATTTTATTGCATTTATGTTTGATATTCCCTTTATTACTCAGCTCTTGAGATGGATGCTCAAGATTAGAGTGTGAACTCCTCATGTACTGTAGAGATGGAGAGGAATCTTTCATGGCCTGATAGCAAAGAACCATCCCAGTATTCACTTCAAACACTGAAGGAAACATGGCTACCTTGGTTGCAGTGATGATTTCAGGCATGTTCTGAGGGGGGGGGGGGAGGTCACAGGCCCCCGAGCCACATCTGACCCCCCCCCCCCCCATGGTATGCAATGCTTCATACTTGGAGTCAAGTTATATGCAAAAATGGATATTTTTATGATTTTTTATATGTTTTAAGAAATATTTGAAGATATCTGTTCAAACAGATATTTGACGAATTTTGTTTCTGTAGCCTAGGCTACTTATGGAATTGTCAGTAATTGTTGCTCTAGTGGCCTCAAATATTAACTTCAACATGTTCATCTAATCTAAATGCACTCTGTCGGGTGCCTCCCCCACCGGTGGAAATAGGGTGGGCAGGGGGTTAGGAACAATTGCCTCCCCCCCTCACCCCTCCCTCCCCCATGAGTTGGTAGCGACAAAAAAAAGGAAAAAGAAAGAAAGAAAATAGGAAGAGAGAAGGAAGGAAATAAATATTGTATAAACTATAAAGGCTATGTATATTAGCCACGATCTAATATTCTACATGATTGCATTGAAGATGAATTCTACGTATACTGGTTCGAAATGTCAGGTCTAGTAGGCTTATGTATAGTTCAGTTAGCAAGAATCAGCAAACAAGACTACCGTGCTTTTTCAGTTTGTGAATTATTTATTACGATTTTTGTAAATAACGCTGATAATAATAACGAGGGTCATTTCTAGGGGTGGGCGAAGAGCGCGGCTGCTCAGTGGCCGAATCTAAGGGGTGCTATATCAGCACTCATTTGTGACATTCCATCAGTGATCGTATTCTATGAAGTATAAATTAAATGTCATTCTATTTACATCACTGGATGGAATAAATGTTCTTATTCAAATATCATTGTTATTGAATGATGGATCAATTCAGCATTTTATTTGCTTGGAACAGTCATTTGGCAAGATCAGCAGTCTTGTTGTCACAGTAAAGAATCCATGTATCCCAGAAATTTTGTTCAGTTTCTGAAACCCGTGGAATCGTATTGAGAAAAGAGGATTTTCAAAGATGTCCCTGTAAGGCATGGCTCCCTCCTTGCATTCACCTTCAACATGCACACTCAGTTTTTGGGAAACACAATTGAGTGCTGGCCCGGGGCGCTGAAATTACATGATATGACCCTTAATATTGGTTCTGGCACCATTTTTAATTTGATTCAGTGAAATGATATTGGCAAATTTTGGATTTTATCTAAAACACGCTAAATCGTATTAAAAATGGGTATAATTTCAAAAAATTTCCTGCAGGGACAGTAGGGGGCCTTCCCCCCTTGCCCCCCCACGGGTCGCCAGCTCGCAATAACAGGTCATTACATAACTGTTCTCATATGGCATTTTCTTTTCCAAACTGAAATCGCTCCTCCCATGAATATGACCTGGAGTCGCCCCGAGGCCTCCACTTTCCACCCCCAACAAAAAGGCCTGAAATCAACACTGCTAGGTCGGATGTGGGAATTGAACCCCGGTCTTCTGAGTGATGGTTCAGAGCGCTACCAACTAGTGCATATGTCTCAGTGTGTCTCAGTGTGTTTGAAATATTGTCATCATAGTTATTGTTATCATAACAATAAATGTTGAATAGGAGCGTTACTAATGCACCCAGCCTACGGTAACCTTGACTGCGATATATAAACCCTGGAGATGTTTGGAACTTCGTACAGTATTCATACTTCAATTCAACGTACAGGTTGTAGTAGTCTCTTGGCTAGCTAGTAATCAATTCAGCGAGTATTGTGATTCTTCAGTCAGATAATCAATGTATGAAGAATACGAAATGTTGCTGGATATAGTGCTGTTCCTTGTCGCTGTCGCTGTGATTTCTGGAGTTTTCACAAGGATTGTGATCTGCATCATGTTCTATGAAAGTGGTAAATATATTATCCTCATTATGTAAATTTCCAAAATAATACATGTTGTACAGTACATTGAATAATTTGCTTGTAGATATTATGTAAGCATGGTATAAAGGCAGTAGATACAGATGACACGCATATGAAACATTGAATCTCTTTAAAACACTTGACGATGAAGAGAAAAACGGTTTTTATCCAATTACTGATTCTAGTTGCACAAACATGCTCAAAATGCATATTAATTGAGATAAAACCCATCAAAGATTCGGATCAAACTCATCATACTCATCTAAACTCATCTATATAATCGTGCAGTCAATCATTCGCCATATCGAATGGAAATTCCGGGTCTGTTGAATATTTCATATGAAAGATGGATTCAATTGGTAATGTGTACAGAGTTCTGGAGTCA
>OZ023327.1:39419332-39444332 GCA_964007535.1 Brachyptera risi
ATATATATATATATATATATATATATATATATATATATATATATATATATTTATATATATATATATATATAAATATATATATATGCATATATATATTTATATATATATATATATATATATATATATATATATATATATATATATTCATATATATATATATATATATATATATATATTATATATACATATATATATATATATATATATATATATATATATATATATATATATATATATATATATATATATATGTAAACATTTATATACATATATATATATATATATATATATATATATATATATATATATATATATATATATATATACATATATATATGTATATATATATATATATATATATATATATATATATATATATTTATATATATATATATATATATAAATATATATATATATATATATATATATATATATATATATATATATATATATATATATATATATATATATATATACATATAATAAACATATATAAATGTATATATATATATATATATATATATATATATATATATATATATATATATATATATATATATATATATGTATATATATATATATATATATATATATATATATATATATATATATATATATATATAATATATATATATATATATATATAAATATATATATAGGCCCAATGAGATGATCACAAGTCTTTTTGTTTGGTGTTCAATAGAAATATGAAATATCAGAACTTAATTTTACAAAATAGAATGCCAGAATAATTAATTCTAATTTTGTAAAAATAAAATAACTCATGTACATGAGTAAGGTACCAGACACACTATCCTTTCTGCCTTCATCTAACAGATAACAAGAAAGCTAATAACAGTAAATTATTGGTGGTATAAAGGTATGGTACAAAGTAATGAGTCGCTTGAATTAATTTCAGAAAATGTTGAAATGTTAATACTATAAATAAACTATCAAAAGTTTTCATTAGTAGCACATAACGAACAGATAGTTAATAAGGTGGGCGTACATTGTTATGTTCAAAAGTGAGTGTAATTGTAACTGGATGAAAATATTCTGTAATAATTATGTAATTGTAATGTAACTAGGACGAGTAGTTGGTGATGATAACAGTAAGGAAATCATTTCATGCCCGGACTTTTGTACACTTTTGTCTGTTTAATGGTTATCTACCTTAGCCCTCTATTTCCGGTTCTAGTGTCTTAGGCGGATCTTGGGCGGTCGCTTGCAGCAATATGTGATTGGTCCACGAGTAATAAGCTCGTAACGTAGTAAAAGCGTTCAAGAAAATGCATTGATTCATTACTGATTCCAACATCATATTTGGATTGGGATATTTCAAAATATTTGGTGGTTTGAACATAAAAGGATTTTCGATTCATTGTCCACAATTAATTTATCAACCAACATTTTGGAAAAAATTATATTTCTTTGGTAATAAATAATAATGAATATAATCACCACTATCAGGTAGTAAGTACATGTGGCTGCCAACAGTAGCTCTTACATCCACTTTAACCTTGGTAATTATGTTGTCTTGTTTTTGGTAGAAGGGCAAAGCATTTTAATGCAGCAAAATCATTTCCCGATCAGGTAAAAAAAACTTATTACTCAATTCACCATGACAGAGAGGAATTCAAAAGTGAGAATACCATATTGTAGTTAATCAAATGTGTTAATTTCAGATTAGGATTAAACATTACAACATTAATTTTGAGAATATGTGTTTGTATGTATTATAATCGCTGATGGGATTTCTTGACATTAGACCCCATAACTGAAGAAAAATCCAACATTATTTCTCCCAGATTCCGGACAACACAATAATAACGATGATGATGTCAATAATTACAACAAAAAAATATATAAATACTAATAATAATGATGAATCAATGTATAACACAATTTTTTAGAATCAATGACGATAAAAAAATTTTCATCATCAATTTCAGATGTTAACAACGTTAGCTATTGTTTTTGCTCATCCGTTTTAATCAATATGGTTAGGATACATGAATTCTAAACTGTGTTTCCACTTCATTCATAACTTTGTTCTTCATAGTTGTGCAGAACAATAAAATCAATTGAACAGTGTTTAAATAAACTGAGTTTATACCGGTAAATATTTAGTTAATGTTTGACAAAGATGGAATGAAATGGATAAGTATTAGGGGCTTAGAAAGGCGTGGAGAGAAGAATATTAATAATGTGCGATCAAGTTGGTTTGCTCATATTTATAACCGAACATGACATATGAATGATATTAGGCTGCCCAACTCGGATGGTTGAATTGCACCTCAATTTGTTATTTTTTAATTCATTTTTAGACGAGCTTTAGCGAGGATTCAATTTGACATACTGAAAAAAATTGGTGTTCGTTTTTATGTTTTTTTTTTTTGTTTTTTTTTATGTTTTTTTGTCGGTTCTCCACAGGTCAAACGGCTACAGCTATCAACTTCAAACTTTTTTTCGTCATGGTTCCTCATCTAACTCAGATCTGTATAGTTTTGTGGCATTATCGGGTGGTAACTTTTTTTTTTATGAATGTTAGAAATTTCAAAAATCCCCATTAGAATAACGCGGAGGAAAATACTTGAAAAATCAAAATTTTTCAAGACCTCTCAAATTTTCACCGAATATGAAGGAAACTATTAAGCACATTTTGAGAGATTTTTCGCATCAATCGGATGAGAAATAACGAAGAAAACACATTTATAAAGCATTTTCCCATCAATTTAGGCTATTACGGGAACCAATTAAATCTATAGCAACAAGTGTCACCAATTAATTCAAAACGATTGAAACGAATGACGAGGAAGGCCGTGACATAACTGATTCTCGTAAGGTTTTTGAATGTTTGGAGTGATCCAAGGTCTGTAGATGTAGATTGGGTTGACAAATTATTTTTCATTCTAGATTTCTATACCCCTAAGCTCGTCTAACAACGCGCATACCGCGTTTTCCTAGTAATAACATCGAAACTTGATACAAAATCATTGTTCCCCAATTAAGGCTATGGATGAAAGATAGGATCGTTTGGACGGGGCACCACAAGGGCGATCTTACCACCCCATTTCGATTATTTAAAACTGATGAACTTCAACACCAGGACTGCGCTGTCTGTGGCCATAATTTTTCGCCGTGGATAAAAGTCTTTCAGTATAAACACACGAATGTTGATATCTTCCACTTTGAACTAAGTCTCTTGGGCAATGATCACTTATTTCCATTGACAGCGGATGTAAAGTTTATCATTATACAAAATGGACAAATTAAATTAGGGATAGGCCTATAAAGTTATAATTAGGCCTATCACTCTACTAATTAATGGTCGTGGCCAATTAGTACTTCATCCAAGCGTTTGCTTCGAGGACTGTGGGAAACCACGAAAAACCAAGTCAGGATGGACTTAACATATAGCTCAACATTTGCCGTTTAATCAGTGAGATACCTAATGATTAATTTTTGGGGGGGAATGGTAAGATCGCCCTTGTGGTGCCACGTCCGAACGATCCTAGCTTTCATCCTTATCCTTAACTTAGGAACCATAATTTTGTGTAACATTTCGGTGTACATAAGGAAAAATTGATTTTTTGACTATGGAACCAGCGAGAATACCGAGAAAAGAACTTGAAACAGCATTGCGGAAGAGAAGAAAAAGTGAGACACTACATGATATGGATGTACCAGTTATGGAAGTGTGAGGAGGAAGAAGAGTGTATAATGGGAAGATCTAGCCTAAAGGGACCAAGAAGAATGGCAAGCATTGCCAAGAAGGTGGAGATAATGGTAGCCCAGATAATGGGGATCTGAGGAACCGGGAGGCGTATTACCATGTCCCAGTTGACTTCAGAACCCACAGATTTGTTGACATTTTTTTTTTACCTCTCAGCAATTTTCAAGTGAAGATGTATGTTAGGTATTTTGTTGTTTTGTTTTCCTTAGCAATGTGGGAATTGATAACTTATTTTAGGACACAATTAATTATTTATAAATTCTTGATCTGTTACCGAGGACAAATATTAGTATTGTTATAAGTAATACAAAATCCTAATTTCATCTGATTCTAATATAATTAACCCGATTCTACCAAAACATCTGATTGTACATGAAAAAAAAAAAATGTAATACAATGTATAGGCGCTGGAATCAACTCTCATGGGATATAGCAAAAGTTATTAATATATAATTATGATTCATATATAGTGTGTATACGCTGTATTTCTTACTTGTATCCATAAGCTTTGAAGTTCAACTTTATAAGCTCTTGTACAGTCTTGTTGTTCAGTTCCTCATTGATGTCCCAGCACACAATCGTTGATCCCAGATTTGCCAGCTGATGCACCAATTCCCTACCGATTCCATGGCCAGCTCCTGTCACCTGCAAAGAAGAAAGTAGATCCATTGAAATTGGGTCTGAATTTGGACACACTAGAAAACTATCAGAACATCATACAATGAGTTGGAAAATCAATGAGTAGGCCTACACGTTTTGTTTTTCTTATTCTTTTTACACAGAAATTATTCTCATATCAATGATTATGCACCAGATTTCAATTTCATAAATATTATTATCATTATCATTATCATTTTGTCTGTATAACTTATAACTAATACAATTGTATGTCTGTGACTAATAAATGTATATCCAAGCATTATCATTGAATAAATGAAATAATAATGAATGATCAATCAACTTCAAAGAGGCCTAAACTCAACATGCCACCGTAATTCATCAGCACAATTAATACACTATCTTGAGAAAATATCCGTATCAAAGTATATAGAACAATTATTTTGTTTGAAGAGAACTGAACTTAGGGCTATGATATTTCACCAAAATAACCCACTACAGTTAAAAATACGGGTATATCTAAAGTACCACGAGAAGACTTTTCACCAAAACAAGTAATTCATTGTGAAACTGATTTTTTTGATGCATATAACCATCCATAAATATCATAGTTTTTAAATTCTTGACTACTATTTTTTCATTGAGTCATAATCATCTTCAACTGCCTATCTCTTTCAATGTGACATGTTTGTTAATGTATTCTATGTTTATGTAATTTTAACTGATGTGCCATATATTTGAATATGAAACTGTTCATTTTTTTATAGAAAGAATGTTATAAATCTCCTTGACAAAAGATTTTGTTTAAATGAATGAATGAATAACAATATTGGATAAAATATCAGATCATGAAACATCATATTATTGCTTTGGGTAAGATTATCTTCTATAAAATGAGATTGATAAAAATCAACGATCCCAAATTAATTGAAATTCACAACGCCTTCGGCTTTTTATCGAGTCCATATCACCGCAATTAAAATATCATGGTTCATGGTTGTTACAATTTCTTTTTACGAATTATTATGAAAATTATAATAACCCAGGACTTGACTACAAGAAAACATTTTGTGACCGTTAGGTTGGTACAGGATACTGAAGGACTTGGTTCTGACTTCACACTGTCACAGTCCCATGGCAACTCAATAATCTCTCACACACACATCACTTTCTGTCCCATACTAATTTGTACTTATAAATAATTCCTTTTTTTTTTAATAAATGTTAATTCGTGACTGAACATAATTATTTAATCTACCCCAAAGTACAATAATTCTGTATTCTGATCTTTTGTCCTAGCAACAATTTATCATTACCTTTCACTTGAAATATAAAAATCAGAAATATATTGTTTGAAAGACTAAACAAAAAATTCAGAAATGAAAGACTCGGGAAGTACAAATAATCTTGAGCATTATACGTTTATTTGGTATTAGCTATCACATATAATCGAGCTATAGATAGAGTTGCATTTCAGTAATATATCTATCCAGTGTTGAATTCAGAGATTTTGTTGCGGAGGAGCTCTTGTAATTTTCGGGGGGGGGGGGGGGAGGGGGGGGGTGTTAAGAAAAAAACGAAATACAAGCTTCTCAAAAAATACACTATATACCTAAGTGCTTAATGTTTTTATCTCGGGGGGCAAACGACGAACTGCGGGGGGTTTCCCCCCCGCATGTATGCCTGGATTCAACACTGTATCTATATCTACACGATACGCTATACAGCTTAGGCCTATACTTCTATTCGTTGTGTCCACTCTGCCGGCATGACAACGTTATACATAGACATTTTTGAAAATGTACTTTTTTTATTAATGCGGACAACTCATTATATTTTCTTTCATACCTTTGAATAGAACACCCACCTAACCTTTCATCTCATTCGTCATTCAACGACGCCAATAGATCTTAGACATCAGCAGGCCTACAGTGCACCAGTAAACCTAATATGAATGAATAAATAAAAACAAAACAGAGATTTACACTATTTAGCTATTTTCCGTTTTTTTTCTCAAGAGTTTTGTTAAAAAATAGAATTTGCCGAATAAATTAATTCTATTATTGTTGACATTTTGAAAAGATCAGTAAACATTTCGAAAAATCATTTATATTCAATTAATTAATTTCCATATCTCTCCCCCCCCCCTCCCCTTTTTTATATAAAATGATTTTTTTTAAGTACACTTCTACATGGCTTATTATACTTTATAACACATTTCTTATTTTATAGTTCCTCATAGCTTTAGGTTTTAATTTGTTATTTCAGAATTGGTTACTTTTTCTTGATCTTTTACCCTTCTTTGAATGATTCTTCACCCTTTGATCTATATTCTGTGTCATTTATGGCAGCCATTGTTTTTTAATGACTGAGTCTTGAATAAATAAATATATATATATATATATATATATATATATATATATATATATATATATATATATATATATATATGTATATATATATATCTATATATATAAATATATATATATATATATATATATATATATATATATATATTCATATATTTATACATATATATATATATATATAAATATATATATTTGAATAAATGAATATATATATAACAAAAAGTATATTTCTTTTGTAATATATATATATATATATATATATATATATATATATATATATATATATATTTATTCAAGACGAAGTCATTAAAAAACAATGGCTGCCATAAATGACAGAATATGAATATATATATATATATATATATATATATATATATATATATATATATATATATATATATATACCGGTATATATATATATATATATATATATATATATATATATATATATATATATATATATATCTATAGTATAAATTATAGTATATACTACTGTGAAGTAGTTTTGTGGAATAGAGACAAAACTATCTTTTACAGATTCACTAGTTCGATGCTTCAGAGCTATGATTAGTTCGAAGTCTCAATTCAGTTTATGAGAGATCTTTGATAATCATTGCTCAAACGTGTATTGCTGATTGGTGCTATATAATAGGTTTATTACTATAAACTTTATAGTTCACATACTACAAACTTATATTACCAATTTTATATTGGACGAATTAATTAAAATCACTGAGTGAAATAAAATTCGCCAGAAGACAATTTACGTTTGTCAATTTAGGTTCTAGCCTGTTCTAAACCTAACCGAACTAGTATCAATAGAAACCTAGGCTGCCATATTGTCCGACCTTCAGTTTATGCCTTTAATCATTCAGAGTTCTATTCATGCAAATCCATGCGTCATACAGAAGTGGGATAAAAGCGTATATTTAATATATATTTTGCAAGTTCTTAGGAAAAAACAGTAACGCGTATCGAAATGATATTTTTTATATTATATGACATGCCACTACACGTAGGCTACTTGATATGATACAATACAAAAATGTTTGCAGAAAATCGCATTTCTTATCCCTGCCCTTCTACTACGTCTATTTCTGAAACTCAAGTTATAATAACTATGGTCGAGGGGAGTCGATTTAGTACTGTTTGAAATTTATTCATAATGGGATTAACGAAGAAGGCCTACTGTATTGATGATTACGAAGTATTGGCATCGGTGGATGATGTATGAGATAATAGGATGAGGAGATGAAAGTTTATTCCATTATTATTATTATCATCATCATTATTGTCATTATTTCTGATGATTTTTTATATTTTTGATCTTTCATCCATAGCCTTAATTGGGGAACAATGACATTGTATCAAGTTTCGATGTTATTAAAAAAAAAAAAATGATAGTGGGAACAAGTCGGTCGTGGTCTGTAGTCGAGAAACCAGTATTGACCTGAACAACAGAAAGAAACCACGAAAAACCCCTGTCAGGATGGTCAACCATGGCGGGAATCGAACCCCGGTCTCCTGTATGACGGTTCAATGTGTAACCACTCGTACGGTATTACCAAGTCCAGTACCCTTGTTCTGATGAGTTAGTGAAAACAAACCGTATCGGTGACCATGGTGATAATCGGTCCTAACTCCTAGTTAGAACAGCTTCCAAGATGATAATTCCGACACTAACGAAAAAGTTACGCAAATCATTCTAGCCAATTTAATATTAATTGAAAACAATTGAACTTCAAGCAGTTTGAGATCATCGCAGTTGCATTGTCCGTGAATGTTGCTTATACTTCGATACTGCCTTGCCACTGAGCTAAGCGGCGACACATTCATACGACAGAACACATTTTAGACCGAGACGCGTGGCCGAGTGGTAACACACTGAACCGTTATTCGGGAGACCGGGGTTTGATTCCTGCCATGGTCGACCATTCTGACAGGGGTTTTTCGTGGTCCTCCCTCTGTCGTTCAGAGATGGTTCCTCAAAAACAGGCCACGACCGGCTCCTTCCCACCATCCAGAATACCTAATGAAATAACCTTTCATCTCATCATCCCATCATCTCATTCATCATCCACCGACGCCAATAGATCGTAGCCATCAATGCAGCGCGTCATTAAAACCCAATGTATACAAAAAAATAAAAAAATTCAGGAACGACTCTCATGGGCTGTGTGTATATATATATATATATATTTAGGCCTATATATATATATTTATGTATATATATATATATATATATATATATATATATATATATATATATATATATATATATATATATTCATGTATATATATATATATATATATATATATATATATATATATATATATATATATATATATATCCATATATATATATATATATATATATCCATATATATATATATATATATATATATATATATATATATATATATATATATGTATATATATATATATATATATATATATACATATATATATATATATATATATATATATATATATATATATATATATATATATATATATATATATATATATATATATATATATATATATATATATATATATATATATATATAAGCCATTTAATGGACATCGAAAACTTGCCACAACGTCATCGTTCATCAATTAAGACTGAGAATGACAAAGTAGGACTGTTCAGTTGAAGTATACCACAGGGGTGATCTTACCACCCCATAATACTTCCTCTATTTATCTCAACAGCATATTATATTACATAATATATTCAACAAATAGTTCGAAAAATCACACTATATGGTCTACTCATTTTTGCGTATTATGCTATAAGCTGAGCCCAGGCTTGCTGATTTTTGTTTGTTTGTAATTTAAAGGAATCTGGCCGAGATAAACGATGAAGATGTTCGTCTTGATGTGACCGATCCTACTAAATGTCTAGGATTTAATATTGACAAACAGCTGAAATGGACGTGCCATATAAATATAACCTGTATGAAACTCAGACAGACCATATTTAAACTTCGATCACTGAAAAAAATACTGCTGGGATCAAATGAACAAAGAATTATATACCATTGCTAACTTTGAATCTATTCTACGTTACGGTATTGTATTTTGGAGTTGTTCTTCAGAGCAAATAAGGATATTAACAGAATTTTCAAACTCCAGAAGTATGCTTTCAGACTATTTGTCTAATCTGAGTAGATTTGAAATCTGTAGAAGGGTGTTTAAACAGCTCGGTATTTCAACTGTGACAGCCATTTATATTCTAGAATCAGTTGCAATCAGAATTAGAATTAGAGTTGGAATTAGAATCATTCACATATAAGTATGTGAAACTCAAAACTATACTAAATACTTGAAACCAATAGACCAAATTCATTTGAATTAAGACTTAAAAACACTTAATTGATAAACGTTATTACAGTATGAGAGAGTTTATAGATAATTGAATAATAAACTGTATTACCATCACATCCACTATTCGTTGTTGTTACTTGTTGTTATTGGTGTTCACTTTTTTCATTGTATAATGTGTGTGTATTCGTCTCTAAAATGGTTCATCATTACTTGTATAACTACTATACTATATTGACACGTCTGATCTCTATATAAGATCAATTTTGACCAATAAAACATATTCTATTCTATTGTATTCTATTTTTGAAAAAGATGTAACTCATTCGCATAACACTCGAGGTAAAAAAACTCCCAGTATAGTTGATTATCATCGCACTGCTTCATTTGAAACTGGACTGAACTTTCACGAAGTCAAATGTTTCTACTTGTCACCTGAAGAGCCACGCACCATGAAAAATGTATTGTTTGAAACGTGAAGTTAAACGTTACCTTGTAGAAAAAGAACCGTATTCTATAAATGAATTCCGTCTTGTGAAATAATATGTAGAATTTTATATATATATATATATATATATATATATATATATATATATATATATATATATATATTGGGTTTTAACGACGCACTGTACTGAGATGATGGGATGGTGAGATGAAAGGTTATTTCATTAGGTGTTTTTGGATGGTGGGCAGGAGTCGGTCGTGGCCTGTTGTTAAGGAACCATCCCAGTATCACACTGAACGACAGAGGGAAACCACAAAAAAAAACCTGTCAGGATGGTCGACCATGGCGGGAATCGAACCCCGGTCTCCCGAATGACGGTTCAGTGTGTTACCACTCGGCCACGCGTCTCGGTATGTAGAATTCTATCTGTAAATGACGAAACATAACATACCACATGTAGACTGTGAACAAATTATTATTATTATTATCATTGTAGCGTGTTTACTTGTGTTGTATTTGTATTGAACTGTGATTATATTTATTCATTTTTATTGTATCATATCCTAGAGAGTATTATTAGTTTATTCCACAGTTAAACCCTCAATGGGTTTTGTGGACACTCAAGAGTGAAAAATGTCTTGTGATAATGTACATTTATTGGATGAAAATGAAAAAAAAAACTATAAAAAACTATCGATATATAGAAAAATTAAGGGCTTGTGCTATTCAATTATTCAATCTAAAATTTGTTTTACCATCTCATGTGAATCGTTTAATATATACTGCTATGACTGAGTCTCTGATTTCGTACGGCTTACTTGCATGGGGCAATGCTTCATCCAACTGTTTAAATAAAATAGCTTCACTTCAAAATAATATGATCATTTTCTATTGCACCACTTGATTCAAAATTGAGATTGAATAATAAAATTGAATCTCTGTATTAATATTCTATGCTACTGCCTGTACAAAGTCTATTCTTGTCTAAATTTATAGCTATAAGTTCTATTTTTCAGATGGTTCCAAAATTCTCTATACAAACACCTCAAACACCAGATTAAATAACTTAATTAGCTATGTAATTTCCCGCTATAATAATAAGTATTATTATAATATTCAATATATAATATTATAATATAATATTTATTATTTACCGTAATAGTATGGTAAAAGGCGGTTGATGTACGCCATTCCATTTATTTTTGATTCTGTTCCTCAACATCTATTGAAACTTCAAAACATAAGTTCTGTCAAAAAAGAAATTAAGAGTCCACGGGAGTCGATTTAGCGAAATATCAGTTTTTTGGTGATAACTTTTGAACGGTATAAGATATCAAAATTCAAATAAGCGAGAAACACAGATAATTATAATAGCTTCAAGATGATGTAATATATAACTATTCAAGCCATGTCGCGTGACTGTCAAGAGTATACAGCTAAAAAAACACATTTTTTAGCTGTATACTCTTGACAGTTATGCAACATGACTTGAATAGTTAAATCTTATATCATCTTGAAGCTATTAAAAGTATCTGTGTTTCTCGCTTATTAGAATTTTGATATCTCATACCGTTCAAAAGTTATCACCAAATAACTGATATTTCGCTAAATCGACTCCCGTGGACTCTTTAAGTGCTGGCTTCTAGACTCCTTGAGTGGTACTCTGTAATTATTTGCAAATGGAATTTTTGTCACTTGATGTGTAATTCGTATCCACCAATATCCTATTTTTTCCCAATATTCTACCTTTCTAATTTAATTAAGCGCAATGTTAATTTTTTATATGCAAATATGGTGTTTTCTTTCTTCGTTATTATTATTCTCTGTTTAATCCACAGATAAGCCTTATGCTGGGCTTTGTGGAAAATGTGAACCTAATGTTTTATATGAATGAATGATAAATAAACCACCTTTACTACTAGAAAAAAAAAATTGATGATCATGTACATTTATTGGATGAAAATAAGAAATTATCATTATACTGAAAAAAAATAGGTATCCACTCCTCTTTTGGACTTCGGTGGCTGGAATTGAACATTCCTGTAAGCCTATATCACATAGACTTGAGCATCACGCAAATTAATATTGTAAAAAAATAGGAATATATGACTCGACATAAACTTAAAATCATCATTTCGTTATCTCATACCATGACTAAAACTATTCTAATCTAATAGAAACTGCTATTATACCGAATCTTGCAACATATGGAGATCGTAAACTATATAATCCTATGATTGCATATATTTATATAATTTTTTCTAGCTAAATGTGTTGACAACGTTTCAGAGCCTAGGTTACGTACGGCAATCCCCACAAGCATTTCAGAGGAAGAGAAAGTTTACTATTTATCTTGTGAGTCTGTTCAATGATATAATACATGATAATAATTATATACGTTTAACTTAAAAAATAGATGATTCAAAAAGAAAATGTGTAAGGTATGTAAACCAGTATAGCAGAGACAGTCTTCATATTCAGATCACAAACTCTTACTTATTTGCTATCAACTATGGATGAATTAGAGATTGGTAATATAGTTTTCAATTATGAATTATTTGAAATTTCACAATTTTGTTTAAGCTGATCAGTTCCGGTGTGGCTATACTCCCACGAAATAAATCAAAGATGATTATACCGTAACTTGAAAGCCAAAAACTAATAAATTATAAAAGAGGAAAGAAGTTATTCGTGATGAATGGGCTTCTTGATAGCAGTAGTAGTTCTTGTAAGTAAGAAATGAAAATCGCTGACCCGCTGATTTACGAGAGAAATGAAAATGTATTCTGTGAATAAATTGATAACCTGTAAATTATGTATAGATTATACTAACAAAGGTTCAATGACAGTATACGAACAACATGGCTAAGCCTTATATTTCAGTCTCTTTGGGCCATAAACCGAATATGAAGACATGTATACATATACCATAGATATATATTACCTTACCGAGATACGTTATTCCTGAGGCCGACTAACAACATATGCTCGTTCCGATCTTGGCGGCCATATTGGCTCTTTTCAAATAGCTTCTAAGCGAGGCATTCTATATTATCCATGATATAGGCCTATGACCAATATGGCGGAAACTTTCCGGTTTGCAAAGCGGTGTGAAGTTACTGCCGAGACAAATATGTACGCCTTAACGTCGAGTAACGTATCTCGGTAATATATATATCTATGCATATATCATGTTTCTAATTTTTCCACAATTCTATATTCTATTTCTCTTTTTCATTGTTTCCTGTTTTTCTCCTTGTATTACTGTCGAGAATTTCTCAAATTAAATTTAAAAAAAATATATATATATATATATATATATATATATATATATATATATATATATATATATATATATATATATGTCTGATTCTCTCGATTTTAGTACTTGACGACGCACAGAATGTTCTGGTTTCATTCGAGTGCTGACCACCGACCGAGTCCTGAAGATGGCGGAGCAAATTCTGCCGAAACGTCGACACGAAGAGTTTCAACATAGTGGCATTACCGCAGAAATATTACTACCATATATAAATATATATATATATATATATATATATATATATATATATATATATATATATATATATATATATACAAACACGGCCCTTCTCCAGTGAGAGATTCTAACTGTAATTTAAGGGAATATATAGGTCTATAAAATGATAGTTCCGTTGAATGCTTATGAATATTACAACGGGAATATTGTGATTTTCTTATTTGTCAATCTAGTCTAGCAGACAGTCCTTCTTCCGCTCTCTCTTTCTCAAAACCGGAACACATGTGAGCCTAGAATACTTCTACAAAAATAATAAATTAATATAACTTACATAACAGCTGTCAATTTAATGATTCATAATTTACTTTAATTTTATAGTTATACAGTGGGATAATTGTTAAATTTGTTTTCTCTGAGAATATCGATTGTTTTAATCTGTCATCGCAATCGCACAAAACTTTTTCGTAAATTATTTGTAGCTTTGTGGTTCGATATAGTCCATGGCGCAATGAGAGTTTATGTGAATATTATCGCTACTCTGTTACTGGAAAATGTATAAATATTTTATTAATTTCAGCCCAGTCATTCTCATAATTTAGAATGATATCATTGAAATCTTAGTAAATATGGGAGATAAATTCATATTATGCATCATAATTATAGGAATATATCATGGTATATTCGAAAAACAAAACTATCGATCTTTATATACATCGCACAGATGTGTACTGAAATAATTTAATAATTTGATTTTTCAATAATATTAATAATTACCGAGAAATTATAATTATCAGAGTCTCACGCCCCCAACTTTTTTCGCTTGAAAATACAACAGACTTTTTCAAAGTTTCTAAATAACAGTACACTAACAATTTCAGTGATTCATATTTGTTACGAAATCCGTATATTTGTCAGTCGTTTAGCCCATCGCGTAATTCCTTGTAATACGTGAGGAAACGTTCGAAAGTATATATTATTATAATGAAATTAACATGCACCATACCGCACAAGTTCATGAAAAACTTTCAAGATCAAGTCCAGAATGTATCCTTCAAATCCAGATAAACTTAATTGCTGTTTGTACTTGAAAATAGAGATTTAAATGATCTTAGTCACGACAACTATAATACAGATTTTTTTGTCAATTATTGTAATGCTCACAAAGCTACACCTGAAACCTGTCAACCTGATACCTATATACCTGCTGAAGTATACATACAGTAGGCCTATTATAATGTAATCACTCGAATTCTTTTCAACATTCATCCATTCTTTGATTTGCAGTAGATAAAACATCGTATTGACGAATCAAAAATTAATGAGAAAAACAATAAATATGTAATTGTACTAATCATATACCAATGACATATAAAAGATTAAATAGTAAAACTCGATTGTAAATACTGACATTTTGGATATCACAAATTACTGGCAATTGAGTCTTATATATAAAAATAGAAAATTCAGAAGTCAAGAAAACTGTTTTTAGTCGCTTGTCATATTAAAGGTAATGAAAAACTGAGACGAACATAACGGTTCAGTCGTTCAAGAGAGTAGAGGCCAGGCTTCGATTCCCGATGGTCGACCATATACGTGACCATATACCATATACGACTCATACTTTTCGTGAATTTCGTAAATGTCGATACAGTGAGAACAGAGATGGTTCCTTAATAACAGGCCACGGTGGTTACCTTCCAATTGTTCCAAAACACATGAGATGATCATCTCATTCAGCATTCATCGACGACAATAGATTTTATTTATTATCTCACGTGCGTCGTTAAACTGAATACAAATCAGGTATCGAAAACTGAGCTGACTCATTCGAATTTTGATATCTCTGGCCGTGCAAAAATACTAAATCTATTCTTAAGCCCTTAGAACTACTCGCGATATTTGTCTGGTGGTTCAATTAGAACATGGTGAAACGTTTTCTCATTTGAAACCTCTCAATTAGAAGTAATTAAAGTGAAATGATGTACCGAAATGCGATAAAATGCCAAAGATTTCAACTTCAAACCCAGTTCTAACTATAGAATATTACAGAGTCAGTCGTATTTAATCTTATACAGTTGGTCTTATTTTGAGGGTCAGTAGAAACGGATCGCATGGGTTACCATTATCATATCACCACCAAACTGACAGTTAGAGCTGCTATCAAGTTGTTGATTCTGGTCCTTGGAGTAGATTTATATATACATATATATATATATATATATATATATATATATATATATATATATATATATATATATATATATATATATATAAAGATATATATATATATATATATATATATATATATATATATATATATATATATATATATATATATATAAAGATATATATATATATATATATATAAATATATATATATATATATATATATATATATATATATATATACTCCGCCCTCTGTAGCTCGATCAGCTGAGGTACCGCTTCAGAAACTGAAGTCACCGTTGGGCGTGGGTTCGAGTCCCACATAAGGCTTGGGTTTTTGTACACGTCCTTTCACTTATCATCACTTCATAGTTTCATGTTCACCTGCTCATTCGTACCACCGTTCAATCTAGCTGTTGGTGGGGTCGTTAAACACACCATAATCATCATCAATATATATATATATATATATATATATATATATATATATATATATATATATATATTTAAATTTAAATTTATTTTCAACAATTTATATTCCAACCGGCACAGGTAGCTGAGTGGCTAACACACTTGCTCCATATGACCCGGGAGGTAGTGGGCATGTCGGACCCGGCTCGATCCCCGCTACCGTCCATCTTTACAGGGGTTTTTCGTGGTTTCCCTCTGTAGTCTAGGCTAATGCCGCGATGGTTCCCACAATATAGGCCACACACCGCTTCCTTCCCACTATCCTTCCCATTACCCATAAAAACCTTCATCTCATCATCCCATCATCTCATTAATCATCCATCCGACGCCAATAGATCTTAATCATCATTACAGTGCATCGTTGAACCCAATATAAAATGAAAAAAAAAAAATGTTTCAAGGATAACAAAAGATGTATATATATATATATATATATATATATATATATATATATATATATATATATATATATATATATATATATATATATATATATATATATATATGTGTGTGGATATTTATTTGGGTTGTTATAGTCTTGTCGAAAAAGATACGTCCATATATGTATATATATATAAATATATATATATATATATATATATATATATATATATATATATATATATATATATATATATATATAGTGAAGTCAATTGACGCGACCATTGGATTATGTTCCCTCAACGCCACAATAGTACGACTGCAGTTGTAGTACAATAAAACAAGAATTGCAATTAGCTTTCATTTTGTACTCATAAATTAATCTGTAGATGGGATGATAAATTATGTATCTCATCTAGGCCTATATTAAAACAGGGAATTTTTATGCATAATTGATGTAGTTATGTAACATTGAGGTGCACGATTGCCCCCACGGTGCCTACATGCTTATTCCGCCTTACGTCAGAGAATATCGACCTTGCGAAGTTTTTGATAATAATAATACAAATAATAAACTCTGTCTAATTAATAGTGTGTCGTGATGCAATTACATACTATACAATACAAATTATGTTATCTTTCGGTATATTCTAGCTCATTTTATTCAAGTGCTGTGACCTCTACAAGTATTCAAAACAATTTGTTTCCTCCACATACAAAATGGAACTTTAAAACGTGTGAAATATGAACCTTGAATTTTCATTGCATATAGCTAACTCACGCAACACGTCTACGCCTACTTTGCATACTTCAAGTGTTTCGCTTTGTTCACTGGACCATCTCCTTGTTCACTCAATGTTATTTACGATGGATAGTCACCTCTGGGTACACGAGAATAATGTCTGGACTCAGGGTTATGGACTTCGAACTCGGAGATCAGAAATGTACGTACACACAATGTTGAATAAAATGAAAATGAAATCAGATCGACGAGAGTTTAATTCTAATATTTGTTGATGATAAGTTTTGTTTACACAAACAGCTAGGCCTAGGTTATTTAGGGTGCGAATGAGAGAACGATGGATGAGTGATGTATTTAAAAACCAACGCCTTATGAGGGACTCGAATCCACGCTTGATTCGACTTTAATTCTCAAAGCAATGCAACTAATTGGTTGACTGAGCCAGTTGGAAGGCTGTATTTTCAAGTTTAAAATTAATGACTGTTTGAAAATTCTTATTACCTTGATGATGAATAAGTATCACAATTGCTTTTTATTATTATTTCCTTTATTATTAACGGCTTGGGACATCCTACGCGTTGTCATTTAGGAAGAGGAGTTCAGAATGAATTTACCAGAATTGTCTGATACAATTGTTTTGGCTAAGCTGATCATTCAACGATAAATAATTGCATCACGATGTCGTTTTTTACTGATCGCATCAAAAATTGTCAGTAATGGTGGTGAGTTTAATATAGGCTGGCTCCATAGGCAGATCTATAGGCCTATTATGATGAATGAACTTGAATATTTGATTTTAAAAAAAATGGCAGCAAATAGCTATCAAGTTATTGGAATGTTCTAGATACAACTTACTGCCCTTCGTAGCTCAGTCAACTAAGGCACGCTGCGCTTGAGAAACTGAAAAGTCACGTCCTCGGGCATGGGTTGGAGTCTCGTATTAGACATATATTTTTGTTGACGTCCTCTCACTTATCATCACTTCATTTGATCATTCGTACCCCCAAATCCCCTAGCTGTGGTGGTGTCGTAAGTCAAATAATAATCATCATTCAGACTTAACCTCGAATAACAGGTTCACTTTACGGGTCAAAAGAATTATAATTTTAATTGGAACATTTAAATATTTTCTCGCTGAAATTCACGTTGACGGATCATATTTTTATATATAAGCCTACGTGTATACGTGAGGGATGAAGGTTCCGAGCGACCGTTTCCTCTCTCCCATACCTCTCACGCACGGGTGGTTCGCGCCTTCATCTATCTCGGATACAAGCGTAATTTTCGTGTATAATAACATTAGCGTGCCACCCTCGGGAGCTCGGTCTGCAGCTGAGGCAACACTTCAGGAACTGAAGTCACCGTTGGGCGTGGGTTTGAGTCCCGCATAAGGTATGGTAAACGTCCTCTCACTAATCATCACTTTACAGTTTCATAATCACCTGCTCATTCGTACCCCCGTATAGCCTAGCTGTTGCGTGGTGGTGTCGTTAAGCAAACACTAATTATCAGCAATAGCGTATTAGCTGTACTATTTATGTTCAAGTTTCATAAAGATTGAGCACAGAGATTTGTATGATCTGTGTCATGGCTGTCCTGAAGTATTTTATATACAACTTGATCATTGAATACTTTCATACTATTGTTGTCGGATGCAGTCGTGAAGTAACTTGCAACGTAGAAAACGTTTTATACTATATAAAAAAGTAGCTTATGCGTTCTAAGATGAGTAAGATTTTCATATAAAATGTAATCGAAAGCTGTGAATACAAGAAACTGGTAATATGAAACTTATGAAACTGTCACGTCTTAGTCATGCACTCACTGCTGTCTACTTGTTGATCAGCTTTAACTAAAATAAAGTTTTTTTTTCTAATTTTCCAATATAATATGTTCATTTTCTTAAGAACGATGTGACCAGTTTTCTTCCAGCTTGGTATAAACATATTTTGGAATAATACTAATATTCTGTAAAAAGTGAACTCTAATCGGATAAAATTTTACATTTTAAACTTCCGCCTAGTGCTAACCTTACGGGATTTCACTGAAATTTCAGAACAAAAAAAATCAAGTTGACTGTTTACTTCGTCTGACTGACTTTATATACCTCGTACAGAAAAATAAAAAACGTTTATCATTTTTCTCTCATTATGAAGTAAAATGGTAGTCTTAACTATACGCTCATCTAATTATGCCTCGTGAGCGGAAAGATAACTTTTCAAATTCACATGGAATACAATCTAGCAATATACAATGTAACAATAACGACTTGTGAAGTAGCCTACCCTCCCTATTGTACCGTCAGTCCAGGCACCTTATTCCTATTCGTTGTGTCGTAACCTAACCGTCGTACCGGATGTATAGGAGTGGAACATTTATATTGTAGTATTTAGTAGAGTTATTTTCATCGAATATATCAGTATCCTAATCTTTTCAAAAGATGGAATAACTAACTTATTTTATTCTCATTTTTACAACTTATCATTATTTCTCATTATTTCCATTTATATTTCTCATTTCACTCGAGTGTAAATGTAATATTTGAAGAATATGTCATGTTTAGTTTTGTTGATATTTGTAGTTCTGTTGACAAATGTTTTGTTATAATGATATGTTCAATAATGATAATAATTTTATCACACAATTACATAATTGATACTTTCTTACATATTAATATATAGGACGACAGTCAAGTTATAGTCAACGTATATACAGGAATGAGGCCTCATGGCAGACATTACTGTGGGAAAATGAGATACATTCCTTATTTCGCAATGACATGGGAATAACGGTGTTTTAGCTCGTTATACGTTTAGTTGTATATTTTTTACGTCGCTATATCTCTGTCTATATAGGCCTTATTTTATTTTAGCATGTTCGTTGAAGTGTTGGGCCTATTACACGTACAAATGTTTTCACTTGAATAATAAAAATGAATATTCAGTAAAAGTTTGCACTCATCAAAATGCTATCGCATTTCATGAACCTATATCTTTCTCTTCCTGTGTGACCCGGTGATTTATAGGCCCTGACTATTGCAATGCAAAATTGAATTTTCCTTCAATTTTAAATTAAATTTTCTCTTTAGAAACCAAAATTATTACGATATAATTTCTTGTCACAACCACTGAAGATGACATGTATAGAATAGAATTATCTCAGATAAGTCCTTTGACCTACGGTATCGATTCGTTGAAAATCACGTCACAGACTAAAGTTTAACCGCAAAGTTGAACAAACTGCTACTTGAAATTGTCCAGTGTAAGATAAATAGTTCTTTATAACGCTGAAAAATAACAAATGAATTAAACAATTACCCAAAAGATAAAAAATGAATCTAAATACACATCTATTAAGAGAGTCTAGAAAATAAACAGATCTAAATAAATCTATCAATTAAAGATGGATCTAGTAGCCCCTAATTGGATTGCTGAGTCGTCACTTAACGATTTAATGATTCACTAAACTTTAGGCATATAATTTTATGCAAAACATGTATGAAATATTTTCATTATCTTATATGTTAATCGGCAATTAAAAAAAATTGGATCCGTTTCTTTTTTTTTCATTTTCAATGGAACTACAATAGCTCAAGAAAAAATTATCAAAGATACTTGTTTAAGGATATTGTACATGGATGGACATGGCTCGGTTTTGCATGAAGTCGCTTACAACGTCGTGTTACGTCATTATGACACAAGCGCCTCTCTGCTCAAGGGGGTAGCCATACCATGAAATTCATTTTTGGCACACCATTTTTTATTTATTTTTTCATATTGTTAACGATTATCCGAAGAATTCGTGACCGCAGCTCATGTAGATTTTTTTTATATCTCAAGATTTGAATGCAACACAGACGGTAATGCGTACTGTGCCCATGCATATTAAGTATTGAAACTTCAGGTACGTTTTCCCAGGAACTACGTTTTTTCTGACCTGTGACAACTTGACTCAAAAACTGCTGGTCTGATTTGAAAAAAAAAAATTTAAAATGTGTATTTTAATTGTCATTATCTTGTGAAGCAAAACTATGTAAATAATCAGTGCTGTATAGATATGAATATGCAGATGTAAATGTGTGGCCTCAAAATCATATATAATCTGTATTAGATATGAAATGTGTGATTGTATAACTAAAAATTCCAATAGATTTTTTCTGGAGGTTCACAAGATAACAGTGTGTATGACGAACAATATCCACTAAAATTCAACAAGATAGATGCATTTTCGAAATATAAACCTTGTGATTTGAGGCTGCATCCATGTCTTGTATTTTTGAAAAAACAGCATTAGGCTTACTCCAATTATTCTGATTTTTTTTCCAATTTATTTTTGGATTATGTGTGAGCAATATAATGATGGATGTGATGAATGATGGTGTGCAAGTTTCAATGATTTATGGTGGTTGGTTGAGCGGGAAATAATTCCTATATTTAGTCTTAATTATCCTATTCCATGCTATGGCTACCCCCTTAACACTATGGGCTGTGATAGTCGTTATTAGATGAGCGTAGCGAAGTCTCCATCCCACTCTTATATGGCTTTGTCTGTGTTTTTTGTTTTTTTTTGTTTGTGGGCACTGCACAGGTCGCAAGGTTTGACTGATCAACATTAAACTTTTTTGTACGGGCCAACTTTTACAACTCAGAACTGTATAGTTTTTGGAATGAATCGGTCGATTAGATTTTGAGAAATATCATGTCAAAGTTTTTAAAAACCCCATAAGATTAGGCTGGGTGAGAAAATTTGAAAAAATGAAACCTCTCCGAAAAAAATAAAATTTTCTCTGAGAGTTCAAACATAAATGATACACATAACCATCATTTTGTAAGCAATTCGAATCAGCCGTTTCGAAGAAAAAATTCAAATAACTGTTTTTATAGATCAAATATATGGAAATGAGCCAAGATTCACTGCTTCCTAGATTCGATATTTGCCCAAGCATTGAATATTCTTCATATTCGTCAAGGCGTGTAGAATACCAGAGAAGATAAAGTAGCAATTAAATGAAGGCCAAAGTGTGTAGAATACCAGAGTCGATAAAGTAGCAAATGTAGGACTGTTATTATACCTTATTCAGATATCTCGCTCATCTTACAACGCATATTTCGCGTTTGCCTAGTCAATAAAAATAGAGACTCTTAAAAGCAAGCGTTTGATTTGAATTAATAGGTTTTGAACGGATGTTTCACAAATTTCCAATGCCATTCTAACCCCATTGATATTGTTTCAAACTTTTTTGGCTGCCATATTATCGAACCTGTGGAGAATAGGCCTATCATTTGTCTTGAGTACTGCACTATATCTGAATTGCATACATGTTTCCTTTTCGAAAATTCAGAATTTTTTACTGATATAATGAAGTTATTTTTCTATTTTCACCGGATACTGATAATAGCGAATTGTTATTGTTTCTCTATATACACTCATGCAACCAATCCAATAAAGGCGAGTACACAACTCTCGATTAGTATGATTTCCCTGTAGCACTGCTGCCATTGTTCATAATATAAGACTATATTACACTGGAATGTTTTCTACGTGATTTCCTCCACATTCTATAACACATATGAAACAATAATATTTAATAAGATATTGTAAATACTAGAAAAAAATTCTTAGAGTTTTTCAGCATTGTGGAATATCAGTTTTTCTGTTACCATCATATGCACATCTTTATCCATATAAAATGTTCATAATTCAATATACACGTGTGTGATCAAGGTTACATCCTGTTTCATTACCAAAATAAATACTTTTGTGTTGCTTCGAATGTAAGGTAAACCAATGCTATTGTTTGCCTGGAATTGTTGACTGGCGTGTTCAATGGTACCGAGAAAATAAAAAATCAATGGTGATGTTTGTATATCTATCATATACTCTATATCTATCATACTCTTTTGATGGTTACAAATTTGATAGCTATATGAGAAGATGGAATTTAAAATACATCATTCTTTCATTGTTCAGACAAATATTTCGATCAATTATATTTTGCAATAATGAAGGACAAAAGAGAATAATTACAGTTTTCAATAGGCCACAGCAAAATCCACATCGGTAAATAGAAATGGTTATAATTTCAAAGCGCTTTCTCAAAATTCAAGTATTGTAGAATATTATGTAGACCTACTAAGGTGAAATTTTGAGATGCGAGATGTTTCCAATGCTATCAAAAGAAGATTATTATTGTAACTTCAGGCTACTTACCAATACAATTTCACCTACTATCGACTTTTCCTGGGCGGGTACAAATTTAGAATAAATGGACTCAAAGATGGCTGCCACAACTTTGACTAGAACCGTGAATATATCCAAAATGAGGATGGAGATTGAATAAATCTTCAGCAACATGTTGGTAGATTCTCTGAAAATAAACAAACGAAATACATCAGTACAATCAACTAATATTAAGAAATTACACTGACTCTCACTGGGGGGATGGGCGTCATATGGGGCAGGGGGTTGTAAAATATTTTAAACACAATTGAATGCTTAAATGGTGTATTCAGGCCTAGGCGCGGCTAGATGGTGTCTTTTTTAGTCGTTAGGTGCGCCAAGGTACATTACTTTTTCCACAAGTACTTTTTATATAGATGTTCTTTAAAGTTTTCTTCCAAGATTAAATACATTTAAAATTAAACTTTTTCAAAGGTCAGTGGTAAGTGGACTGCAATGTTGCAATGTTTGTAATGTTTCTATACATTGATGCATTCCATGATTTATGTTATAGATTCAAAACAACGAAATAACATCGATTTTTTAGACTTGAAAATTTCCGACCTTCGACACCAACTGTATCATTTCACATCGGACATCGCCTAAGTACTATTTATTCAAATGACTATACACTGCATTGACGATAAACTGAAAATTATCATTAAATACGAATTGATTGATTGAATGTTATCTGAATTGTGTTTCCATGTAATGGAAAATGTAATTGGATAAACGAAGTGAAATCCTTCAGTGCGAACGAAACAAAACTTTTTTTTGTATTCTGTACAGGTCAAACTCTTGGCTTAACTCTTTCTAATATACATCATCCAACTTCGATCTGCATATGGATTTTAAGCACAACCGGTTCGACATCTTCCAAGGAAAAAATGTATTCCAAATTTAATGAATGACGAATGAATGTACAGAATTTGAATTTAATTTAAATATATTTCGACACGGTGAAGCACGGATACATTTTAGTAGTATTCAAAACGTTGTGGCTATAAACAGGAAGTATGTAATA